>CM073731.1:29235112-29835112 GCA_037113605.1 Calophaca sinica | reverse complement strand
ATAATGATCAGTGGTTAGAATTTGGAAGTTGATAGATGTCGCACCGTTTATTCAAGGAAAATCACACAAGGCCTCCAGCAAGACTCTTGGTGAGTTGACAATATATTGCAGTGGTATTACAACATTTTTCACACATGAATAAATTTGTGTTGCCTGCGATACATCCACCCTTCGGTCACACTATATAAATGAATAGTCAAATTTTAAGATAGAACTAATTATAAATTTAAGAACAATTATGTTTATTGTATTAATTACATCGATCTAATATCATACTAGGTTTATTGTGGTTTGATTAAACTGATTCAATGTTAATTGATTGGTTTGTTGCACTGACACATACCCGTGCGTTATAAAGAAACAATTATTTTCACCAATAAAACAATACTTTTTTCAAATCAACCAAAAAAAAAAAAACTTTTTGGGTACCAACATTAAAAAAATGTATAGCTTTTTCACTATTACATTCAATATTAGTTCCCGTCTGTTATGACTTTTTATAATAGTACACATCTATATTTTCTTGCTGATAACTTCTTAATTATAATATTCCATCAGTTGCTGAAATTTTAGTAAAATTTTCCTATAAAAAACTTGATTTCTACTCTCTCTCTCTCTCTCTCTCTCTCTCTCTCTATATATATATATATATATATATATATATATTCTAACATTTTTTTCAGCTAATAGAAATGATAAACAACAAACATACACACGCGTCTAAACGACAACACCCGGGTTCGAATCCCGGTCCAAGCGTCCTCATGTCACTGAAATTGCCAAAGCAACCATCAGTAGGGGACATATATGTTCTAACATTTACCTTATAATCTACCGTTCTTGAAAAGATATCACGTGGTTCTAAAAAATATTACAAACTATATTTTATTAAACGGCATATTCAATTACGTACACAAAAAAATCTTATCATAATTTTCATTGAAAAAAATTAAATGCACCTTAAAAAAACTTTTTCCAACTTATAGTAAAAAATACAAACAATTTTCTTCTTTCTTTTTTTCAAGAGAAAATCTTCATTAAAGAATAATGTTGTTCATCACGATACCAAACATAAGGAGTTTTAATTTTTTTTAGAAAACCTAAGAGTGTATATGTTTCAAGTCTTCTAAGATTATTCTCAGGAACGTGAGTTTGGGAATGCACCACTCTCATGTTTGGTACAAGTTATAAAAAATAATTCAAGGCATTATTTATTCCCAGGAATCTATATTTTATATGTTTTCCCCTCTTTCCATTCCTATGCGAAAGGGGTGAGAATCTTATATTCTCATGGGAATGGAAGTTATTTTCTAACATAACATTCCATTTTTACCTTATTCTACCTCATTTTTTTATTTTTTTATTTTTTAAACTAAAATAACAAGTAATAAAGGAATAACAAGTATTTACCAAACATCTTCGACGGGAATCATATTCCTGGTAATAATAATCTCAGGAATATCATTCTCGGGAATATAATTGCATCCATCAAACAAAAGCCCCTTAAGAATATTGGCATGAACATTGAAAGTATATATGACACTGGTCCCGAGAGCACAGTCTAGTGGTAAAATATATGTAAATGTTGTGTGGACACTAGAAACGCGGGTTCGAACCTGTAACGTTCAACTTTTCCCCTCCCATATTACCATTTGTACAAGAAAAAAAAAACTCCAGCAAGTGACAAGGAGTTTCCTTCCTATTAAGATAGGTCTTATATTCAAGTCTTTTAAGTATTTTGAATGGAAAAAATGGATATGAGGAGAACTTTACTCTTAAGTAGATCCATCAAACTTCTTTCAAATTAGTTAAGGACAAAACTTACATCGATGTTTTTATATCCAATTTGTCTTGTTCCCCATTGAAAATATACAAAAATGATGACCAACTACTTTCCATTTATTCTCAATGGTGCATTCCATAAACCGTTTCACCAGTATTTTTGCATATTTTTAGTGAAGAACGTCACAAATTGTATATAAGGAACTGGAGGTAAGTTTTTTCCATTAGTTAATATCTAATGACACCTTCGAAAACCAAATATTTAAAAAAATATAAAAATTATCTCCAAGTGTATTGTTTCTTTTTCCACCAAAATAGACATGGACTCTTATGAGTGGTTTAGATCTTTTAATTATTTTTAACAAATCCAAACTAAGATCAGGTTAGTCTGGCTTAGATCATTGGGTTGAAATAAAAATTAACGAGATGTACCGACAACACGCTATCTAACACATTCTTTTCAACACTCTTTTTATAATTGGTTAAATTCACATGGGACCTACCACTTTGGAAATGGAACCCACGAGATTTAGTGGAACCCATGTGAAATACAAACAATTATGAAGATAGTGTTGAAAATTGTGCGTTAAAGAGTGTATTGCTAGCATTTTTTAAAATTTTGAACTTTTTAATCCTCAAATACTATCTTTTTATATAAGCTTTTAATTTTTATACCTAAATAATAGTTAAAAAAATGGTTCTAAATAATAGCTAAATCAATTTCAAATGTTAATATTACTTTTTATTACTATTTAGTTTTTCTACAATTATAACAGTATGTATAATCTTTTACCAAAAGTATCATGACGAAACTAGATAGTAGACATAACCATAAACACACACTTGACAATAATAAGTTAGAATGTTAAAATAATTAAATAAATAAACATAGGAGAATTCAAAGTACTATTTTTTTTTAACAAGAATAAACTTATTTAATTTCATTAGCAATAATGTCTGCAACTCAAACATGAACACACTAAAAAATGTAGCAACAAGGTTTGGACACAGACGCCCTTGCTAAAGCATGAGCAACAATATTAGCTTGTCATTTTACAAAATTCATCGAACAATTTTGTCCGCGTAAAAGGGCTGCTCTACAAGCTGAAATAATAGACCCAAACTCTGAAACATCCACAATGTCCCTGTTGATGCTGTCTGTAACATCCCACCAAAATTGCCTAATTTGTATAATTTGCATAATTGTATGATTTGCTTAAATTGCTTAATTTGCCTAATTTAATTAGTTAGCTTTTAAATTAGGATTCATATGGGTTATTGTTAATTAATTGAGTAGAATACTTTTGAGGAGTAATGTATGATTTGTGGGGTGTGAATGGAGATGGCTATTAGTAAGATGAGTCTTAACTAAGGGTAGGATAGTAAACCTACATTAGAAGATAAGGGATAATTGGGACCACACACCTCTAGAAGACCCCCATTACCTCTCATTTCCTCACACAACACACATTCAGCCCTCTCTCTACCCTCACCCACGATTTCTTCCTCTCCATGCCCTAGGGGAGAAGGAAAAAAAAAAAAGCTAAGTCCTGCACCTTGAAGAAGAACAAAGGAGAGAAGGAAGCACTCTCATATTTTGGTCCTTGGGTAGAAGAAGGTTAGGACTGCAACCTCTTTGGTGGACCAAACTGAAGTTGAGTGGAGAAGAAGGAGTTCAGCTCGAAAATCACAAGGAGGAAGAGGAAGGATAGGAAGTCTTCCAAGCCCTTGATTCTTCTTCTTGATTTAAGGTGAGTTCTTCTCTTTTAGGTGGTGGGCAACCAATAAGACCCCCATTAGGATTTTATTTCCCTTTGCATGTGGCCTTGCTGGTCTAAGATTGAGATTTTTGAGTGAGGGTTTGAGGTTGAACTTTGTAGAAGTTTAGGTTACAACCTAGTGAGCTTGCATGTTAAAACTGCCTCTGGTATTTTGAGGGTAACTCTCTCTTTAGACCTTGGATTGAATTTGTTTTTGTTTCTGTGTAAACTAGACTGGAGGGGCTTCATTTTAGACACAAGAATCACTGGAAAATGTTAATAAACGAATTAGATATAGAATTTATAAGTTAGGGTATGAATGTTGCCCTGTTGCCCTGACACCAGTGTATTGTTTGTCAAAACTGTACTAGTTGGGAGAATATCTTCTAAAATAAAAATTATATTAGTAAACTAGACATTCTAAGCTTTCCAACGTGTGTTCGTTTACCCAATTCCGACTCCGTTTGATATATTAATAAAATCCCTGAAGTTGATGCTCTGCTGCAGAAATTCTGCAGAAGGCCTGGCACGGCTGTGTTATGCAGCACGGCCAGGCCATGTTTCAATCTGTTTCCTAGGCTTAAAATGCTTAGTTTTGGACCATTTGACTCCCTTAAACATGCTAATATGCTTGCTATGCTTAGGTATTACTCTTATGTATCTTTATATGAGATTATGAGGAATGTGTTAGAGCTATACACAATTTGATAATGACTTGTGATTTGTTATGAGTTAATGATTTATGATTGACTTTGGTTGAGGCTGAGGGTGTTTGCAATTGTATGGCAACTCGTTTTTGGTTATATAGGGTTTTTCCACTGACGAGGACCCCTTGGTGGAGCGGTATATAATTGAATAGCTCTCACTCTTTTCTTGGGCTATTGAGTGGCACCAAGTGGGTACATCCTTTGTGATTATGATTTGTGACTTGTTTGCAAGCAATAGTTAATAAATGTTTGTATAGATATGTTAGAGGTATAAATGTGACTTGGAAATTACTATTACATTTGCCTAACTTGGACATTATGTTTTAAGGAGGTAAGTGAGGTGAGGGGTCCGTGGAGGACTCACTGAGATTTCTTAATCTCACCTTTTCATTTAATTGTTTCAGATAAGCAGGTGCAGAAGATTGACTAACTGAAGGGATTGCTTATCCGCTAGTTTTATGTATTTTGTTTAAGTGATGTATGTGGGCTTATGGACCTTACCTTTTGTAACCTTTATGATTTATGATTGTATTTTGAGTCTTAAGTGATGTACTAAAACTCGTGAGACAAGTATTATGTATGACTTGTGTTCTATCAAGTTTAATTTATCCTTGTGTCGATATCTGATAATGTATATAATGTATAAAATGCTATGATTCGATGTGAAAATTGAATTAGGGGGTTACACTGTCCACTACGGTCTTAGCGTCAAGTTCAAAGATTATGTGCTCCAAGCCCAGATCCGCGGTCCACTGCAAAGCTACCTGAAGAGCTAAAGTCTCCCCTTCGTTAACTGCCATACACGGTTCATACCAAACAGTTTTGGCTTCCAAAAAAATGCCTGATTCGTCCCGAAGACATAAACCGTAACTGGTCCTATTATTATGAGCAAAAAATGCAGTATCAACATTGCACTTTAAAGTCCCTGTAGGTGGTTTAAACCACCTAAGAAGCAACTCATTGGCTGCGCTTTTGTTAACACACTAATTTGTCTACTTTTATAGGGCATTTTTAGTATCTAAATACATCATTTTGCACTATTTAAAGCACAAAGATACTTATTTATGTTTTATTTTGTAGAATTATCACAAAGATACTACTCAGAACAAAAGATGCGAAAAAGGACAAAAAACTGGCAAGTTTTGGAGAGTTTTAGCACTACTGGATAAGCGGTACGGTCTGACCTATCCTCAATACGACCGTACCTAGATCAGAATCTTAGTAGGGGTGTACCCCCTTGGTCTGTACCACCTGGCGCCGATGAAAAAGTCCAGTATGGCTGTGCCAAAGGCAGTACAGTCGTACACAAATGATGTCAGGGATGCAACACGCATGGGTAAGAGCCAAAGTCACAAGGAAAGCTCGGTACAGCCGTATATATATGCAGTACGGTCGTACCCCGTCTCAAAATGTAAAGATCTGAAAGCCAGATGACCTAGTTCGCAGCCAACATTATAAATAGGGGCTCTTAACCTTTTACACAGACCTTTTGACGAATTCCCAAGTCAAGAGCCCCTTTTTGAGAGTTCATTTCAATCCCTTGCCTTTCCCATTGATTTGTGTGTTTCCTTAGAGCTTGGTGCCATCCCAAATTGCTACCAGAGCTCGTGAGGACGCGAAGAACGTGCTTAAAGACCGTCGTCATACCGAAAGGGTGTCTCGGTTTAGATTTATTCTCTTGTTATGGATTATTCTGGTTTTATGATTATGCTTATGTTATTATCATTGATAATGAGTAGCTAAACCCATCACTAAGAGTGATGAGGGATCCTTTACAATACTCTCGATAATTTATCTATTTAGTTATACGAGTTTCTATTGAATGTTTGATTGTTTTATGCCTATTGTGCTTAATCTTATAAGGCCTGATCAACCTTTAATTAGTTAACTTAATTGTGGTAACAGGATCATGATTAGTTAATGGAACTATAAGAATAAAAGAACTCGCTTTATACGCCAGATAGATTATTGCTTGTTTCTAATTAGTTATTAGATTAACAAACCCACGTGTGTTTAATGCTCTTTCCTTTAATTACCTTCTAGGACCAAACAGAGTAATTAGTTTGGATGAAGGCTATTACACGCTAGGTAGCTCTTAGTAATTTAGAGTGGGTGATTAGCTCTCTTTCTTAATAGATAACTCATAGTAATTATTTAGTGAACTCAAGAGTAGAGTATTGGTGAACCCGGTTCCCCTAGACCTCCCATAACATAGTTAATCCGTTCTTGAATTTAGTTTGTTTATTGCTTTGATACGTGGCAACTTTCTCCACTTTCGTAATTACAACTTTTGCTAGCCTAATAGAATAGAATCATATTAAGTCATTGATACTGCTCATTCCCTGTGGGTTCGACATTCGGAGTCCTAATTATACTCCACTATTTTTACGAGTTACGATCAGGTATACTTGCCTGAGCCGCAACAACTTTGCTGCTGTGTTTTTGAAGCATTCTCTTTCACATGCAACCAGTCATCAAGATAAGTCTTTGTACGATATATCACTGTAGAGGCTGACTCTAACTTCAGGTTCCACAATTTTCATTTGTTTTAAGCCAAATACTTCAGAGGATCATGACTAAAGTGGACTTATCATGAGTATTCAGCACTGACAACAACTGAAAAATCAACTCTAACATGGACTGACATATTGTCAATGCCGGTTCAATAATATGCCAAAGGCCAACTGTCACCCAGCAACTAATGCTCTCTTACAATAAAAAAAGACATGCCAAACATTTCCCAACTAATATCACACCTAACACAATTTATAGGGCAGGTAAAACCTCTAGTTTGTAACTTTGCTCTAGTTGGAACACAATCTCTACAAAGCCTCCAAATAAAATTCTTCACTTTTGGCAGGACATTTAAATTCCATATTGTATTCCAATCTCCTAGGACTTTCAAATGATCGGTCTCCAACATATTGTTCATGCACAAAAAGTAGGTTAAATTATACGTTTCGTCTCTTATCTTTATTTTAGGTTTCAATTTGATCACTCTTTTATTTTTTGTTCCAAAATGGTCCCTTATGTTGTGGTCCCTCATTTATTTTTGTTTCGAAATGGTCCCATATTTTGTAAAAATTACCCAATATGGCCCCCTTTTTTTGTTCCAATATGGACCCTTATTTTACAAAAGTTATACTAATATGGTCCTCTCCGTACCACAATTTAAACAGAAAGGACTACATTGGTATTACTTTGTAAAATAAAGGACCATTTTGGAACAAAAAATAAAAGAGGGACCAAATTATAAATTAAAATAAAGATAAGGGACCAAAAGTTTAGTTTAACCCGAAAAATATGTGAAACGAATAGTGTACATACCTTTGGCATCAGGCCACCAAATTAAGCGATCATGACAAACAGATGCTAGCAAAGGGACCCGAAGAACTGCCTCGGCCTCGTTGCTACTAAGCCACTGCTTGACCAAACTTGATTTCATTCTAGAGAGCATATAGTCACGGACTAGTGAGCCAGCCAATGTGAGAATGAGGGGTAATTCAAAGTACTAATTATTTAGCACCACATGTTAATTTTCCGTGTTAATAATGTTGGTCCAAATTAACGCCAATATTTGTTCAACTCCATTGCTAACGTGCAACATTCACAGACGTCGTCACCTCATAGCCCTGTTAAACCACTGGTTTGATCAGATCCATTAACAGACACATAATCACATCAGAAATCGAGTTGGATGGAGATTGACGATTGGGTTAACATTGTTAGCGTTTGAAAACATGTGACATCAATTTGTTAAAAAAAAAGGACAAAAGTGAAACCAAAAACCAAGTTAAGAGACCAATAAAATAATCTTATCTATTTTTTAAAAGATAAAGGACCAAACTGTGAAACCAGAAATTAAGTCAAACTACCAAAAGAGTAATTTTACCTTAAAATGGAAAAAAACTAAAAATAGTAACACTCTTCACACTTTACCACTTTTCAACACCACCGACATTCCCAAACTCCTGTTGAACTGCTTGTCGTCGTTGTATTTTACTTTGAAGAACTGTAATACGACATATCATTTTGTTGAACGTCAGCATCACCACCTATGACCATTGCGTGAACGCGATGATGAAGACACTCTTCACAAAGTCGCTGAGGCCCAACAAGAATGCATACATCAGTTCCTGCTTTTCCTTCCTTTGACCATCACAGCTAACATAGAAACACGGTGAAGTGGGAGACTCTGTGGAACCGCAACTTGCTGTCATTGTGCAACATTGTTTCCTTCTCCTTGCCGACGTTCATGGATGTTGTCTCGTTGATGATGACAACGCGACAAAGGGGGTCTACCTCTCTACATGATGGGGAATGGAAGGCCTAAATCAATGAAGACACAAGCATTTACCGCACATTGGCCTCGAGGTTTGAATCACGGTGTCTAATGATGGTATTAATGGATATATAGTGGTCGCGGGCTTTTGTTGTGGAAGATGACCAACAAAATTGATGATGAATGGCAAGTTGATAAAGGAGGACAGACATTGCAGGCCATAGGGAAAGGAAAGAATGCAGAGGAGGAATCACTGATGTTGGATAACATTCAAAGAAGAAAAAAAAATAGGGATTTTTATTAAAATTTAATTAAATTATTTCGAAAAATAAAATGATGATGCGGTCAAACATTGAAAGTTAATTCGATGACAATGTAAAAAAATGATTTACATAGTCGGTGTCTATTTCTTAAACTCATATTTTAGTAAAGAAACTGATGATAAAACTTCAGATAAATTGTCACAAAAGAATAAGATTGAATCTAATTATTGTAACACATTAATTAATTAATTAATTAATAAGAATATTAAATCCAATTACTAGTATCTTTATTTTTCATTTTATATTTATTTTATTGATAACAGATTATGTTCTTTTTAATATTTTAAGTTAATTTCTGTTCATGATATTTACTTTAGCATACCAAAGCATACCAATTATTAATAACCCCCCACAACCCATGCCAATAGACTAGGCCATGAGCCTAAAATAGAGCGTAACCTGATACTAGCTCACAATGAAGGAACAAGCAAACGTCATTCCAATGAAAAACCTAAAACTGGCGGTGATGAAGCAACTGTTGTGGTTAGCGGTAGTTGGAACAAACATCCTAAACGTACTCCCTCCGTCTTTTATTATAAGCAAAAAAATAGATGTATTTAGTAGACCAAATACATATACTTTTTTGCTTATAATAAAAGACGGAATAACAGCTTTCTTTCACCGCTTGGTCCAGGATTGTGTTTCACAATGGTTGTATGATTGAGGCGACACACCATGGTGGCTAAAAGCGTGCGCCTTTGATCAGCGCGGAAAGATAAAGCTACTATTAGTCGAAAGGCTCTAGATAAGCAATGTTGACTTGCTGAGTTATAACCAAGCCTCGAAAATTATGCATCTTGTTAAAACCCCCGAGGCACGAATGTGACTCTTGTTGCCAACTGTAGAATAGAAAGATGCAAGTTTGAAGCCTGGACTGTGAGAACCAATGTGCAAATTTCACTTATCCATGAATTACTAATGTCAGCCATTAGTATATATTTCAAACTTGATCGAATGGTGATTGAATGGTGCGAAATTGAAAGCGCACCAATGGACCTTTTCAGAGAGAGAGAGAGAGAGAGAGAGAGAGAGAGCATTTTAAAAGACACCTACCTGTTAATGCAACATCATCATCCTGAAAAGCTGTAAATGAAATAAGACCAACTTTATACAACGACCAAGATAACAGGAATCTCGGTCGGTGAGATGATTCTGGAAGAAAAAAGTTGAGTAAAAGAACAAATAGAGAGGATCATGTCCAACCATCCCAGTTTATCCATCTTCAGTGGGAGCTAAAGGACTAACATACACAAGAGAAACGATGAATATATATGTCATCCTTAAAAAGCTGCAGCACCCCAGGGTAATTAGACATCTGTGGCAGAGGAATCAAATGATGGCAGAAGCCAGCCAGCCCTTCGTCTGGGCATAGTCCACATAGAAGGCAAATTTTTCCTTAGCGTTTGGAATGTCCAGAGCCAGATCATCAAGACCATCCTTAATTCGGGTGAACCCTTTAGTCATCTGATTGATGGTGATCAGGCCTTCGCTAAAGCACTCCTGCAGCAGATCTAGCATCCTATCATTCTTCTTCTCCATGGCCATAACCAAAGCTTTCTTCACTACCTCATGGTTAAAGAAAGACATTCCCAAGTCACGAATACACTGGCATGCTTCACTGACAACCCCACCACTTTCGTACTCCTCCAAGAGCTTCATGATCTTGTCCTTGGCATCCTCCACAGCCCATCCAGTCCCCCCACCCCAGCATCTCAATAGCCTTTCACCCGCATGACGAGCAGCAATGAGTGAACGAGCCATTCGCACAGTTTCACTACCACTGCATTTTGGTGGTAGCCTGCTGCCAATTTCTTCCAAATTCAATGGGGCAAGTACATCATCAATCACAGCACGAGCTAAAAAAAGAGCAAGCTCATTTGAAGCATCCAGTATATCCAGTGTTGTATCTTCTGCATTTTCCAGAAGCATGACAAAACCATTAACTATATCATCCGTCGAGAATATCTCTATATGAAGAGCAGATAGCAGGACAGATGCCATTTCCTTTTCTCTGTTCTTTCGGTCCATAGCAAGAGTTATTAGCCTCTTCAAAAATATTGGGTTATACTCAGGTGCTCCAAGATCTTCTAGACTTCGAATGAGTTCAGGAATGTCATCAGAGAGAAAATACTCATGAATTATAGTCACAGCTTCCTTTTTGTACTTCCTCACCTTCTCATCTTCAACTTGGATTTCTCCATCTTCACCAGCAGGGTTGGTAAATGAAGCATCAAGCCATCCTTCATAGATTGCCTTGGGGACAAATGACTGAAACAAGGCTTTAGCTGATGGAATATCGAGAGCAAGATCATCTAGGCCTTCTGCCAATCGAGAAAACCCTTTCACCATTTGGCTGGAACTAATTAATCCTTCTTCTGCTGCTTCTTTTAACAGCTTCAACAGTAGAGGTTCTGCTGAAGGAATCTCCATAGCAAGTATCAGAGCTCTCTTCACAACCTCATGATGGAAGAATGAAACCCCCAACTCTCGTATACACCTACAGGCTTCAAATGCATCACCGCTATCCACATATTCTCTAAGTAAATCAGCAATCTTTTTCTTCACTTCTTCAACAGTAATGTGAGTGCTACCACCCCATCGTCTTTCCACAAGTTCTGCATGGTGTGGAGCAGAAAGATAACTCTTCTCAGCAGTCTGGATAACCTGAGCTCCCTTGGAAGATTCTGGAAGAGCCTTTCTTGCCCTAGCAAGAAAGGCTGGAGGAAGAATGTCGTCAACAACAGCACGTGCCAGGAATAAAGCAAGGATGTCAACTGCATCCAGGATATCCACCGCAAGATCATCAGCAGATTCAATAAGCATAAAAAATCCATCCCTAATCTGTGCAGGACTAATGACATCAGCATACAATGCTGAAAGCAGAACAGAAGCCATTTCTTTCTCCTTATCATGCCTGTCCATTGCCATGGAAACAAGTCGCTTAATGAAGTATGGATAATATTCACTTGAGCCAAGTTCTCTGAGGTCAGATGCTGCCAATTCCACATCCCCATTACTGAAGTATTCCTCTATGATGGATACCACTGCTTTCTTGAATTCATCCAAGGGATCAGTAACAGTAGATCCAACCAGCTGATAGGGTTCCTATAAATAGCAAGAGTATGCAAACAGGTACATGTTATATGCTTATTTATGTAATCCATTTGCACTAGCCTCAAGAGAGAGTGGAAAAATAAAGCAGGCAACAAGTACAGTTAACAAGAAATAAATGAAAAGAAGGGGAGAACGGACTGCAGTCTACAGCTGCGACTACAAGAATCACATCCAATTTTCAAGCAGCTAGAGTCAAGTAATAAATATGGTCAGAATCTACCAACAAAACCAGGAAAAAGACTTTACCTCGCCACTGTCATAATTTGGATCATTGCGGTCTAAGTGAGATTCAACATCTGTGTCAAGTAATTTTCCCCAAGTGCCCTTACCACCAGCACCATCTGCATCCACAAGCTAAACAATGTAAATTAACACATAAAGACCATTACAAAACTTAGAGAAAATTCTAACATTAGATATATTGCAAGAGAAAGCTCCAAGCAAGGAAAGCTGTGATGACTAACATCATGATTGTCAGCCCAAAATAAAAATCTAAAACCATCAGTCAGAACTACTCCAATATCTATTTGGTTATTTTATGCACACCAGTATCCTTTTAACTGGCTACTGAAAGTCAAAGATATTTTGCATGACATGCATCCCAATCAGATTACTATAATCTATATGCACAATAAGTTGATTAAATAGTTGAGTACCCCACGTACCAGTGCTTCTTAAAAATATAACTAATGAAAGTGGACAGCAATCACATTAGCCCTAAATCATGGATAAACGAAAGGAAAGAAATATCAAATCAAAAAGCTTAATATTCCTCTCCAGTGAAGAGAATTATCCAAATAATACAATGTGGAATATAATTCACTAAAAGTCGAGTAACTTATATATGTAAATGCAATATATTTTTTCACTCTTAAAAAACAAATGAAATTTCAGTCTTGTTTTGCATTCATGTCTGCCTCTGTGCCTCATGATCAACAAGATTGATATCATGGAAGCAAGATCATTTTGTTATGAGGTTACATTTAACTAAGCACAGTTACACAGCCTTGCTTTTGAAATTAATGAATGGTCCTCCACCTTAGAGAATGACGGGAAGGAAGCTGCTCTTATGCCCTAATTCCCTTGCACTAAAAAAGCAATCATTCACCACTATATGTATCAATTATTAACCTCAAAAGTGGTACCCCGTCTGGATAATACTTTTATATATCAGTTCTTATAGTTTGGGGAGGCTAATCCACTACAGCTAAATCATAATATCATCAAATAATTCCACAATTCTGAGAAACAACCAGTAAGGAAACACTTAACCTTAATCTTGTCCATGGTAAAAACATAAACCATTAGCAGCATACGACAAGTAATATTTAAAATTTCATTATCTTAGCAATCAACTTAGTCCCACAAAAACTTCGAAGATTCTAACCTATCACCTATTCATCAAAATCAAAATATATATTAAATACCATGTCAAACGTCTTTCTTCTTGAACCTTCTAAAGAAATTCAACAGCCTAAGCACATATATTGTGTAATTCGCTCAGCAGAAGATAAAGATACAGCATAGGAACGTACAGGCGGTAAACATAACACAGATAATCCATTCAAAACAAAATATGTAAAGGATGCGAACTCACCCTTCTTCACCCGCACATACTTTCCGGAGTGTGATCGTCGCACATGCCTCACAGCTATTCCAGCAGTTTGAGCCTTACCACCAGCAGGGGCTTTTATGTGATGGTCAGAAAGCAAGGACGATGGTGATTTCGGCGATGAAGACAAACTCTCCGCATTCTGAGTGGCGATTTTCAACATTTCCCTCTGTCCATCTGTCAGAAATCCCTCGCCCGATGCCATTTCCACAGGGAGAGAAGAAAAAAAGAGGAAGGAAACCCTACAAACACGTACCAATCAATCCCACTACTTAATCAATAACAGGATACAACATCACGAGACACTGCTATGTTAAGTGCGCTTCAATTTAAAAACAGAGCAATTTCCCAACGAATTAAAAACCCTTTCAAATACAAACGAAACCAATTCACATAACCAGATATCCATTACCTCAGCACTATTTATTAGAAACTGCAAGAAACAACACATAGAATACGATATAAAAAACACATCTATAAGCCTCAAGCATTTCTTCCTTCATTTTCACGCGTCCTTAATTGTTAATACCATAAGCACTAACCGTTTGGTTCTCCCTCCCAACAACCAAACAAAGACTCTAACGGCCAAGCCACTCGTTTCGTTTTACTTTCAAGACCAAACAAAACAGCATCCAAATACATCACATCACACTTTCCACAAAACAAAAGCCAGATCATATGAAAAATTAGAATAAAATAGAAATAGAAACGCAAAAGAGAGAGATACGGAAGTGAATAATACGAACCGGTGACTGCAAAATGTAAATCAAAACCGAATTCTTCTGTGCTTGGCCCGGATCTCGAGCCAAGACAGGAGAAGCAACCGGAATTTCCGAATCGGGCACTGCGACGGCGAGAAATGAAAATGAATACAAGCGAGGCGAAGAGAAGAAGATCCGGATGAAGGAGAAACCCTAAACTGTGGTGTGGGGATAATCGGAGAGGGAGTGTCTGATTCGGTGGAAAGCGAGAAGCGAAGTGGATGAGAATGAAGAAAAAGGGGACCAGAAGAGAAGGTTTATATAGGGAGGCTGCGGTTACCTGTACACGTCACCACTGGGCGAGGTTTTCGGGTTTGGGCCTATTCTTCTATCCTACTACTACTATTGATTATCATTGATTTATTATGTCTACACGTGGCGTTGGCGCTAGTGGCTAAAGCCGATCTTAATGCCATGATGTGCCCTCCCTTTGCAGATTGGCAACAACTGATATATGTGTATGTCCTTAACCTAGCTTCCTTCCTTATTATGCATAATTGCATATATTGCATATATATCAAGTTTATTTTAGTGTCACCGTGAAAAAGTTTTAAAATTCATTAGATCATACACACTCATCATATCCTATTATACCATTTACATCCCATCATCACTCTCTTCAACTCCTTTCGCATTCCTTCCCCTCATTCACGGCGGCACCATCTCCAACTGTTTTTCCCTTCCCCGGTGTCGGTCTCCATCTATCATGCACCGCGACACCAATTACGAGCACTAGCTTCCTCCAATGAGAAGAAACCCAACGACAAAAACCCCGAAGAAAACACTCCACAAACAAGTTACGCAAATTCCATACTTTCATTAAGACTACGCGCACTGCGAAATAGAAACAAATTTCATCCAAATTGAGTCACAATAGACTCATGATTATTTTTTTATTTTGTGTTGATTGAATTAATTTGTGGTGACTTGTTAAATATCCACGATTTGTTTAATACCACACAGTGACAGTTGTATTAAAAAAATTCAGAAAATTATCCTCAAAACTAAAGGTTAGCTAGCCATGAGTGTATTTTACTCTCATACCATAATTCAATCTTCAGAGTGTCGAGTGTTCACACAGTCTTGTATCTACTCCCTATAGATTCACAAATTTAGGGTTCATGCTTTCGATTTTGGCTTCCGAATGTAAGCGAGGGAGGGCAAGTGTCGCCTTTGAACCTTCACAAACGACGTTGTGTTGCAGACTTCTCTACTTTTGTTTTTATCAAAAAAAATAAAATAATAACTCCCTACAAGTTCAGTGTGTTTCTGTTATGGGGAAACACGAGTTCTATATGTTTTTGTTATGGGCATAAAGCAGTGCAAAGAGAGGGAGGTAGTGCTCGTTGGTCAGTGTGTGGCGGACTGAGACCGGCGCAGGAGAAGGAAAATAATGTTGGAGGTGGTGCCACCGTTAATGAGGGGAGGGAATGTCGAGGGTGTTGAGGAGATAAACAATCTGGTATAAATGGCACATAATAGGATATGACGGGACTGCATGATCCAACGTTTCTTAAACCACAGTGACAAACTAATTGCAAACTTCACCTTAGCCGTGCTCATTACTTCTACTGTCACTAATATTTTCTTTCACTAAAAATAATTAAAACCGGATCAGACATTAAATTAGAGAGGGTCAGGATTCAGGGTTTTTGGTTTGAACCGGGGTCAAACCGTGTTCAATAAAATATTATTTTTTAAATATATATATATATATATATAATATATAGTATATATATTATATATTTGGTGTATATATATTAAAAATTTGATAATATATAGATAATATTTCAATTTATACACAAAATAACATGTAGCCTAGTGGTAAGATGACTTGTTACAGCCTTGAGGATAGGGGTTCAAGCCCTGTTAAGACCAAAAACTAATTTTTTTAATTAATAAAGATAATTAAAAATTTTCAAAAAGAAAAAGAGTCGAACCGATTCGACCCTGAACCGGTCAGTTCTCTGCCAACCGGTTCAAGAGAGTTACCCGGACTGGACCATGGCCCGGTTCCCCCCGGTCCAATCGGTCGGACCGACCGGTCCGGTCTGATTTTTGTTACCATGCTAATATCTCTCATTAGCAGATGTACTTTTTTGAGTAAAAAAAAAAAAGCAGATTTACTTTTTTTTTATATAATAATATCTCATTAACAAAATTTCAAACACACGTTATTTCTTTAACTTTATTTCATTTTTATCGTTATTACAAAAGTATATTAAAAAGATTATGGATAAAAGGGAACTATCCAGCCACATTTGTTTATAAATAGTAGTTCGTTCTCATATACTATTTTTTATATTATTTTTCTTTTTATATTTATTCCTAAAGCGTATAAAATATTTTGTTTCATTGTAATCAACAATAAAAAAATGGTTTGTAACGTTACTTATAAGAGGGTCATGTATCCTTCATATGTGTGTTCTAAAAAAAAATGAGATTTAAAAATATAGCAATAATTACCTCTCTCACCCATATGTGGGTTGCCATGTGGTTCAAAAACAATCATATCCTTCGCCCCTCGAAAATGATGTTGGTAACTCCTCTACTTGTATGGGTGTGGTGTTTACGATACATGTGTCGGAGGCGGTGTTGGTACCTCTGTCGCTCCTATTGCCTTCAGTGCTGTAGGGCCAACCTTAGCTTGCCCTGCTCCATTTCTTAAAAAAAATAGAGATCTCTATTACTAAAGTTTTGAGTATATAAATGCTTATATTTTTAAAATGGTGACATAAATTATGCATTTATGTGCATTTATACACAAAAAACTTTAGTAATAGAGATCTTTATTTCTTTTGAGAAATAGAGATGATCGCTACTCGAAGGCTTTAGGCCTCTGAAATGGCTAATATCCTTCATCTGTGTTTGTCATACTTACACAGGGCACAATACAGTTAGTCAAACTTTTTTTTTCTAAAGTTTCTAAAACTTCCGAAAATATACATTCTAGTCTAGATGTATATTTTCGGATCAAGATTAACCATGCTCCTCCTTTTATATATTTATATATATATATATATATATATATATATATATATATATATATATATCTCCGAAAATAAAATTATGGAGAGTATTAGTTCACAAAAAAAAATGCAAAAGAGAAAGGAATGAAGACTGACCTTCCAACAAAAAGAGCGTATAAGAGGAAGAATGTGTTGGACTTGGAGTATATGAACGGGTGTTGGGGGTATGGGATTTTAAGAGAAAGGATAGAAGAGGGAGAGGGAGGAAAGGGGTGAGGAAGAAAATGAAGGTGGTGTGTGAGTTTTAAAAAAAACAAAATGGGGTGTCAATAGTAATCCCCTAAAACTACAACCGAATGAGGCTCAGACTGTCCAAGACAAAAGCCCAACTCAACGAATCACGAACCAATACAAGAGGGATCCTTGATCCTTGTCATCAATTTGTAACAAGTGTTTGTAGATTGACCAAAAAAAATTAGTGTTTGTAGGATTTCTCTGAGATAATTGTAGGCATGAAATGTAGCCAGGCTCAGTGATTCATTAAATTTTTCCACTAAGCTTAAAAAAAAAAAAATCTCTAATAATACATTTATGATACCGCAAATAAATAGAGTTTTGTTTGAAAGGATATCGAGCATAAATTAAATACTACTAGACCATAAGATATACTATCAATTAGGCACGGTAGCCTTAAAATATGGTGTGTGTGGGTGTAGATATTCTTTATAGGGGTATTTTTTGTCCAGAATCATATTTATGGGGATGCCACAAATGAGTGTAGGGTGCTAATGATAACACAGTGCCAAAAATATGTCATTGGCCCAATGCGAACAATGTTGTTCTGTGGTCCACACCTGCCAATCCATATGGATTTGTATGGCTTACCCATTATTTTTTTAAATGCTCAAAATACCCTTATTATTTTTTACCCGTAAATATGATATTTACGAGTTATATTTTTAGAAAACATATAACAGAAAATATGACATATTTACGGGTTATATATTTTCTAAATATATAACCGTAAATATTATATTTACAGGTTACATAATTTTTAAATCAAACCGTAAATATGTGATTGAACAGTAAATATCACAAACCAAAATATAAATATCACATATGAAACCGTAAATATTACATTAAAAAAATAAGTATTGTAAACTAGTTATTTCCGGTACCTGTTTTGGAAAAAAGGTACCATAAATAGCTAGTTTACAGTTCACTTTTTTTTTTTTACGAATACGGTGCACATTTTTTCCAAAATATGTACCGTAAGCCAGTTTACGATATACCATTTTGTGTACCGAACGAAAGCAAAGCAGAGCAATCACATCCATATTGGAGGAAGCGAATTGGTGAATTAAAGCAGAGAGAAGAAGAGGAAGAAAATGGGTAGTGAAGCGAATGGCCGCACGGTTTTGGAAGTTGGAAGTGACGGGGTGGCCATCATCAACCCTCCTGTCAATTCCCTCTCCTTTGATGGTATCCCCTTTTTTCATTTCTTGTTTTCTTCCATAGATCTACTAGGCACTAGCTTTTTTTTTTTTTTAAATCTGGTACGGTAAACAGCTTGTTTATGGTGTGCAATTTTTTTAAAATGTATGCCACAAATTAGCTATTTACGGTAGCTAATTTACGGTACACAAAAACGTAAATTATAGGTTAACGTAAATAGGAAAAGAGAAGAGAGAAAAAAAGTTTACGTTTAGCACAATAGTATTTTCTGTAATCTCTTTTTTTTTCTACTAAATAGGTATGTTAGTAATTAATAAGAAAAAAAATGCAATTAACAAGGCTTAGTAAAATTGTACACGTTAGAAAAATCGTAATAACTCACTTATATTATAGTACTTTGTTACAATGCTTAATATTTTTTATTAACATTTATTATTTCCCCTTTTAAGATGCTTAATATTTTTTATTAACACTTATTATTTCCCCTTTTAAGAGTATTCAGGTAGTAGTCCATAACAATTTTTCCAACTTGAGTAATGTTGCATACGACAAGTCTTATTAATTGTTTACATTTTTCTCATGTTAATTACACATTTGCCTATTTATGTTATAGATACATCAATGTGTAATCTCTCTTTTTACCAAATAAAAAAATTAATAATTAATAAAAAAATGTATGCAATTAACGTGGCTTATCATGTATAAAATTGTACACGTTAGAAAATCGTAATAGGCCACTTATATTATAGCACTTTATTATTTATTATTTCCCCTTTTAAGAAGAGTATTCTCTACTCTACAGTGCAAAATCATCGAAAATGCTTTTTGGTATGAAATATTATCGCACGAAACCAATCAACGCCATCTATTCAATTTCTCATCGGTTGACGATATATTATCTCTCACCGTGTATCTCGTTTTTGATTGGTTGGTCATTGTTTCGTTACTTTTCGTATGAAAAAAATTTCGTACTCAATAGCATTGTTCGAAACACAGCTCTCTATTTTGCATGGGCTCGAAAAAGCATCTCAAGAAGAATATAAAATCTCTGTTTTCCGCAATGTGTATATATACGTACAAAATTGGCCAAGGTAATAAATTAACTCTTGGCAGTTCTGCTCAACCACCATAAATTAATCTTGGTGCATTGCAACATGTTCCATATGTCTTGAGTTTCTCTTACATATGTAGGGAAGAACCAGCCCCACAAGACGCGAGGTTTGTTGCTGAAGCCCCAAGTCCCACAACTTATACTAGATGATAGCATTTATTAGTCAGCATATAAGTAGTTGAATGAATTAAAAAGTCATTTCCAGCTAATTGCAAATTCATTAGACCGCATACCAGATCATAGGGTTCTCCATCAATTTACATTTGAACCTATGGTTTGGCTGCAACAAACACCGTAGAATTTAATGAATAATAATCAAGAAAAGCTAAGCCAAAAATTGTCCACCAACCATAACATATCGAGTTCAATTTTTGTTAGCAGGTAAATAGGTAAAAGCAACATATCTGTTAGAACACACGCACCAGGAATCTAAAGAGAAATCGAGACGCAAACACACACACACATGCAGAGAAAAATAGGACACAAGATTTAACGAGGTTCGGCAAAATGTGCCTACGTCCTCGGGAGCTGTAGCGGCTGTGTTTCTTATTAGTTAAAATAGGGTTACAAGCACAGTTTAAATACTGCTCAACATTACGATACAATTTATGATAATAATCCTGTACCGTACCGCAGCCCCCCGCACCCGCAACCCACTCGTCGTAACCCAACAGAACGGATGGCCCAAGCCCAAGGGGCATACGTCAGCCTACCTTTCAATAACAATATGAGTCATACACAATAAGATCACATGAAACAAATTACCAGTAACATGCACTACAACAGTTTTCACTTGATTATCATAGCAAACCACAATCTTCAAGAGGAAAACAATACTACTTACATTTCTTTATAGGTTTCCCTTCCATTTCCCGTTCAAGCTAACACGAGCAACATAGAAAACCACGTTAATAAGTATCAGAACATTTGTCCCTGGTGATCGAGAAATCATTCTGTTGTGATGCATATGAAGAAGACAACTTTTTACGAAGCCAAAGGGTTCGAGGAAAGCAATTAGATCGATGATCTAAATCGATAGTTGATGAAGCGAGATGTTCATAATGGCATCCCTCTTCCTTGAGAGAATCAACTCTAGAAAAAGAAATCCTAGGAGTCTCTTGATCTGTCCTATTCAAAATTATTTTCCCTGAGCTTAGTAAGTTCCCTTCACTACTTCTCAAAGTTGTTACAATCTCCATTCCATGGTAGGACTCAAGTGGTGGCTCCCGGGATCCGCAATCAGAGGAACAAGCTAGAGTTTGGTCTATCATCATGGGCTTTTGAGAGGTGCAATCAGCATAGTCTGATTCACTTCTTTGTTCATCAGATGATAATGATTTCTGTAGAATTCTACGGGAACAATTAAAGAAATTGAAAGATGTCCAATTCAATTTGGCATCCTTTGAATCTGAAGTACAAGGTACATGGTTGATTCTGAGCTCAATGTTACAACCCAATATGAACTGCAAGGAATTTGCAATTTCTTTCCATGACTTCTCAGCCTTGGCTACATAGACACTATGGTGGAACTCCAACTCCACAACTGCAAGACCTGAAAATTGGAACATACTGTATTTAACTAATTGTTAACTAGTCCTCACTTTGCTAGGGAAAATAGTACAATATGTTCAAACTAAAGGGGAAAAAAAAAAGTGATATATGTAACTACATAATATATATACTAGGTCAAAGAATATGAAAATAGCTGACAAAGATTATGGAAAAGCAGCCGAATTTGTTAGCACAAATTTAAACTAGTGCTATCATAAATATTATTGCTGTAAAACAATCATTTTGGTTTTAAACTGAGATTGGAAATAAGTTTATACAATAAATTATTAGAATATTGCTAAAGAAAACTTTTGATAAAGGAGGAATCCTAACAGCATACTTTCTCATCTCATGTGGGCCCCACTAAATAACCTAGCCCACTCCACTCTATTATGGGACCGACATGGGATTTCAAATAATAATAGTATTGAAAAGAGAATGTCAAAAAAGGTGTCACAAGCATTTCTCTGGACATGAACAAGCACAAAAGACAGTGACCATACTAATAGCCTAGTAGGTAGTGAATTAGTGATTATAAGATGATGCCACAAATTTCAGTAAATGCAAAATGTACCTTGATTAATACAAACTGAAGACAACTTCCCTTGCTTCCTGAGAAAAGTCTTGAGCCTGCTAGATTGACATATCTCTGTAGCTTTATACCACATGGAATCCAGTGTCTCTTTGTGACCATCTTGCACTCCTATTCTATATGACTTCTCATCACACTGACCTGTAGCAAGATGCTTCAAGCTCTCCCCTGTAGAAGATGTATTGCATAGCTTGGTGTCATTTGCATCCAGAGATGAATATTCTATAGAGCTTAACTGTAGAAGAGCTGCAGTGAACCATGTTGATTGATTCTTTGAAATTCTCAACTGCTTTTCTGTTTCAGAAAGTATTCTTAATGCATGACTAAGTTTCTGCAAGTTTGCTTCAACTATGATGGAGAGAAAAAATAACCAATCAGAAAACAGAAATAGGACTGAGATAACAATCAAACAGCCAAAATATGAGCTCAAAGATAAAAAAGGATAAAGATATTATGTTTGAAAGCACTTACAAATATGTCTATCAGAAAATCTTCTTAAGATTTCAGAACCACCAAGTTCACATTTCCCTGTAAGAATGTCCATGATAAGATTCGCCAGCTGAGATACAAGTTGTAAAGGATCTATCCTTGACCTCAATAGCTCGCGGGCTCTTATAACCGTATTTGAAGCGTCAGATGACAATGCCAGGTCCAGCAAATCAAGCAATTCATCATCAGAAATGACCCCAGTCTGCAGAAAAACAAAGGGCAAAACTGAATGCTTAGGAACAAACATAATGAAGACAGTTCCAAGGACATATATGTATAGAACAAAGCACAAACTTACAAGCTCATAGACTAAGGAAATTGTGATTTTTTTACCAAGCAAACTTAGTTGATCAAGCATCATTTCTGCATCCCTAAGGGAACCACAGGATTTAGCAGCAATAAAATCCAAAGCATCTTGTTCGCATTCAAGACCCTCTTCGGCACAAATTCTTCTCAATCTGCTTGCAATGTCAGCATCTTTAATCTTCATAAAGTGATACCTCTGAGCCCGGGAAACTGCACTTCGCGGAAGCTTATCCAAATCAGGAGTGATCATCACAAAAACCACATGTTGAGGAACACTCTCTAGGCTATTGAAAAGACTTCCCCATGTTTCCCGATGCAATAACTGGCACTCATCAATAATGAACACCTTAAAACGCGAGGAAATTGGATCGTTGCATGCATTCTTAACAAGGGATTTCACCTTGTCTGCACGATTGATTCTCAAAGAATCCACTTCCTTAACATCTTTGCGTCTTCCAGAAAAGAACAAAACACATTCTCTACACGAACCACACGGCCTTTCCTCCTCAAGGGAGAGGCAATTCAGTGCAGCAGCAAATATTCTGGATGCAGAGGTTTTTCCAGTGCCACGAGGTCCATGGAAGAGATAAAATGATGCTATCCTTCCTCTGGAGATGGCACCCAAAAGAGACTTTCCAACCACATTTTGTCCAACCAAATCATTGAAAGATTTTGGCCTGAATTTCATGGATAAACTTCTAGGAGTTTCCAAAGTGGGAATAATTTCACCACCAATGTGTCTCATGCTTTTATTATGTCCATGAAAATCCGTCTCATTAGCATGCTGCAACATCAAGGGAAGTTCTTCCATTTCAGAATGATGATTTAATTCTCTAAACCTTGGTGACTTTGACCAACAACAGCTTAATCCACATCCATGGTGATTAACTGAAAAATCAACAGCCTGAGGTGTATGTACCAAGGCGCTATGAGCCGATAGAGCATCACAAACAGAAAGGCACGGACTCCTTATACAGCTTGCATTATCACCCATCAATTCAGATGGCTTCACTTGATTCTTGCGTAGTAATTTTCTTGTTGACTTTGAGTGATCCATTCTCCCTAATTGTGATGACAAGGCAGTTGATAAATAGAATGGTTCCCCATCCTTCATGTGATTACCAGGAGGGATGATGGAAGCCAAATCCAACCCTCTACCTTCGCGGTTGCTACAACAGCTTTCTTTTGGCAATTTATTTCCAAAAATGCCTTGCTGCTTAGGATTAGAGTAAAATCCTTCATCATCTTGTTGACGTTCCTCACATGAGATCCCACAATAGTTCATCTTAGAGTTCAACAGATGACAATCCATTTCAAAATTAGTACCGTCATGCTCTCTTTGTCCTTTAAAATCTAAATTCCTTAAGTAACCATTATCATCAGAATCACATGCATAAGGAGCATTCAGGAACCTCAGAGAAATCCCATTACCAGAACCATTTTCCCAATGTCCATTATCAATTAAAGGAGAAAGCTTGCTAATACCATTGGTTGAAGGATCCCTCAATGACCTAACTCTCCTCAGTGCTACAAGAGTTTTAGAAATAGGAATATCAACAGAATGCCTCCTACCATCCATCACTGTCTTATGCTTATATAATAACCAGAACACACTAGAAACAATGCAAAACAACCTACAAGAGAAAGCCAGAAAAAAAAAATCAAAAAACACACTTGGCACAAACAAAAAAAAAGAGGGGAGATGGGATGAAACAAATAAAAAACAGAAATGTAGTAAACCACCATATTCCAGAAGATAAGCATAAAATAGCAATCTTTTATTCTATTCCTAAAAAGCATGAAAATGAAATTTTGGGTCAAAATCAAAAGCAAAGTTTAGTGAAATAAATAGCACTAAGGATGATGAAATGGGAATAAAAGCTAACTCCTTTCTTACTGGGAACTTTGCAGGACTATGCTAGCGGGAAATGAGCTCACAAATTGAACAATCAAAAGAATAGCCAAAAAAAAAAAAAAGGTAAAAGTACCTATGATCAGACACCCATAAAGATGTTAACAATGGTTCTAAAAACCTCTACAACAATATGTACTGTTTCCATTTCGTCATTATTGGAAAGAAAAAATGACCGGGGAAGAAGGAGAGAATCTTCAGTTCAAATTTTAAATATATAAAAAAATATTGGTGTTGGAAACAAACAACGCGAAATGACAAAGTCGAGAAAATAAAAAACTAAACAAACCAAACCTCAGCAAATGGAAACAAACAAGCAAAACCTTCGAAACTAACAAAGAAAAACAACCTTGAATCGGGTAGCGTAGAAAATGGGTTGTCGAAAAACTCGAACTTTGAAAGAATGGTATTGATGGGGGGGAGCCTGGTAGGTGACCCAGGAGAGAATGAGAGATAGTAATGAAGTAGTATGAGGATAGAATGGCAAAATAGTAAAATGTAATAAATGCGAGGGGGTGTTAGACACGCCATGGGTAGTGACAGGTGAGGAGTCACTGAACAAGTGTCAAGTGTGTCGCCATGGTGAGTGAATGAATAGAGAGAGAGAGGTGGGGGAACTTTTGGGTTTTAGAAGGTTGTTTTGTTCCCTTTCGAGCAGTGGCAGATACTGTGGCTGTGGTTGTGGCAGTGCAGGTGCAGAGGTGGGGAGAAGGAATCAGTCCTTTTACAGAAAGTGGGGATGGGGTGTTTTGTAATTTCAGTTGGAACACTTCAGTTAATTTAGTTGTTGTTGGAGAAGAAAAGCCGTGTCACCCCCATGCTTCTATTTCACTTTGAGGAACGTTGTTAGGAAAAAAAAAAAAAAAACAGGTCAATACAGACTAGACCTAAGGAATAACAAAGGAAAGAAAAAGGAGGGAAAAAAATATGGAATGGAATGTGACAATGGGTTATGTGTGGAACGAATCTTTTGTGTGTAAAGAAGATAACTGTTTCACTTTTTGAGGCCTTGGTACAAAGGCTTGTTCGTCTTCTTGTTTCATTTGTGATGACTACTTTGCTTTTTTGACCGTTGTGCGATATGTGTTGACAACCATAGATTTCAGCACGTGTATCTTTTATACTCCCTCCAGACTTACGCTCTAATCGGTTCCGAGGAGAAATTGTGAAGAGAAGAAGAGAATTAAGTGAAAAATGGATTAGATTTGGGGTATTGATAGGTTTATGAGAAAGAAAAGAGAAATAGAAGAGAAAAAATGTGTTTAATTTTTGAAATGACAAAAATATCATTGAATTAAAAAAATCAAAACAGAATTTTATATTATTTGAGAGGAGTATAGTTCACAAAGTGAAAATTTGCACCTCACCCACCGATTTTCTTCGCACATCAGGCGAGAAAATATTTTACTATGGGGCCCACACGTTTTTATTCTTTCATTTCATTTTTGTTGCATACCAATCACTTTTGGTTTGACATTTCTTTACGTTTTCTCTCGCGGATTTCTCTTTCATCGGGTTCTCTCTGCTTTTTCGCTGCTACCAATCAAAGCGTTAATCTCAATTATAAGTAAAAGAAAAAAAATGTAAAGGATTGTTTGACTCAAATATAAGCAAACTTCAATCAACTTACTCATATTTAATATTATTGTTCCAAGAAAAATACTCTTAAATTAACTCAACTTTTGTTTTTCAATAAAAGTCGTGTGAAGCATTATGATTAAGGGTAGTTTAGTAAATATAGTTCTTATTTGATATGAAATAAAGAAAATTAAATGTATTTTAACTATCGTTCTTAATCCGTGTGAAATTAAGTATTTTTGCTTATAATTGAATCCAAATGGAGTAGATTAACTTCTTGTTTTATTTTATCCTTCGAAAAGTTAGCATTGGGCACTCCAATTATTTTTTAAGGAATAAGCTTAATTCATTTCATTCATAATAATAGCACCAATAAAGGTTGGAATAAAATAAAAAATATGGTGACTATGATAACACTTTGACGCCCTAGCTAAAGAATCAGTGACAAGATTGACTTGCCTCTTAATAAAACTATATTTTTGCCCTATATTCATTTTTGTTTCGATTGAACATAAGGATTATGAGAGAATAAATACCTCGCGGTGGTGGAATGATGGAAGAGATCCCAGCCATGGTGATCAACCGCTCCGTGCTCTGGTGGAAGATGCCGGTGATGGCTATGTGCAAACACTCTGACGCTCAAGTTAATATCTAATTGAGGTGGGTGAGACAGGTTAGAATAAAACATACTTTGAATGGTGATTATGATAGGTTTACATAGTCACGAGGTGAAACTTGGCATTGAAGCTACGTGATGCCGGTGATGGCTATGTGCAAACACTCTGACGCTCAAGTTAATATCTAATTGAGGTGGGTGAGACATGTTAGAATAAAACATACTTTGAATGGTGATTATGATAGGTTTACATAGTCACGAGGTGAAACTTGGCATTGAAGCTACGTGTATTGGATTAGCCTTTAATCGTTGCCCATTAAATTGTAGTTAGGCTGGATCTGGTCCTGAACAGTTTTCCCTTTACAACTTTTTTATATTTTATTTTTTCTCAATATCCAAACAACGCTCAAGGGTTGTTGTTCATCAAAATTAAGTTTGTGATTGGATTTGAGTTTCACCCAAGGAGGCGAGATCAGAGCAGCCCAAGGGGGCTGTCAATAAAGTAACCGCTTTAGGCCTTAAATTTTTTTAGGCCTCAAATTTATTTTTAATTTAATTAATAGTATTAATTTCATTAGTATTTATTTATTTTATGCGCAATAGTATTAATTTCATTCACTACTTTTGCTACTAATCAATTCAGGAATAAAATTAATCAATCCTATGAATGTATTTAATATTTATTTTGTGTTGTTTAATATTGTAAAAATTAATTAGGCTTAAAAAGACATAAATTTTTCGTTGGTAATTTTAAAAAGGTCTCGTTACAAATTTTGCTTTATACTTTTGTGTTTGACTGTACGAGTAAGTGTTCTGCCAAGTGCCAACAAGCAATGATGTCATAAATTGATGACAATAAAAAGACAATGTTTCAAAAAATATATTCAATTGATTAGTTTAAGAGTTTATATATTTTTGGTAAATATTAGTTTAAGAGTTAAGTTTCTATACAATTTAATGGTTTTTGTCATACTAAAAAATTGATGAAATTATAATAAAGAGTTATTGTTGAACTTTGTAGGGATTGGAATTCCCTTGTGTTTTCTAGAGTGTTGCACTTCGGTCAATCCTTTTTCTTCTAGATCTTGAATATGTCTAACTTCATTATTCAGCATAAAAATTCACCGATTAATGGTGACAATTCCCAATAGCGGGTCATTGATGTGGTGTGGCAACCACCGCCCGGGGATGTGTTAATGTTGACGGGTCTCATGTGAGGGCCACGAATAGCTCAGCTTGTGGAGGGCTTGCTAGAGATGCGAATGGAAGATTCCTCAGAGGCTTTTATGGTAAAGTGGGGTCTGCAAATGCTATTTGGGCGGAGTTGTGGGCTCTCCGTTTGGGCATTAAGTTGGCTCAAGATCTTGCTCTCAATTGGGTGGTGTTTGAGATGGATTCTAAGATCATCGTTGATATGGTAAACTCAGGACCCACTCATGTTTCTTTTCTTCAACCTCTCCTTCACGAGGTCATCTCTTTACTCCAATTGTTGGATTGGAGAACTTCTGTGGTGCAAATTTATCGTGAAGCGAATAAATGTACGGATTTATTAGCTAATAAGGGCCACATGGCTTCTTATGATGGTGTTTATTTTGATGTTGTTTTTCCCTTACTCAATTTGTATTTGATGCAGTGGCGGACCTAGGACCCTGGGTCAATGGGTGCAAAAAAAAAATTTAAGAACCAAAGAAACAATCAAACACACACAATTTGATATTGCTTAGAGCTTACTATAAAAGTTTGGACACTACTCACACACATAATCAATTACAATACGGAATTGCAATATGTTACTTTCTCTAACCATGACTACAAGACAAGAGCAAATCACCACACACATTTCTAACAAAACAAGTCCTCCAAAGAAAGCAAGAAGAAAAAAACTGATAAATTTAGATTCCCTTGATGTCAAAGACTAATTAAGCAGTGTCAACTTTGAAATTACCACAGAAGTTACACTTCAGAACATTAGATGGTTCACCATCTTTTGGAGGTAGAGGAGCCATAGTTCCTGCACAATTCTTCCTATGACAAACATACTTAGATAAGAACCGCACATGTGGCAGGTCATCACTATTGTTCACTCCTTGGTTTTCTCCATCATTCCAATTTGCTTCAATCTTGCACCTATCACAGTAACAAGTGAACCCATAATCCTCCATCAAGATACTTTTCCTAGTGATAATCCCTATTGATCCTAAAATAGCTTATGCAAATCTCACTTCTAAGAGGAACATCTTGAATCAACCTTATGACAATGTCAGTGTTGAGGTCATCCCCAGGTTCAAGTTTCAGTAATCCCAGCCATCTTAAAAGCTCTATAAATCCCATGAACAACGAGTTTCTCTGAAATTAACATATCAAGCAAACAATCTCAACCCCATTAATAACAACCCCTTGCAAGAAACCGAGAACCCCATCAAATAATGAAGAAGGAGTTTGAATAATTCCATAAGTGCACATCAGTAGTTCACAAATCACAAACAAGAAATCGAGTTTATAAATTATAAATTAGGGGAAACTCATCTGGATAGATTAGGGTTTTAGAGGGAGAATTTTTTTTTTCAGATTTGGCCACAACACAGTGAGCAGCAGCCAGGCCAAGGCTGACTCACCAACAGGAGCGGCGGTGGCGACAAGAGTGAGGGAGGAGGACGTGACGGAGAGACAGAGATTGCTCACTGAAACCTATACAAAGTAAAATTTATACATATCAGAGAACGCAAGCAGAGAATGCATAGAACCCTAAATCCTAAATTATTTTGCTTTTGAAGCAGTGGTAGTGAGAAAAAGGGGTTCTGAACGGGGATTCAAACCTAGTGGAGTTCACATTATGGAAACCAAGCAACAAAAGGGGTTCTATTTTGATTCAAACCTACACAGAGAAAAAGGGATCTAAGAATCGCAAAAGGGGATCTTACTCACCAACTAACTGGAGCGGCGCGGCGGCGGGAGCACGGAGGAGGAGGACGCGATGAAGAGAGAGAGACGAGAGGGAGGCGGTCACTGTTCTGGTGAAGAGAGACAGAACAGAGGGAGGCGTCAGGTGGTCACTTCTGGTCGAGAGAGAGGGAACAGAGGGAGGCGGCCGAAAATGAGGGAGTCGCGACTCGCCACACAGGGAGGGAGGCGACCGGCGGCGGAGGTGTCTGATTCGTGAGTGAGAGGACAGAGGAGAACGTCACATGAGAGAGAGAACAGAGACTCAGAGAATGGGTCTGCAGAGTGGTGAGTGAGTGGGTTCAAGGGGTCTGGGTGCAAAAATTTAAAATAAGTGTGGTCAAAAAAAATTATATGGGCTATAAGTAATTTTTTTTTCAGTGGGTGCAACTGATCACACTGGACAGTATGTGGATCCGCCCCTGATTTGATGGATGATATTAGAGGTGTTTTTTCACCTCGGCTAATTGCCTACTAATCATAGTTGTTAAAACCGGACCGGACCGGCCGGTCCGACCGGTTGAGCAAAACCAGGACCCTGTCCGTCCGTTTGAACTGAAACCGGTGTATAAGAACCGACCTAAAAACCGGAAAACCGGTAAAAACCGCCAAAACCGAAAACCGGAAAAAAAAGCAAAACCAACCGGCGGTTCTTAAAAAAATTAATTTTTTTTTAAAAAATGGTAAATGACATTATCTTTGACACATAAGAGATTTTTTTATCCATTTTTTTCATGTTGATGGATTAAATTAAATATTATAATAAAATTTAAAATTAATTTATATATTTAATATTATTATGAGAGTACTTACATTACAATATTTGTGATTATTGAATATTATAATGTTATTATAACATATTTGTTTTAGTTTAATATGTAATTTTTACATGTTATATATTGACTTATAACATTTTAAGCGGAGTTTAATTTTTTTATATCGTGATGTTATAAATATTATGTTATTTTTTGTTTATTAGTGCTTTATATGTTATATTAAAAATTTTGAAAATATAATTTAATTCATTTCCTATTCAACCCTTGCTCGACCTTGACCTTCAACTCAATCAAGACTACACCAGCTCAAATGTCTCATCCGATTTTGATAACCTTGCTACTAATACTCCTTTCTTTATCATTATAATAAAAAAAAGGAGTTATCGCTGATTCCATATTCAGCTTGAATTTTAGTAACATAATTTAATTTCATTTAATAAAGTAATTAAAAGTTAGTTTGTTGATAAGTCTAAGATCTGGAGTTCTGGATTCTAGTCTCACGCTTTCGGAGTTGTCATAGTCAAGGGCGCGCAGACCTATAAATATCAAGTAAGTAACATGCTGGCATTTACCATTTACTCATGGTTATTAGGTAACGGTGGTGAATGCCGAATCTCGGTAAATATGATAATGATAGGCACTCACTCACTCTGCAAGTTAAAACTTGGAAACGACTCTGTGCAGGTTAGTATTTGTGAAAGCTTTTACCACTGACGCGCGCGGCCACAGCTCCACAGGCACAGAAGAGAGCCCACAGGCTGTACAATTGTGCCATCAATGGGGTTGATGAATACTCAACGGCGATATTTGCGGCTTCTGGTAGTATTTTCATGTCATCTTCATATGTGATGTCCCTTAAAACACCAATGACAGATGAATCATTGGGGCAATGTTAAATATAGGAGTGCTATTAATACACTCTCTAATACTCTTTTTTTAACACACATATTTTTATTGGTTAAAATTCAAGTAGGTTCCACTAAATCATGTGAATTCCACATAAATTTGGTGGGACTCATATGAATTTTAACCAATATAAAATATAAAAGAATGTGTTGAAAATAAAGTATTAAAAAATGTATTACTAATATTTCAGTGTTAAATATCTACGAAGGAGCAGTTGACAGAAAAGTAGAGTTACGTTTATTGCAAATTGGGTAACGTTACATTGTCACATCAATTTATATTTATGTATTATATAAATAAAATATAAGGTTAAATATGTTTTGATCTTCTAAAATGAGTGAATTTTAGTTTTATTCATGTATTTTTTTTTTGATTTTTATCCTTCTAAAATATGAAAGTATTATTTTTAGTCCCTATTGTTATGTTATATCTGTTAATTACTTATGTGTCTTACGAAAGGTCACATGGTTATTTCAAGTGACAATCAATGTATGTTATGCTATGTTAGGAATGGTCACTTTAACTACGTACGTAATGCTATGTCAGCATCTAATTACCCAAAAAAAATTTCCTGACTCCGAAAATGAATTTTGTTTATATGCAATATCATGAATACTAAGGACAAAAAAGAGTAATTATAGATTTTAGAAGGATGAAAATAAAAGAAAAACATTTTATAAGAACCAAAATCAAAATTCACCCACAAGGACCAAAACCAAAATTCACCCATTTTATTTTCTCACATGAACTCATTTTAACATTTTTTTTTTTGGAATTGTAGTGTAGTTTTCTAACGTCTTAATCTTAAAATGCTAATCTAATTTATCGCCTTTTGTAGTTTTGCATTAATCATAAGTACTTTAATTCATTGTTATAAAAATCAAATTAGAACATTTAGTTACACTTAAATTAGTGATCATGTATTTGGTTTAGTTAACTTAAGTAATAAGTATAATTATCAAAGAACTAAGAAGTGATAACAAAATAGTTCAAAACTGTTAAAAACCCAATTAAGAGTCTGTTTATAAATAATTCTTATTGTTTTTTTTTTGTCTGCAAACGGAGTGGTAAGCACCACCCGTAAACTCACACACGCAAAGTGGGGATTCCGGGCTCGAACCCGGGCAACCACAGAAAATGTCCAGCCTAACAACGTCGGCTTACGCCAGTTGTGCTAGGCCTTACGGATAAATAATTCTTATTGTTTAAAAACTCAAAAATAATTCTTATTGAATTCTGACTAAAATAATTTTTAAAATCGTATGGTGCACACAAAACTAGCTTATGGGCTTTGCTCCTCGGTTCACTAATGAAGCATACTGTTATTTTTTTTATTTTTTTTGTTAACAATGAATCTTACTTTATGAAGAAGAATTAATGTTAAAAATAGGCTTCCAAAAGGCCCAATCGATTTGTCGTTATAGTCTATGGGCTCACTTCGTCACTGTATAATGTCTAATGGGATACTTTTTGCATATAATGTCTAATGAGATACTTTTTGCAAAGCATAATGCCCAGTGAGATAAAAACCCAACTGTTCACACGTACAGGTGATTAAACCCAGATGTTCCGAAAGTGTTGGGTTTCAATGACTTTCCTTAGACCAAAAAAGAAGTTAAATGTTATTAACTCCTTCCCATTTTAATTTTGTCACCTCTCCTCCATTAAACTGACTAAAATACCCCTATCCCAAAAAATCCCAAATTAATCTTCTTACCTTTCCCCTTTCCTTTCCCCACCACCATCTCTCCCATTAGTACTCTCCCCATAGCCTCTCACATTTATTTGCCGCCCAAAACCCCAACTCCACCATCTCTCATGTTTGTCACTACCGTTTCCACCCATCTCACCTTTCTGATGAACCCACGAACATTAATTTTTTCTATGTTTTTAGTAATTCCGAAATCTTATATCCTGGGGTTCCCAAAATTTATATTTTGGACATTTTTGGAAATTAAATTCCGAATTATGGGGGTGTGTTTTTTTTATACATCTAGAAACTTGTTATCCAAGCTGAGTGTTAGATGAATTAATTCTGTGAAAATGAACTTGATTCATTCAATGAGGGATAAATCCCTTTGTAGACAATGTACTGTTACAATGAGTAACTAACTAACTAATGCAGAAAACTAATTACAGCTAAGCTAATTAACTAACAACTAAACTAATTATAATAATAAGTATAAATGAGCTGTAGAAATAAAAATATTAGCTATTCTAACAGCCCCCTCAAGCTGGATCATGTATATCCATCATGTTCAGCTTGGAAAGTAGTGTAGAAAAAAGAGGAGAAGGAAGAGCTTTGGGGTGTATGTCTGCCAATTGATCCTTAGAAGCAATAGGCATGAGGTGAATGGTGCCATTTTGAACCTTCTCTCGAATAAGATGGCAATCAATCTCTATATGCTTTGTTCTTTCATGGAACGTAGGATTTTGAGCAATCTTGATAGCCGATTTATTATCACAATATAAATAAATTGGTAAAGTAGCAGAATGATGTAAATCAACGAGTAAGTATAGGAGCCATTGGATTTCACAAGCTGTATTTGTGAGGGCTCTATATTCAGCCTTAGAAGAGCTTCTAGAAATGGTTGGTTGCTTCTTAGATTTCCAAGAAATCAAGGAAGAACCAAGAAAAACAGAAAAATCCTGTGATAGATCTCCTTGTTTTAGGGCATGCTGCCCAATCTGAGTCACTAAAGGCAATAAGCTTCAAATCAGATGTAGAGGAAAAGAAAAGACCCTTTCCTGGATAGCCTTTGACATACTTAAGGATATGCAGTGCAGCATCATAATGAGACTGATGAGGATTGGCAATATACTGACTAAGTTTATGCACAGAGAAACATAAATCTGGCCAAGTGTTAATGAGGTAAATGAGCCTACCAATAAGCCTTCTATAGCTAGTAGGATCAGCCAACAAAGTTTCTGCAGAATTGACTGGTTTGTAATTAGGAATCATAGGAACCGAAACTGGTTTGCAACCCAGTAATCCAGTTTCATCAAGCAATTCCAGTGCATATTTCATTTGAGAAAGGACTATACTAGATTTTGATCTTGCTACTTCCAAGCCTAGGAAGAATTTGAGGGACCCTAGATCCTTTATTTTGAATTGCTAATCCAAAAAAGACTTTACTGTAGTAATTTCAGCCAAGTTATTCCCAGTTAGAACAATATCGTCCACATAAACCAGAAGAATAGTGATCAGATTATCTTGTCTTTTAATAAACATTGAATGATTTGAAGATGATTGACGAAATCCCAAAGATATTAGAGTTGCAGTAAGCTTTGCATTCCACTGCCTACTTGCTTGTTTTAATCCATAAAGGGATTTTTGAAGCTTGCAAACCAAACCAGATTTTGGAGTATTAAAACCAAGAGGGACTATCATGTATACATCCTCAAATAGATCACCATGCAAAAATGCATTATTTACATCTAGTAGATGTAAGAACCAATTTTTGGCAGCAGCCAAAGCAATTACTAATATGACAGTAGTAAGCTTAACTATGGGAGAAAATGTCTCACTATAATCCACACCTTCAATTGTGTATAACCCTTGGCCACCAAACGAGCCGTGTATCTTTCTATGCTCCCATCATATTTTCTTTTAATTTTGTATACCCATTTTGAGCCAATGGGCTTCTTTCCAAGAGGCAGCTCAGTGAGAGTCCATGTCTTGTTACTTTCTAATGCAAAAATCTCTTTATCGATGGCATCTCTCCAACAAGCATATTTCACAACTCACTACAAGAAAGATGGTCAGCAACGGCGGTCAGTTTGCGGCGGTTGCAGCATGAACCGCCTGCAGTTGAACAACGACGGCGGTGTAGGCGGCGGTTCTTATAATCGCCCTTAAATACTTGAATTTCGCGGCGGTTGATGGACACCGGCGGCGGTTGAAATTAAAAGAAGAGGAATCCGCGTTTCTGGTTGGCAATTTGCAGCGGTTGACAGGTAATTCGCGGCGGTCTAAGTAAAAAAATGTACTTACCCTAATTTGTAAACCCCTTCTCTGTTTACCATCGCTGCTCCCAGTTCGCTGCCCTGCTCGTAATCTCTATTCAGTACGCGGCACTGCTCCTAATTTGTAAACCACACTTCTCAGATTTCCTCTTGTTTTGTTTCTGCTCCTAACGTTTGATTCTCACTGACATTTTTTATGGTTTGTCCAATAGCGTTCAAAGTAAGACATCTCAGATCCCCAATAGCGCTCGAAGACGATGGCCGCTCCCAAATTGTTTTCCCTCTTTTCTCTCAATTTCTAGTTTCCAAGTAAGATTCGCACATTCTTCATCCTTAATCTTCTATTTATCTCTTAGGTTAATCAATCGTATGCATTTACTACTTGTCTTCAGAATGTTTCCAAACCCTAGAAATTATTTTGATGCAACAATACAAATACTCGCATGGAATTCGACAAAACATAGGGTTTTGTTTTGCTTTGTTTTGTTTTTATGTTTTTTAGAGTTTCATGGATTTATGGAAGTAATTATTTTGTTTTTTTGTCAATTGAAAAAGGAACCGAATTAGCTATATGCTTTGATTTTTAGCTAGATGGCATTAAATCATGTTGAATTGTATTTAGTAATATGTATTGGCTCATCATTTAGGTTTGTAAACACCTCATTTAGGTTCTCTTCGTCAAGCCCTCCGCTTCAGGTTTGTCTCTCTGGTTCTCTATTTGATGGTTGTTTGGCTCTATGGTTGTTTTTTTGTTGTTGAATTATGTGGAAAAAAATTTACTCACATAGGACTGAAATTAATAAAGTGCATTCAAATTTCCAATTTCACGCCTTGTTTTTGCCGTTTTAATTATATCTGCGTTGATTTATCCATGACGATGATTAGATTTGAATGCTCGTTAGATTTTATGATAAAATTCTCATTAGAAAATGGATTATCAATGTGCAACTTTGGAAGCTATTGTGAAAGCAAGCATTAACTTATGTGTTTGATTAATTGGTTAGGGATTTAAGGTGCAGATGTAAATCTTACTATGCGATTGTTTTATAAGTCTTTTTTTTTTTGTAACATTTTGTGTCTTTGTTCCATACTGTGATGGATATTAATGCTGAATTTATTATGGTTCTGTTTCTTTGGTAACTGCTGTGTTAATTTACTAATCTGAATTTGTGATGTTAATTAACCAGCCACTTATTTGTGTTTGAGTAGTGTTTCTGCTTTTAATTCCCGAAACAAAGTGATTGCATTGCATGATTTCACCTTTTGTCCCCTGTTTTAACATGTCTGTTTTCCATTTGTACTCTTTTTGTTGTCCTGCTTGTGTGGGATATTTTTTAGCATGCTGTTGTTCTTGTTCCCTGGCACATGGGTTTATTGCTGCAAACATTTTAAGTTAATGGAGAAATTAACTATTTCTAGATATTTCTAACAACATCAATAGTTTAAAAATATAGTGTGGCTGCTTGATATATGGGGCTTGTTCTTACTGTGGACATTTTGCCAACTTGTAAGGGATAGTTATTGTATAAACTATGTGTCTATGTCCCTTAATATATGAAGATAAGCTGAGAGGTAGTGTAGTCTTAGTTATTGATGCTCATCAAGGCTGATGCGTATCATTCACCAAAGATATCTGAAAGTTGTATTGATGAAGTGAAGATAATCAATTAGTTTTGTTTTGTTGGTGTTTTAGTTACATATGGATAGTGCAGACTCTGCATAGGATTAAGCAAGCACTTATATCAAGACAAAGCACCCCGGGACATGGCAGTTAAAAGCATGAGGCATCTTTTAGTTATTTTGTTATTTGAACTCTTGCTGTTTGCAGCAGAAAAATTATAATATTATTTCCTATTATATGAATCTAAATTTAGTGCCAAAATCAGTAATTTCTGCTTGCTACCTATCTATTGTTCATGTAATGTGCTTTCTGTTTCCCAGACTGACTTTAGGTCTTCCATAAGACATTGTAAGTTGTCACCTAAACCCTTTTCTAAGAGATTTTTTCCTGCCACTTATGATTACTTAAGTCAATCCCTACTCTTATTATGCTATAGAACTGTTGGTCATATTATATTCTGCTACATCGCTTGTTATTTTTCCCCTTGAGTGAAACTTAAATAAAAATAATGCTTTGGGCACTGTCACATGTTAATAGCACAAACAACTGATGATCTGATGCAGTGCATTTTTCTCATAAACCCATGTACATAATATCAAGTTGAAAGAGTTGATTATTTTTTTTTTTTAGTTTTTGGAATTTCACATGTGTAACTTCTTTGTCTATGCTTTCTACTTTCTACATACGAATTAGATTAGTTCATTGCTTGCTTTAGAATTAGGAGTTAAATGTTAGATCTTTTATGTCATTTGCTTGCTTACACAAACTGAGTTCCTTAAATCCAATTGATAGTGGTACTGTGCTTGAAGAAAATCAATGGATAAGTCATGGATTACTGTTGAGTTACTAACAAGAATAATGAACAAATATCAAAGGCAACCAATACTAAATTTAATAGCAACCAAAACAATGCAATAAAGTCACTCAAACAAGGAGTAGAGAGTAGGAAGAATCACACCGCTATTTGGTTACGCAGTTCGGCCCCAAAAAAATGACCTACGTCTGCGGGAGAGAGCAGCTCTCCGTTTCACTATCAAAGAGTCTTTACAAGAGATTACAATTGCTTTGAACCCCTTTACAATGTCCAAGAAGAACAAACCCAAGAGTTCTCAATCCCTCTCTCTTTTCCTCTATGAAAAACTCTTAAGAACAACAATAGAGAAAGCCTTCAATCCTCCCTCTATTCTCTCCTAAGATCCCAAGGTGTTTAACAGTGTTTCCCAGCCCCTAAAACCTCACAAAGACGCTCAAGAACGGCTGCACACAACCCTAGAAAGACTGCACATCCTTCTCACACAATTCTGCAGCGTCAGGTTTATAAAACCCGACTGTGAATCAATTCACAGACATAGGTGAATCGATTCACCTAGTTAAAAAAGTATCCCCTGCACGAATTAATGAAATGAATCGATTCCTGCAAGCTTCCCATGCGATTCACAGAGGCGTACTTCGATTCACAGAGACTCAAACATGCTTGAATCGATTCACATAGCTAGGGAATCGATTCCCAGTGTTCAAGAAACACTTTCAAGCAATTCCATGATCCTCCAAACTGATTTTAAGGCACTCTAAACTCCACAATTCTCCACCTTGACTTCAAATCAGTGGTGATGCTCAACTTTATCCATCAACCACTAGCTGCTCTCTTCATTACTGGGATTACGTCTCAACGCAATTGATCAAGTCCAATTGATCCTTGAACCTTGATCTAGGAAGATACTCGGTGAACTTCTCATAACCATGCATAATCCCCAAGTCACCAATCATATCCTTCTTTGCCACTCCACCTTGAGTTGTATTCACGTGCTTCAAACCGCCTTTCAAAGAGCCATACCTCCTTTTCCGGTTCTTCCCAATATTCATTCCAACTGTCCTTTCCACAATGTCGAGATCCTTCATCTCAAATCCAGAAGCTAACTTCCCCTTGAGCATACCAATCTCCTCCTTGCTAGAACTTGCCTTTTGAATATCATTCACACTCTCCAACTCAAGATTGACCTTACACACAAGTCTCTCCTTGTACCTTGGTTCTTCAAACTCCGGAATACCTTCCGTCTTCATGAAGTTCCACTTGCATCCAACTACCCTTGACTTTTCCTGTAGATTCACAAGTTCCCAAGTCCGGTTCTTCTCCAATGAATTCAAACCTTCATTCATTGCTTTCAACCGTTTCTGACTCTCCATGCTTCCCATTGCTTCACTGAAGTCCCTTGGTCCCGAGTCTTGAACCTCTTCAGTCACAAACAAAGCATAACAAACAAGATCAACATACCCGTATCTCTTCGGTGCCACAGTCTCCCTCCTTTCCCTATCTCTTGCCAACTGATAGCCAGGATCCACTGTTTGTTGTCTTCCTCTAGAACCTGATGGTGGAGGACTATCCTCCTCTTCATCATTCCTGCCTCACTAGTGGTAGACTCCACCTCAAACCGAAGTTTTCTCCACCTCCACTTCGAGCTACTATCCTCCGTGTCTTTGCACTTCATCCCCATGCGGGTCTCATCGAAAGTGACATCCTCGCTTATGATAATCTTTGACCCTCCAGTTCCAAATTCCACAACTTGTATCCCTTCACACCCTCGGGATATCCGATGAAGACACATTTCACAAATTTCTAACATCAGGCTTATCACGCTTGATATGCACAAAAGCCAAAGCTCTGAAAACCTTCAACTTGGAGTAGTCTGCCGGTCTCCCACTCCAAACCTCCATAGGTGTCTTGAAGTCTAACGCCGTTGATGGACATCTGTTGATCAAATATGCTGCTGTACTCACAGCTTCGCCCCAGAAGCTTTTAGGCAACCCAGCTGCCAAAAGCATACTCCTCACCCGCTCCAAGATGGTCCTATTCATGCATGTTGCTAGGCCATTTTGATGCGGTGAGCCTTCCACGGTCCTATACCTCTGAATACCTTGTTTCCTGCAAAACTTATCAAAATGCTCTGAAAGAAACTACAGGCCATTGTTAGTCCTTAAAATTTTCAGTTTAGTTCCTATTTGATTTCCTATGAGAGTATGCCATTCCTTGAACTTTTCAAAGGTGTCACTTTTGCTTTTCAAAATGTAGACCCATACTCTCCTAGAGAAATCATCAACCATGGTGAGGAAATAGGAACCACCCCCATGAGTACTCACTCTAGCCTTAACCCCAAAGATCCGAGTGAATGTACTCAAAGGGTTTACTAGAATGATGCATGCCACCCCCAAACTCAACCTTATGATGTTTGCCTAGTATGCACTTATCACAAAATTCTAGCTTATCCAATTTATCATCACCTAGCAAACCTTGTTTAGCTAGTTCAACTAAACCCCTCTCACTAACATGCCCTAACCTATTATGCCATAACATGGTTTTATCATGCAAGGTTTGGCTAGCTAATGATGCATGCCCAATAATAGTTGAACCCTCTAATATGTACAAACCACACATTTTAGTCCCCTTAGCTATTATCAATGCATCATGCGAAATTCTCATCATACCATGCTCAATCTAGTGCAATAGCCTAATCCATCAAACATGCTTATAGAAATTAAATTTCGCTTGAGTTTAGGAACATACCTCACATCTTGTAAAAGGAATTCACGGTTGTCATACATCTTAAGACGAATTGAACCCATACATTGAACTTTGCACACTTCGTTGTCACCAAGGCGAACTACTCCACCTTGCTTGAGCTCCAAAGTTTCAAAATATTCCTTCCTTGGACACATGTGATATGAGCACCCGGAGTCCATAACCCAACTCCTCTCTGGTTCCCAACTCGTAACCACTAGAGCCCCTGCATCCTCATAACCATCCTCCATAGCAATCGCAACCTCCACGGAATCTTCATTGCCCCCTCTCTCGGGACAATCCCTCTTAAAATGACCAACATTATGACAATTAAAGCATTTGTACTTAGCTTTATTGTCCCCTTCCGACTTGGATTTCGCCTTAGGCTTTCCTTTACCGTTTCCTCTACTCTCATTCTTTCCCCTTGAGACACTCAAGCCTTCCCCACTATCTTCCACCTTCAAGTCTTGAAGCTTGGTTAGCTCCTTGGTCCTAATTGATTGTTGGACCTCCTCCAAGGTAATAGTGGACTCCTTGCCATAGAGGAGTGCATCCTTAAAGTGTTCAAAGGACCTAGGCAATGAATTCAATAAGAGTAAAGCCTTATCCTCGTCATCGAGTCTCACATCAATGTTCTGCAGGTCACCAATAATTTTATTGAATTCTGCTAGTTGCTCCACAATAGGTTTGGTCTCTACCATCTTGAATGAATATCGATGCTGTTTCAGACATAACCTGTGGGCCAATGACTTGGTCATGTACAACGATTCTAACTTTGCCCACATCTCCGCCGCGGTCTTCTCTTTTGCAACTTCCCTCAATGCCTTATCGCCAAGGCACAAGATAATGGCACTTCTTGCCTTATCTATCATCTCCTTCTTCTCCGTTTGAGACAGGGTGGCCGGCATTCTTGCCTCACCCTTCAAGGCTTCAAAGCACTTCTGTTGAATAAGGATTGCTTCCATCTTCACCTTTCATAGACCGAAGTCATTATTACCGAAAAACTTCCCGATGTCCCATTTAGTACCCATGGTGCACAATTGAATTATTTGTTCTCCCCATAGACGGCGCCACTTGTTGAGTTACTAACAAGAATAATGAACAAATATCAAAGGCAACCAATACTAAATTTAATAGCAACCAAAACAATGCAATAAAGTCACTCAAACAAGGAGTAGAGAGTAGGAAGAATCACACCGCTATTTGGTTACGCAGTTCGGCCCCAAAAAGATGACCTACGTCTGCGGGAGAGAGCAGCCCTCCGTTTCACTATCAAAGAGTCTTTACAAGAGATTACAATTGCTTTGAACCCCTTTACAATGTTCAAGAAGAACAAACCCAAGAGTTCCCAATCCCTCTCTCTTTTCCTCTATGAAAAACTCTTAAGAACAACAATAGAGAAAGCCTTCAATCCTCCCTCTATTCTCTCCTAAGATCCCAAGGTGTTTAACAGTGTTTTCCAGCCCCTAAAACCTCACAAAGACGCTCAAGAACGGCTGCACACAACCCTAGAAAGACTGCACATCCTTCTCACACAATTCTGCAGCGTCAGGTTTATAAAACCCGACTGTGAATCGATTCACAGACATAGGTGAATCGATTCACCTAGTTAAAAAAGTATCCCCTGCACGAATTAATGAAATGAATCGATTCCTGCAAGCTTCCCATGCGATTCACAGAGTCGTACTTTGATTCACAGAGACTCAAACATGCTTGAATCGATTCACATAGCTAGGGAATCGATTCCCAGTGTTCAAGAAACACTTTCAAGCAATTCCATGATCCTCCAAACTGATTTTAAGGCACTCTAAACTCCACAATTACGATGCCACAAAATTCATCCGAGTATGACCAAGGGATTAAAGATTTTATTGAGTTTGCTTTTTGATGTCCTTCTACAGTGAAAATATTATGTCCTTGTCCTCTGTGTGGTTTTAAATATCGGCTAACTAGGGCCGAGGTGTATGACCACCTATGTTGGAATAAATTTCCTGAAGGATACACCCTTTGGTTCTTTCACGGGGAGTCAAGCATAGGGGAAACTACTGAAGTTGATGAGTTGAATGTTTCAAATGCAACACAAGACACAGTGATTGATGAAAATCCAATTCGTAACATGATTAATGAAGCTTTTGGAGTTGATAGGCACTGTGTAGATGAAGACAGTGGCGAAGACGTAGGAGGGACACCAGATATAACTCAAGAAGGGGATGAAGCTAAAGAGTTTTATGAATTGGCAAGAGATGGAGAACAACCGTTGTATGAAGGGTGCACAAAATATTCCAAACTTGCTTTTGTAGTAAAGTTGTATCATATCAAATGCTTATGTGGGATGACTGATAAGGCTATGACAATGATCTTAGAACTACTACAGGATGCATTTGAACATGCAAAGATTCCAAGTTCATTCTATGAGGCAAAGAAAACTATAGTCAAGCTTGGTTTGGACTGTGAAAAGATACATGCATGTCCAAATCATTGTATGTTGTATTGGGGTGAAGATAAAAATAGGGAAACATGCAAAGTATGTAACAATTCCAAATGGAAATCAAGGACAAAAGTTAGTGAGATTGAGGCATCCAATGATGGACGTAGCAAGAAAAAGGTGCCTGCAAAGTTCTTCGTTACTTTCCATTAAAATCGCGTTTGCAGAGATTGTTTTTGTCTTCAAAGACTGCTGAGGATATGAGATGGCATTCTGTGGATTGTAATAGCGATGGCATGATGAGGCATCCTAGAGATTCTGAAGCTTGGAAGATGTTTGACTCAACAAACATCTCATTTGTATCAGATCCGCGAAATGTTCGCCTTGCATTAGCTACTAATGGTTTTAATCCAATATGGTAATTTAAGTAGAAGTTACAGCATTTGGCCAATTATTCTCATTCCTTACAACACCCCTCCATGGGTGTGTATGAAGTCGACATCTTTTATCCTTTCAACACTAATTCCTGGTAAAAAAATGACGGGAAATAATATAGATGTTTATATGCAGCCTTTGATTAAAGAGCTGAAGGATTTATGGCATGACGGTGTAGATGCTTACGATGCGTCAACTCGAGTGATGTTTAAATTGCATGCAGCATTGTTGTGGACGATTAGTGACTTTCCTGGGTTGGGATCTCTCTCTGGATGGAACACGTATACATGACTGGCTTGTCCGACTTGTAACTTTGATTCTATTCCCTGTCGTCTGCCCCATAGTAAGAAATGGTATTTTATGGGTCACCGTCGATTTCTTGATCAAAGACAAAAATTTAGATTGAACAGGGTTCGGTTTAATGGAGAACAAGATAGGCACAATCCACCCAAAATGTTATTTGGTTCTGAAATCCTTGAACAAGTTAAGAATATCAATGTCACCTTTGGTCAAAGACCCAAAATGTTATATGGTTCTGAAATCCTTGAACTAGTGTAGTAGTCTATGTGTAGTTAAGCGTTTTAGTTTTGATAACAAGAAGTTATGTTTTTCATTATTTTCAGTATTTGTAGATTGTATTAAAGCTTTGTGTACCTAATTACATGTTTGTCAATTTATATATAGGCAGAACTAGATGAGAAAATGGATGACCCATCTTTTTTGAAAATGATGCCTATATTGAGGTGTTTGGAAAAGAGCACCCGGGACTTATGTGGGGCATGGGGTTTGGCATCACCCCCACTCAAGTCTTTGGACCCACTTATCGTTATGGAAGCTCGAGTTCCTCATCATCTGCAGGTCCTACGTCATCTGAATTTGAAAAGATGAAATTAGAACTGCAAGCAAGTAATGAAACAGTTGCAGCCTTAAAGCAAGAGGTAGCAAAAGTTCCCACTTTAGAAGCACAAGTGGCTTATCTTATGCAACACTTTGGTGGCCAATTTCCACCTACACTTAACCAGGTAAGAATATTAAAATACCACAAAGTGTTGTCAAGAAAATCTTTTTCTTGTCATACCATTATAACATGCATAACTACTTGTCAGTTTATAACATGCATAACTACTTGTCATTTAAAAGAGTGTTTAATATTTATTTTTGTTTTATGTTTTCAGGGTTCAGATATAGACTCACCTACTGAAGTGAGACATTCTTCAAATGCAAGTCACGATCTTCCAAGTGATGGACATGGATCTTCTCCTTAGTTTTTAAGGATTTATTAATCAACAACTGATACTTTTAAGGAATGTATTAAACTTATATTTCGTATAACTGCACTTGACTATCGATTTCTATTTCTAAGAATTATTGTGTTATTGTATTTGCACTTGACTATCGTTTGGTATAATAGTTTTTTTGATAAATGTGATGGTGGTTTGATATTTAATTAATCGAATGAATTATAATAAATAGTTTGTTAATAAAAATATTTTATTTTATTGAGCAATTTTATAAAAAATACCGAATTATGGTGGTGGTTGGATATTCATTTTATTGTGGTGGTTATATAAAAAAATAAATTGTAATAATTAAACAATTTTAATTTGCTCGTTTTGCAAAAAAAAAAAAGGACAATTCGCGACGGTTCAGAACCACCGCTAAATTACTCAAGCACTTTGCGGCGGTTATATCCCGTTAAAAAACAAAATTCTGACCCTGTTACCGTCGGCTTCCAACCGTCACAAATTCCGAACCACTGCGGCAACCGCCACAGGTTACTCTGCCAGCGGTTATACCAGCGGTTAGATACAACCGCCGCAAATTGACGTCCCGACACCAATAAATGCGACGGTTTTCGAACCGCCGACAGGTGTATTTCGCGGCGGTTTGAACCGCCGCAGAATGCCTTCAGAACCGCCGTAGTTTGCCCGAATCGTTGTAGTGGCTTGGTTACAAGTCTGTGGCTCAGGGACAATGGAAACAGAAAGTAAATATATGCAATATGTGGAGAAGATAAGTGTTTAAAAGATGTGAAATCAATGAGAGGGTGAGCTGTACCTGAAGTATGATCTGTACTGCACATAAAATTAAGAACATCACACTTGTAGTCACTGAGATATCTAGGAGCAGTCTTGGGTCTAATAGAGACCCGAGTTGGTACAAGTGGGATAAGAGGTGCAACAGTAGAAGATGACACAAAAACAGAGTCATTACTAACAGAATCAGAAACCAAAACTAATTTATCAGCAAAATTGGAAACTGAGACAGATTCAATACCTGCAAAACTATGAACTGGAACAGAAACATCACCAGCAGAGTTGGAAACTGAAACAAATTCATCATTAGCAAAAGTGGAATTTGAGATAGGTTCAACATTATCATAATTAGAAGTTTGAGGATTGGAACAAGCCTCAAAAGCAGGGAGGTCTGAATAAAGAACTGTATCAGGGAGAAGAGGAAACTGAAAAACAGAATCAGTGGCTGAAGGAGGAGGTGTTTTCTGATGATAAGGAAAAATGGTTTCATAAAAAATCACATGCCTAGATACAAACAACTCTCTAGTATGTAAATCAAAGAGTAAGAAACCCTTAGTGCCCAAGGAATGACCAAGATAGATGCATTTCTTGGCCCTAGATTGAAACTTAGTTCTATGAGCATAAAGAGTGGAGGCAAAACAAAGTGTGTCAAAAACTCTAAGGTGTGTGAAATCAGGATCAGAATTATATAGATGAAAATGAGGGGAACAATTAGCCAGAATTGGAGAGGGTAACATATTTAGAATATGGACAACATGTGTGACTGCAAAAGACCAAAAACAAAGAGGAAGATGTGATTGAAACATTAATGATCATGCTATATTGAGAGTGTGTTGATGTTTTCTTTCAACCACCCCATTTTGTTGAGGTGTCTCAACCTAAGATTTTTTATGAATAATACCTTTAGAATTAAAGAAAGAGGGCATGGCAAACTCAAGACCATTATCACTCCTAATGGTTTTAATGACTTTATGAAATTGATTTTCAATGAAGGCAATAAATTCAATAAGATGTTGTCTAGATTCAGCCTTACTTTTCATGAGCCTAAGCCAAGTGTATTTTGATTTTTCATCAACTATGGTTAAGAAGTATTTATGACCTTGAATGGAAAGAGTACCATAGGGACCCCAAATATCAACATGTACTAAATCAAAACAGATTCAATCAAGGTTGTGCTGGAATTAAAAGACAAATGTTTCTGTTTAGCAAAATGACAACGATCACATGGTTTATTGATATATGTGGAAATATTATAATGAGAACGTTGAAGAAATTTGTAACACCATGAAGAAGGATGACTTAGTCTATAGTGCCACACATCTTGAGGGGATATATGACTAACAGTGGTACTTACATTGTTTAATTGAGAAACTGACTCAGAAATAGAATGCTCAGGAACTACCAAATAGTAAAGACCTTGAAATTCCTTAGCAGTACCAATCATCCTCAAGCATGTATTCATTTGCAGAGAACACAGATTATGGGTAAAAACAGCTTGACTATCAAGGGTTTTGGTGAGTTTAGCAACATAAATGATGTTGACGGAAAAATGTTCAACATACAGAACATTATGCAATATTAATGATTCTGTTAAAATAATTGTACCCTTGTATAATGCCATAGCTGATTTACCATTAGGTAATGCAACAGAAATTGGTTTGATAGGGTGAAATGAAGAAAACCAAGCTAAAGAGCATGTAAAGTGATCTGTAGCTCCTGAATCTGAGAGCCATGGAGCATTACCTAAGGAAGGTTGACAGGATATGTGATGGGAACTGGCCAAATTAGCACTTGTAGCAGTGGCAGTTGGTTTAGCATTCGGAAGCACGACAATCAATGCAACAATTTGATCCTTGTTAAGACCAGAGAGTGCATCAGAAACAGTAGCATCAGTAGTGTCTTCAGAAGAAGATGCAGAAATTTGATTAACAGATTTCTTGGACTTCCATCCAGGAGGGAAACCATGCTTTAGCAAAACAAGTGTCCACTGTGTGATTGTTGCGGCCACAATGTGTGCATTGTCTGGCTTGACCTTGCTTGAAGGGAGGTGGCTTAGAAAATCCTCTACCACATCCTTGAGAAGAAGAAGAAGAAGACTGAACTGCAAGCATAACAGGAGGATTTGGAAGTATTCCCAAATTCAAGTGTCGCTCCTGTTCAAGATAATGGAGAAAACTTTGTCCAAAGTAGGCAAAGGTTCAAGCATCAGAATTTGGGATCGAGCCTGATTATAAGGATCATTGAGACCTTGGAGAAAGCATAGCACACTATCATTGTCATGATACTTCTGCATAGCAAGAACAGATTTGCAGAAACCAATGGTTGAAGCATCACATGAAGGAATAGGACGAAAGTTACAGAGTTCATCCCAAAGAATCTTGATCTTGGTGAAATAATTGTTAACCGAAAGGTCGCCTTGCTTCAAAAAATAAAGATCAGTATGTAATTGTAGAACACGGACATAGTCACCTTGTGAAAATCTGTTGCAGAGTGCGTTCCACACATCAGAGGCTTGTGTTAACCAAATAACACTAGTAGCAATTTCTGGCGTCATAGAGTGATTAATTCAAGACCGAATTAGGTTTTTGCATCGTTTCCACCGAGGGAAATTGGGATCTTGTTCGCTAGGCTTCGGAATAGATCCATCGACGAACCCTAATGTGTTCTTCATATCGAAAACCATGGTCACGGCTTGAGCCCAGCCATGATAGTTCGATCCATCAAGAACAGCAGTGACGATCTTGGTAGAAGGATTCTCACTGGAATACACAAAATAAGGATTAGAAAAATCCTGAACAGAGGAAGAAGCGTTGGAATTCACCAGAGTTGAATTCACCAGAATTGAATTCACCGGAATTGAAGAATCAGAGTGAGCGGAAGTCATCGGAAAATGTCGATTTGCAAAATCGAAACAGAAGAATCAATGAAAAAAAAAATGAAGAACGAAGGAATCGATCAAGGAGAACGATCAATAAAGAACGAACGAACGATTGCATGCAGGAGAGAGAGAGAGAGAGTTCATAACAGAATTGTAACAAACTGATACCATGCTAGATGAATTAATTCTGTGAAAATGAACTTGATTCATTCAATGAGGGATAAATCCCTTTGTATACAATGTACCGTTACAATGAGTAACTAACTAACTAATGCAGAAAACTAATTATAGCTAAGCTAATTAACTAACAGCTAAGCTAATTACAATAATAAGTATAAATGAGCTGTACAAATAAAAATATTAGCTATTATAAAACTGAGCATGCTAGACATATGTACTCCACCTTGTGGGGGGATTGATAGTGAATAGTAGTTGGTTATTTCTATTTTTTATATTATGTGTAGTTGTTAGTTATTTCAATTAGTTTTAGTTAATAAAGTCTATTTTGTTTTCTTCTGTTGAACTCGTGTCCTATCGTAGTATCGGGTATTATTATACTCATGAAATGAAGTTCAGATTTTCACTCTCCAAAATGATAATAATTTTCTCTAAAAAAACAAATAAAGGGTAAATGTATATCTGATTTGTTTATGATTTTTTTTATTATAAGTACTCATCAAAGTTTACGAAGGAAGGGATATAATAATCCATGTTGCTTAGCATGCTTAGTGCTAGAGTATATGTCACTACAGCAAAAATCAGTTTAGGCAACAACAAAAAACCGTGGCCAGAAATGAAAAAACCGTGGCCTAAACTTTAAGCAACGGTTTGGCCACGGTTTTGTAGGCGTGGAGTATGCGGCCGTTGCCTATTCCTTTACGCCACAGTTTTTTGTTTTCGCCCACGCTACAAAGATAACCGTTGCCTATAACACAAGAACAGGCCACGGTTTTCTATACCGGTTTCAGGCCACGGTTTTCTGGTCTTGTTTTAGACCACAGTGACACAACCGTTGCCTATACTTTAAGCCACGGTTATACTAGCGTTGTCTCGTCTTTTGGGCAACAAAATTTTAACCGTAGCCTATACCTTTAGGTCACACATATGCAAACGTTGCCAACTTCAAGAACAGGCCACGGTTTTCTAGACTGTTTTAGGCGCAGCTTTACGGTCTTGTTTTAGACCACGGTGACATAAACGTTGCCTATATTTTAAGCCACGGTTATACTAGCATTACCTATATTTTAAGCCACGTTTATACTTTTTTAGCCACGACTCATTTTCAATAAAATAATTTTAACGCATGATTAAATAAATACGGTAAATTATAAATGTGAATAAACCATATAGATAATTAATTACTATCATTTAAAACAACTAAACCATTAAATTTTTTATAGCTATTTAATAATAAACAAGAGTTTAATATAACCAAGTCTTAATACAAGTAGCAAAGGTTAAAAACTTTGTCTAAGTATATCAAAATATTATAACACTACTACGCAACCATAAAACACCAGTACATAATTACATCTTGTCATCATAAGTCTAAAAACATCTAAATCTTCCACGAATTAACTTCATTCATCTTCAGGATGATCTTCATCAGGATGATATTCGTGTATAGACTGCACATATAAAAACAAGTTAATATGAATGGATCACTCATATGCGCTTTACACATAAAAACAAAAAAAATTTAAACATTTACACTACTTGTGATGGAAGGTTTTTTTAGAACTATTCTATTATATCGCAATTATATATGTTGTTTCAGAGCCACACAAATAGCAATCCTAATAGAACATTAAAATAAGCTGGTATAATCATTTGTTGAAATAACTTTGACCATTTGCTTCTTGCTTCTGTACAATTTCCTTGGGAGGAGGGGGCACACTACCTTGAACCAAATAACAACAATGCATATAAATAATAGTATAGTAGTTAGATAGTGTAGTAAAGGATAGCATTGTTTACAACTTGTGCAGTAAAGGATAACATTGTTTACATCTAAATGAATATGAAGTTGCAAATGTAATTAGAAGAAGGAAACTAAGTAATTGCAGTATATTCACCCAACAAATAGGATACCTTTAACTTCTTCAACATGAACAGGAATAGGGTGGGCCTGCAAAAAAGCTAAATGACTGCATTAATTTAAATGGTAAAAATTAATTATTACATTATTGCCAGTTCTTAGTTCTTACAGTGTTGGGAGAATTGATGCAGTTGAATATCCTTTTTCCTTCAATGAATCTTATCCACTCAAAAGGGAAACTGAAAAGTGATTCCTAACAAATATCACCACTCAAAGTGTCTGTATTATGCTAAGATATGATTCCTCAAAGAAAAGAAAGACAGACGATGCCATAATTTAATGAGTCCTACTCCTAACTCATTAATGCAAGGGAATTCCATGACAATCCTTCTCTTTTGAAAAATCAGTACAACAAATTAAGAATATTACTCATGTTGCAAATTTCTGAAGACTCACCCAAAAACACAGATGGATGCATATAATAAATGTCTCTCTTGGAGCTATGCTTGTTCTCTTGCAAAAGTTTCTGAACGATCAGCAGCACTCTCAACATGACATCTAAAAGCAAATAAAAAAACTCAACCTAGAGAACAATAACACAATTGAAGAATAAGCAAAAAAAGAGATACAAATTAGTGCAAATTAAAGTCATCAAATGATTGGATTTTCTCTACTTAGATACAAATTAGTACAAAGGGAAAAATGTTGAATAGTACAAGTAATATGGGAATCTGAAAACATGCTCAGTTAAGAGTGATCCACTCAACAAATACTTAGCCACCACTAATTTTCTCTACACACCTCATGTTTGTCAAAAAGCCAAGTAAGACATTTTGATCAATATAATAAAATTAAATTTAGATTTAAAATTTACAGGCCCTGCAGCAATAGGCATGGAAGAGATTTCATTTCAAACTTACAGCTTGATGGGTGATGACCATTAGTTGCTACACTATTCAGTTCAAAATAATAAGACAATGAGAACAAGTATGTTACTAGAAAGGAGTACAGATTCGTTGTCAACAAAAGCATTAGTACAAATCTAAACTCTAGCCTCAATCACCCGAAAACATCATCAAATTCCCTGTTAATTCCCTATCAATTTGCTTGACATAAAACTCGTAAACCCAAAACCCAGGAAACAGTAAACCCAAAAACCTAGGAATCTAAAAACCTAGAAAGAAAGAAAGAAAATGCAATTAAACTCGTAAACAAAACCAATACCATCTTAATCATAAGCATTAGGTTTAAGGGATTTTGGACAGAAGGAAAATCACAGGGCGTATTGATTCATTACCGTCGTTTTTGAGCAAGCAGAGCAAATAACAGAGTGAACGACATAATTCCTTTTGGCGTATTGATTCAGTGAGCGGAATGAGCGGACCAAAGGGAGCGAGCGCTGTTCAGTGAGCACCGAAGGGATTCATCTTGGTGCCGGAGGGATTCAGTGAGCGCCATTCAGCGAGCGCCGTTCAGCGAGCACCGTTCAGAGGGAAGGATTACAGCCTTTTGGAGGGAGAGGTGAGGAAAAGGGTTAGCAGAGAGGGAGAATAATCTGCGTTAACCGGTGATGGAAGTGGGTTGGACTTTGGGGATTATCAGAGTATCACGAGAAGAGAGGGGAAATCGGAATCCGCGTTAACCAGTAAGGTTTCATTCTTCCCAATCATCGAGGTTAAGACTCGTCTTTGCATTGCCATTCTCCTTCTTCGATATGTCAAAGTGGCTTGGGTTAGAGGGAGAGTGAAATTTCTTTTTCCAATGAGCGCCAGTGGTTTAGGTTAATGTTTTCAAGTCCCGCTCAGTGAGTTCCAATATATTTTCAAGTCCCGCTCAGCCTTTTGATATTTTGCAGCTTTTATCCCACGGTTATGTGTGTAGTTATATAGGCCACGGCTAGATAACTATGGCCTCACGCGGCAACATTTCATAACCGTAGCCTATACATGCCCACATTTTTTAAAACGTTGCTAAATAAAAAAGAGGCAACGGTTGTAAGTTCAAAATCCAAAAAGACGGATGTAATTTGTAAATTCTTACCAACGCCTATAAAGCGGGTTGTCTATTCGATTTATCTTGCATGATTTTTAGCGAGTGGACAAGTTTAGCGTGGGCTAAAGTCAAAAATGTTGTAGTGTGTGTATCTTAAAAAGAAAAGGAAAAAGGTAAAAAAATGACCAAAAAAAATGTATTGAAAGTTGAAAAATTAAAAGGGAGAATGAGAAGAAGGAAGTGAACTTGTATCCAAAAAAAAAAAAAAAAAAAGAAAGAAGTGAACATAAAGAAAAGGGGTGTCTATATGGCCACCATGGGAAACGGGTTGCATGTAATTATGAGGGTTTTTGACTTCTAAACCACAAGCCATGCCAGCCAGCACATGATTGATGGAACAAAAAGATCATGATATCTGCATATAATTAAGATTAATTATATGATCAGCCAAATGGAGTTCAATGTGTTTGATAGTAATAACCATACCACATGACTTTAAATGATTGTGTAACTATGTGTTTCTCCTTACCTGTCTCTTCCAGATATATGCTCCTAATTACACTCTCAATTAACTCCTTAATTCTATTTTTTATTCTTTCACATCAATACATAGTGTGCTATCTGCACACGGCAAACGAATTAATCAGAAGAGAGACGATATTGATATTGAAAATGACCCGGAAATAACAAAGTCTGATGAGAAGGGCCAAACATCACACGTGATTTTGAGTGGAAATTGCACATTTTTGTGACATATTGGTCACTAGTGTTCTACCAAAAAAGCACACCTTGTCGTCATGACTAAAACTGTTCCAAATTGAACACCGAAGCTTTCATATCTCTAATGTAACTAGCAAATTAGACCGCAAGAAAATTAGCTGGAAATAATTTCTCTATATAAAATATGGAAATACAGGTACGTGACACAACGTGGATAACCAAATTAAGTGTAGTTAGTTTTCTTAAACAGAAGATAATAAAATATGAATATGCTGCTCACGGGTGTGGTGCAACGTGGATAACCAAACAAAATGTAGTTAATTTTCATAAATAGATACTACATTTTTTTCTAAATGATTGTTGTTTTAGATTATTTTAATTTAACCTTCATGCTAGGATATCCGTTAATTAGAAAGCGGGAAAACACATACTCTCTCCAGTCTGAAATTTAGACTATATACATAGATTTTTTTTTGTTTATATTTCAGATCAAATGGAGTGCACTTATCTCTGAACTTTTATTTGAGAAAAGTTATTTGTCATGAACAGTCATACCAAGCCAACAAATAATTAATGCCTCATAGCGATGAAGTCCATATAATTAGCAGATAACAGATACGTTTTAACATAAAAATAATTGACATGTGGTTGTTGTGGATGGATTTTTTTTGATCAGGAGGAAAAACAACAAACGAAAGCAAAGAAAACTAAGGTCTCAATCTCTCAGCTCCCATTGCATCTGCCAAAAGAGTAGAGGATAGTGCACTAGGACACTGATGCAGAAGAAGAAAAGTATGTTCCTGCGAAGCTCCTAACTTAGCAAGCAAATCGGCTGCCTCATTGCCTTCTCTCAAAGTGTGAGTAAAAGACAAATTCCAAGTCGTGCCAGCCATGCTCCGAATGTGATCCACTAGAGGAGCATGAGGGTGGGTATGTTGTGGATGGATTTGAATAAAGACAATAAAAATTAAAAAAAAAAGGTATAAATAGAGAAGAAAAAGGAATTCAATTAATCTTTGGGAAAAGAATTAGTCTTATCATTAATTTTATATACATCGATGGCATGGCATTTCCAAATCGATTAGCAAGATTCTCTGCTCTCTCTTATGTTATATCAGCATGATTAATAATGGCGAGTTAATAGGCACGGCTAATACTAGCTATAGTTCATTTGTGAATAGAGACATCTTAAGGGATAATGGTAAAGCTCTAAGTTTTCAAGGAAAAACTCATTAATATTCTGACAACTAGGCAGGTATCACCTACTCTTATCCCATTTGGTGCAGGACAGAATGCTGCTATAGTATTTTGTGTGGAGCATTTCATTGGAAGCCTTTTGCTATTGAACCAGCTAACATGAGGGTCTCTTTTGGTCCCCTCCCAACACAAATGTGGCAGAAAATCGTTAGTTGTGTAGTAGCTCTTTTAGTCTACCATCAGCTCCACTCAAATCATATTAATGCCTTTTATTCTAATTAGTACTACTAGTATTATTTTAGACAATAAATGATGTTTGTTAAACCTAATATTAATTGGGCCTTTTTTTGTAAATGAAGATGATGGTATCCTCCATTTGGATCCTCATCCCCTTCCTCACACAATGGAATTTGTAATTCCTCTTCTGGCTGTTGTGAATTTAAGGGCCTGGTACACTTCCATTGACAAGTGACGTATATAACAGTATAATATTGTATAGTCTTCTAAATTTGCCAATTTAAAATTGCACTTTCTCTTCAAAGCAAACTAAGCGTCGGTAAGTTACCAAAAAACTAAAGCGTCGGTAGATACTATACCCGAAAATGCGTGCATTATTTGACTAAATTCAGGGTGCACAAAATAAAAATTGACTACTTTGGCACTTGTCCGGATAAAAACAGGAAAAAAAAACAGAGACAAAAAATAGATATTAAAATATATGTGAAAATAATAAGTTTAATTGAGTTTAATGAATATGTACTGACAGTGTAATAAATATTTTACACGTTCAACCAATCATATCTCACTATTGAGATGTTTGTTGAGATATCTTAAGTAGAGGGCAGTTAAGATCTGAAAGTAAAAACGGGGGTACTGGTATATCTCTGGTCATTTTCGCTCCACTCCGGCTGCTGTCGTTGTTGGTCTATACTCTATTTCGCCCAACCTCGCCAATGGACGCTTTGTTGCCTCGCGCCCTCGTCGCACCACCCTCCTCCGCCACCCCTTCCCGTTTCTGTAAATCCCACATTTCCACCCTCCTCCTACATGCCTAAGCCTCGACAAGCAGCACCATCATATGCTTCACCCTGAGGCCGACCAAATAGGTTCCTTTTCCACCTTGACCTATCGCCCTAAGCTTCGTTTTCGGCTTATTGTATACGGTTCGGAGGTCATAAACTTCCATGTTGTAACGTTGTCCTAAAAAGTATATGACAAAGTAGCAGAATGATGATATGCAATTGGATGATTGTGTAATTTTTTTTTTATATTATGAGAGCATATCCATTACTACTCCGGCCTTAATTATAAGCAAAAAATTAGATATATTTTGTCCAAATTTTACTTATAATTAAGGCCGGAGGAAGTATAAGGTTTTTTTTTTTTTTTGACAAAAAGGGAGTATACGCTTTTTTATTATCCTTGATTATATATCTTTTCCTCTATTATCTCTTATTGGATGCATTTATTATCACGGTGCATGTTTTATTTTTAAGTTTTTGGAAATTTGAATAAATTTTTTTGAATTATTCTTTTCATTCTGTGTCTAGACGATGGGCCAAGAGCCCTAGACTCTAGAGGTCGTAGCTTGATGTGTGTGGAGGACTTCACTGCTAGCTAAGCTAATCCAATAATCAAGGAATGATTTTATGAAATTCTGACTAAAATAACAACGAAAAGGAAAACGAAGGGCATTGATGTTGATACAGCATGTGCTCTTCCATGTGCACAAGGGAAAGATTATTGGTCTTTGAGAAAGACTGCCACATGGCAAGGAGCAATCACCACCAGGTGTTCGAGTATGTGAGGAGGTTGCTATGTAATTGTCATAATCCAGCCTATAAGCACTCTCCCGAAGCCACCTTTCTTCAACCCAAGCCATCTAACATGGCTGTTCTTTTAATTAAAAAAAAAAAAACCGCCTTAACTTCTTAGCAAAGACCCTCACGTTGGTTTTGTCCCACAAATCACTTTTGAATAAAGTTGGATTCCCATTCTCATTCATTCCCCTTCAATTCCCCACTATCTTATCAATCAACGGTGTCCATTTCTCATCAAATCCACGAGGAACGGCTGGGATCATTTTAAACGACAAGCGGATCTCTCGCAAAGAACGGAATCCACAAACGTCACGGCGTTTATATTATATTATGTAGAAATAGTTGCACAAGTCATCAGGTAGGACCAAGTGTCCGTTATGTTTTCTATTTTTAAAAACGACAAATGGCTGTCCCGTCTCTTGTCGTAAGAGGTTCCCGTTGTGCCATGTCAGCATGGGATACGGTATCCAGTTTGTACGGGTAAATTTCGGCGAAGTTTGCGGTTTGGAAAATTTAATGAAACGAAGGAGAATCAAAAGCATAAAGAAAAGAAAGGTGAGGGATACGTTGGCCCTACAAACAGAAAAGCCTCTTGGGTTTGATTTTTCAGTGCAAAGCATGTGCTTCTTCTGTCACCAAGGAAAGGAAAGCTAGTTTTGGAACCTGTTTATTTACTCACGTAGAGAGCGAAAACAAATATAATTGAGTTTTGTTACGAAAACCAAACCAATGTAAAATCGAACCGGACGGGCACCGGTTTAACCAGTCCAAAATCGATCAAACCAGTATAACACCGGTCAAGGACCGGTGATGACCACAGATTGTTTTAATTTTTTTCTACTTTTTGTAATTTTTAAATTTAAAAATATATATTAGTTAGCCAAATAAAGGTCCAATGAGAAGTTATAAATATTCTTGAATTTGTATTATTTTTTATTTTATTTTTGATTTTTATCTTACAAAATATATAAATGTTAATTTAAAATTTGATTTATCATAATTTCTTACAACTTTATATTAACATATTAAATATATATTGCATAATATTAAAAACAACTGGTTAAAACACAGTTCGACCACAGTCAAACTATTAAACCGTGAATCAGTACTTCAATCGGTTCAATGATTGGTCAACATTGATGAAAACACAATATGGATAGGGAAAGACAAGACAGAGAGAGAATAATATAAAATGCAGAAATTACCTCTGTTTTTTGGTTCGAGCCACATTAGGGGAAGTGTGGAACCATTATTGATCCCCTTTAAAAAAAATTAATATATATATATATAATGCAGAAATTATAAAATGAGAATAGTAAATTGTATTCATGTAAATAAGATATATATTTTATATATAACCACACATAAGTTGTTTACACATACACCAAAAAACATAAGTAGTTTACGTGATATAATAATATAAATTTCAAGCGTTGAATATGTTTTTGGTCTCTCTAAATATGGTAATATTAGCTTTTGATCCAAAAAAATTCGTCTCCTTTTGGTCTCCCATTTTTGGAAATTCATCACTCGTATAGTCGTATGGTTAAACTCTTGGCAACTTAAGTGCCCATGTGTCACTACCACGTGTTAGGTCAGTCTTAAGTGTCACCTAAGGTGGTTGATGATGTGGAAACGACCATATACTAAAATTTAAAAATATATTTAAAAATTTTATTTCCTATTTCAATACCTAGTTCTCACCCTAACCCATCTCCCCCTTCCCTTTCCAAGTCATCCCTTCCCTGCCCCTTGCCCTTCTTGCCATCATTTTTTGAAGAATAAGCCAAAAGGGGGGAGGGATACTTCCAACGGGAGTTTGGGTTCCAATGGTTGTGGGTTGAGAGTTTTCATGCTGGAGTCGCAGTGGCTTCCCCACCACCCCCTCTGAATGGTTGCGAATTTGAATGAGGATTTGGGTGCATTCCATCAAGTGATTTTATGGAGTTAGTCGTTCTATTGATGAGTGTGGCTAGGTGGATTAGGTGGTTCTGTTGCCCATTGAGTTGTGGTTCTCATCCATCGCTGCCATGTGTTAGGGCTGACCTAACACATGACAGCGATGGATGAGAACTTATGTTGATGGAGTTAGCTATAGAGGCTACAATCTGACACATTTTTAGAAATAAAGGGACAAAAAAGAGACGAATTTTTTTGGGGGAAAAAGTGAATATTACTATATTTAGAGGGACTAAAAACTTATTTAATCCTAAACTAAAATAACAAGTATTATTTCTTGGATAATTACTTACATGAGATGTATTCAGTCTTATCAAATAGCGTAACAAAAAAAAAGGATAGATTTCAGAATATGGAGATGAACATCTATAAAAATATGAACATTAATTCATGTGGGGTAAAAACCCAGTGAATGAGAAAGAGTATATCATTCTTTTAATATGCTATCAAATATTTTTTTTATAGGCAAATGTTAGTTATTAGTGAGTTATGTTAGTAGCTAAGATTTGAACCCTGGACCTCGTTCTCCAATTCCTTCAAATGTCTCAGCTCAACCACTTGAGCTACACCTTGGAGACAATACGCTATCAATATTGTCTCATTAAAAACCTTATCAACAAAAACACAATGGGAAAAAAAAACAATTAAGAAAAACTAATACACTGCCTTTTCACTTAAAATCTTTAAGTTGACGAACTCTAATATTATTGACAAACTTTTCAAATATTGCAATAGGAAATACCTTGGTAAAATAAATATGCTAAATTATCACTTAACAAATGTAATGTTATCTTCAAACATGATTATTGAGAGCAATTTTTCCACAGGGCAAGCTACTTGTATCTAATATGCATTGAATCATATACCTTAACCAAATACATTGTCAACTGGTCCTATGTAATACTATGTATTATTAGGTTATGCGATATAGATTGTTTTGTGAATCTCCAAAAAATAAATCTATCGTCACATGTAGACAAATAGCTTGTTTTCGAGCTCCTATTACAATGGTCTTATAAAAATCTAACATCTACAAAACCAATTAGGTCTAACTTACGCATGTTGGAATGAAACAAACCCAAAACTATTACCTTTAAGGAAATGAAATATATTTTAATTTCATTTCATTGTCTTTTTATAGCTGAAAATTATATATATTGCTAATAAATTAAAAACAAAATATATATTGGGTTGTGTATGACTAGTAACATACATTAATCAATCAAACACATCCATTAAATTAGGTATATAAAATCAAAAAATATATATAGTCAAATAATGTTGTCAAAAATTAAAACAATTTCATGTTATATAATTTTTAGAACCATGTATTGAAGTTGCATTTGAGTCCCACATTGTCAGGTTTCCTGGGCTTTACAATGTATATATGTGGTTGGACCTCCTCATCCTACAAACTAGCTTTTGGGAGTGAGACTCAAGCCCATTTAACACCATGAATATAGTCTCCTTATTAAACTTTTTAAAATAAAAAATATATCTTAGATTGATTTATTTTGTATTAATACATTTCTTTCAATTTGATTTTGATTAGTGTAATTTTTTTTTTGCTTAAATAAAATGTATTTTTCATATCAATGAAAAGGTTTGACTTCTCATAAATAATATAGTCGATCTTAGTAGATAATTTAACAGCATATCAGTTATTAAACGAGTGCAAAAAAATTCACTTATTATTATACATACATTCAAATTAAATACAAACCTTTAATCTTGACAAACTTTTTTCTTAAATTTTCTATAACTATTTTTAAAGTAAATATTTGAATATAAGTTAAATATATTTTTTTTGTGGCTGAGCAAGTTATATATTTTTCAATTGAATAAAAAGCTAACATCAAATGGATTTACTTTTTTTAAAAACAGACACAACACAACACAGATGTAAATTAGATTGTTTAACTGTTTTTTTTACGAACATAATAAAAACTCAATGGCTTTCACTTGTCACGCAAGCAAAGGAAGACTTCGGGACCCCATGAAATCCAAGATATGATTGAGCAAGTAATTATAAGCTACTAGGGGGAGAAAGTTCTCTCCTAATGTCCTTTTATAATTAGCGTCCCTACCTATTTTCAATATTGACGAATTTAGGGGGAAAATTGAGGAGTTATATTCGTTCGTAAAAAAATATTTTATTTACTAGTATTGTAACCAGTGTTATGCACTGTACGTGTATCTTATAAATTTTTCTATAAAATAATTGAAACATTACATATATTTTTTTCTAAACATTTGTAAAAAGATATGTATATAGAAATTTACATAATATTTGACTTATTTCAATCATGAATCACAAAATATAATAATTTAAATATAGATATAATATTTTTCGTGTAAAATATTGTGTTTTCTTATAAAATGTTTATCCTCGTGTCTTATGTTTCATATACTACTATACTAAAAGAAAATTTTAAGTTTCTAAAATAAAAATATTTGATAATTTTTTTACTATATATATATATATAAGTATATATTCAAACATTCAATATCTAATTAGCTTGTCTTTGAGAATAGATTCATATAGATCATATAATTACATATTTTTTTACAATATATCTGTAGGCCCGTGCTACGCACAGTATATACTTGAAAGTTATTATCATACACTAAGGGTTTAAAAGAAGTAATATTCTGAATACATTCAAACATCAATATCTAAGCCTTCATTTGAGAATAGATTTAGATCATATAATCATTTTTTCACAATATATCTGTAGGCCCGTGTCACGCAAGATATATACTTAAAAATTATAATCATACACCTTGAGCCAAATCTAATTATTGAATTCACGTTTTATCTTTTAAATTTTTTTGTGGAAAAATGTAAATTAAAAATTACGTTTTCTTGTAAAATTTTCGTCCCCATTCTTTATAATATATTCATAATACGATGGTATGTGCTACGTGTGGTATATATTTAAAAAAATTATAAAATTTATATTAAAAAATATATTAATGTATTATTTTATAGTAAAATTGTTTGTTTATGATAAATAAAACAATAATATTATTTCTTATAAAATATTTAACACTCTATTATATTTTTTTCTTTGTTTCCATTTTGCCATTGTACACATGTTAACCTACCAATATTGAGTAGTTTGATTTTTCGGACTAATAATTTGTTGAATTAAATTTGGTCTAGAAAATGATTTGGTTGATTTAGATATGAGTAACTTATAGAAGCAACCACTCATATTTTTACGACCTCAACCAAATTGAGGATGAGAATGCACATATTTGATTATGAAATTAAAGTGGCAAGGCTATAGGAATCATATTATTTGTTTATGTGCTTTTGAGAAATGAGAAATGACTGAGGATGTTTTTGTATATAAGCAACTAATACACACACACACACAGTAATGTGAATCAAGTTCGAAATCTTCTCACCACTACAATTAATACAACTATAAGTATTTTCCCCTAAAAATTAAGATGTTAATATAGTTTATATTTTCTTATAAACTTATAATGTTTCCATCTTTCTTTTCACCATTTTAGTCATGTGTTCATTGTATGCACTTATAAATTTTGTTACCTTCTCTTGATGTTAATTATCTATTTTTTTTTTGTTCATATATATGTTATGTTAGAATCAATTTTGGCATTTGGCTTCTGTCTTTATCTTGTGACACCAACCCATTTAAATAAATATTTTAATGGTATTCTATCAAAATTTCAAAATTTCCATATAAATATATACTCAAAAAAATCCACTATGAAAAAAAAGAATCATTATAAGTTTGAGATACTTCTATTTTATAACTATCATTCTTGATTCAAAGAATAGTTTCCTAAAAGTCAAACATAGGTAAGCATAATTATAAATCAAGAAGAAAGGACTCTAAGCAGGAAATGAAAATGTTACATAACATAGTATTCAAAACGCTGGGCAAACTTGCAAATCCCAAGCATTCATAAATTTGTGCCTGTAGTAAACATGCACGTCTGCCTTTGATAAAAGAGCACACAACATTGCCTTTCAAATTGCAAAATAACAACAAACTGGAATAATTCATAAAAACTTCACAACCTTTGACAACTTATATGTAATGTATCAGGCTAATATTTTTTTTTGTGGAGGGGTAATCATTGATAGCTCAATACTCTCTTTCAATAGTTGTACCACATCAAGCATAGTGGGTATCTGTTCAAGCAGATCCGAGCACATGAGTCAAATAATAAAAATACCCCTGTTGAGCTCTTCCTCCACACAGTTTTGATTTAGGCTCAGATCATCAAGTTTACATACTTTCCTCTTAATGACAATGCCTAATCAACTATTGAATAATTCACTTTCAATTGGTTTTCTGCCACTTGCGAGTTCTAGAATGAGAATATCAACAATGTAGACATCACAATTGATTTGGAACATTAAGAGAAAATTTGAAGGAAAAAAAAAAAAGACAAAGCAAAAGGATAGAGTTAATAAGATAAAGGAATGAAAATCACATAAGATCTTTGGTTATTGTTATAGCAAACACCATTTGGATTTCTAATCATACGTTAACTATAAAATGCAATTCCTATTTGAAAGCATGTTAACTATAAAATGTTAACTTTCAATCACTGCGACAACCTTCATGTTGTACTATCTCCTGTTACATAATAAAATTCATTATAAGACTGAATGTTGTAATAATGATGCAGAAAAGTATATATAGAGACTCTTTAAAATTATTTTGTTAACTGATGTACCAAATAATATGATTGGTATAAAGATGTAGTTCCAGGACCATAACCCCATGTACCATGTTCTATGTGAAAACCTGAAAATAAAATATATGAGTACTTTGACAATAAGAAATTTTGTAAAAACTCAATTCAATAGGGTTGATATACTCTTTTGCCCGTCCACTAACTTCTCAAATTTCATAGAGGGAGGAAGCTATGCGCAGCTGGTTTAGAAACAAATAGCCTCAAGTTGCAGTAGGCACTTGAAGCATTAACCTATCTCAAAGACTACTGTAGTTGCAATAACCCGTCACCAAGGGATGAATGCAGATGCTAAATTGTATAATAACCAATAATGGTTCTTGTACAAAGGGATGCCATAAAGGAATAAAGCACCAGTGATATACTGAATAAAAGAATAAAGAATCACTAATATGATGCTATACAGGAGCAACATAAAATATAGATGAAGTTTTTAAAATAGCAAGTTTTCATATCAAAGCAAGATCCTGGAGGCAAAAGAACAGTTAAAAAGTAGGTCATTAAATAATAAAATTATTGTTTAGTTCCACCTAAATGCATCTTACCACTTAAGGAAATGCGCATTTAATACTACTTCTGTAAATATGAAATAGTCAACAGATATAAACTAACTGAAACTAATTTATGTCAAATAAAACTGGAAGCATAAATTGTTTACTATATATTTGGAATAATCGCTTGATAGTAAATAAAGAAGAAAAATAGAATGACATAATTAGTTGAACAGTAAGATCGTCTCAGCCATACACAGATGAAATGTAAACACAAATAAATTGAAAAAAAATGGTTAGTTCTGTAGAGAATTTCTATAGCACCAGTGTATTGTAATTGTAGTTACACAATGATATATGTCATTGCGGTCTACAAAAATAAAGGAGTTTGTCATCATGAAGGCATAGCCTAACTTGTTGATCATCATCATTTTCTGCATGTGCTATTCCAAGTATTTTCCATCCTTCAACATTTTCAGGGTTTTTCAAAAGTCCTTTCCTGAAGAGATCCTGACCTTCTTTTAACGGATTTGGAAGACCATCATAAAGATTTAAATCCGAAAAGACATGCACGCCCCTTAAACTATATGACTGCTACTTGGCAACAACTTGCTCGTAAAACAAAAACTTATCAATCAAATTTGAATTAAGAGGAGGAAAAATAAATTTTTTGGGATTTTAGTCTATCCTTTAATCTATGAAAAAGTAGAAGTAAATGCTATGGTATAAATGGAAAGGTAATGCAAGCATCAAATTAACTATTCCTACTATCTGAAATTGGATGTGTCATGACCAGCACAATGTGACGTCTTTTAAAAAATGATGAAGGATTTTCTTAAGATTTAAAACTAAAAGTCTATCCTTTTACATAATTCCAATTGGATGCACACCTTTTAAAATATTTTTGTATGAGTAATAATGCATTGTGTAGCAAACACATCAACTCTCCCTCACTCTTTAAGCATTTCACATGAGAAAATAATAATTATGAAACCATTTCAATTACACCAGAATTCAACCACCATTGACTCAAAATCCCCATGTTTATAAAGCAAAAAAAAAAGACGACCTGTTAAAAAGGGATTTGACTATTAGATGTAGCATTTCATTAAAAGACATGTGTGCATCTTGATATATGTTTTGATTCAGCATTACATAAACAAATAAAAGTTACATTTAAACGAATTGTGCAAAACACGGGATAGAAAACTAAAAGTCAATATACAGCTAACAGAAAAATTAAGCCTCCAACCCAATGCAAACGATAAAAATATCCATACTTTGCATAAAGAAATATTTGTTGCCAAAAAAAGAAAATGAACCTTCAAACTCTTATGAACCTGATAGAGCTATGCCTCTAACTAGCTCCTTATGAAAGCCTTTTTCGTCCTTCATGCCTTTACTCTCTTTTATGCCTTCCTATCGACCTCTGTCTTACTGTGCTTCTACTTTTCTGTTGTTTCCCCTTTAGCATAGAATGGTGACAGATAATTTCAAAATCCAATTACCCTTAAAAGGAAAAGAAACACCATCGAAGACATAACTTACTCTAGGGAAACATATTTAAACTTCTTTGAGCCTCCCGTTCACATTCTGAACAAACAAAAAAAACCTAAACCCGAGATGGTAAAATAATAATCTTGATAGTAACAAAGAAGCAGAGCAAAGAGGAGGCACGACATAGAGTTGAAAATTTTGATGATTGAAGCTAAGAACCCACAAAAAAAGAGAGAAACGGGGTTACCTCATTGTCACTATATGTTTCTCCGATCAGTCGATAGCACCATTGATGACCTGGAAACAAATCGAAAGGAATCAGAGAGGCAAACCACATAGAGGCGAGGAATGGAGAGTAACTGTGGAAAGAAGCATTATGATTTGGGGACTGGGATTTGGTTGGGGAGGGGAAAAGGAAGAAGCTTTTAACGCTTAGGAGAAGAGGAAGAAAAAGTCTTGTCTTCAGAAGAGGGGCGTTGTTGGCGGCAAAGAAAGATTCGCCGTAGCGTCTCATTAAAACCATGCAGTGTAGAAAAAAAATCTTTCGTTAACAAAGCAAACTTGCCCATGTGAGGTTACCCAACGTATCAAGGGACAAATTCAAATTCAAATTTTGAACATTATAAAACCATATATTACAGCGTGAATACAGCTAACATTACAAATAACGATTGCCTTAGATTAAACACTCCGCTGGGTAGACCTCAGGCACGTGAGAAAGTCCCATTGTTGCATTTTTTTTATCGAATAGTATTACTCCAATATTAAGATTATGTTTGAAAATTCCGCTCTTTCTTCATCGAAAAAAAATCCGCTCTTTCTCTGCCCAGTCAACTATCATAGTACGTGCACAAATCAGACTCAAATACTTGCTAAACAAATGCTAAAAAGTTTGATGTTATTACTGCACCATTTAATTCTCAATCCATTTTATACTCGGTGCATTTATTAAAAATTAAAAGGATTGACACATGTACGATTCGTAAGGTAATTTTTTTTATTTGTTATGATTATGCTCTCTTTATTTTGATTTGGGCAATAAATTTTTCAATTAATTGGCTGTAAATGTGTTGTGCATTAATTGGCTTGACCAATCAAACTGAATTTATTTTTTATTATTATTTTTTTTTTGCAAAAAAGTGGTGGACACATAATTGCCATTTCATTGCTCCAAGTCACAATTTTTTAACCACCTAATCGATTTTTCTTTTTTAGAGATGACACATAATGATTATTTATTGCTAATTCTCCTAGAGGTTGACATTTGGAAGATAATCAATGAGTTTATTTTGATTTGTATATAATAGAGATAGAGATGTACACACACGCATTTTATTATGATTTCAACCACATATTTTTTAATTATATTTTTTTTTACTTCTTTACTTTTTTTATCAAATGGAAACAAAATCAAAACAAGAGAAGCTAGACCCTAAGTTTAATCCTGCCTAGCGACTCCACAAGCATAGGTCACTAGTGCAAAATATGAATTCTACATTAAGTTTCTATATTGGTTATTTAGCAACCAATTTAAAAAAAACGTAAACACTTTTGAAATTGAATAAAAGAATTTTAGATCAGTTGCTTTTTAATTTTTAATCGATGTAGAAACCTTTTTTTTATATCAATTGCTTTTTGAACTGATTTAGAAACTAAAAAAATGACATTATTATTTCTGGAATTTTTTTGGATTGATTACTTTTTAACCGATGCAGAAACATTTTTCGAGATTTGTTTTTTAACTGATTTAAAAAGTTTGTCGAAAAGAAGACCAAGTTTTAATGCATTTTGTCCTACACTGTTGGATTTGAGATGACGATCAATGCATAGCAAAGTTGATGGCTGAGATTTTAGGCTTGTGTGTTTCTTCAAACAACTTATGCAGCCTTCACCATTCTTCCCTTAAAACCATCACCAGCACTCTCTCACACAATCAATACCAAAGAATCATTTTCTCCTCCATAAGCCACCCGCGTCAGTAGCCTCAATAACCATCACCCCCACCCAAAACTCCATACCGAGCAAAAGCACTAAAATGGAAATACAAAAAAGAAAGCAAGCACCATAAGTTATGAGAGACAAAGAACTATAAATAAAGAGATAGTAAAGGGGTATTCTTCTATCGCAGCTCTGGTACGATCGGCCATCGCGTCAACGGCCTTTCACAGCTCGCAAACATCGCCCCTTGTATCACGCAGTTGGGTTGCGCCCTTCCCTCCGTCGTAGTGGCCATCATTTATGTGAGTTGTCATCATCTCAACTGCCTTCACCAGAGGATCAACGAAAAGATCCATCTACACCAGCTCGTGTCAAAGCCGCCCCTCCTCTCCCTCTTCTATTTTTGAACGATCACTTGAGTTGTGTTAAAATGTGACTAACTAACCCTGTGCAAGACAATATCAAACAGGCCTTGTTTTGGCAGTGACTTGTTTAGACCTAAAATTTGACTTTCTAGTGACTTTCTGTTGTTGCAGATTCATTCGAGAAGAACACAACGATCTTCTGCATATCTAGTTTTAAAAAATTGACTTTTTAGATTGGTTGCGACTATATTCGTCTAAAAAGTCACTTTCTAGACGAGTTATAAAAAATAACTAATTTAGAAGTGATTTTTTAGATAGATTATAAAAATAAAATAAAAATACATCGGTTTTATATCTGATTTAAAAATTTCTCATCGCCTGAATCTATAATATCATTATAATCGATGTAAAATGTCTTTTTTAATTGATTTATAAAGTCTAAATTGTAGTAGTGGGTATATCTAATTGTGGAGGTAAATTATGCCAAATCTTTAGATATAATTCTGACATAGCACCGAATTTTGCAAGTCAAGCAACACACTCTTTTCCTTCGCAAAAGGTGTATTGAAAGCATATGGACCAAGGACTATCTACCGTCCTGTGAATGTTGTCAATTAGAAAAGTGTGAGGATGATAAGGCTGAGCATTTTCTGATATCTAATGAAGAGAAGTTTTTGAACCAGACTCCATGACGATGTATGTCTCTGTATCCAACCAAGTCAAGACGAGTGAAGATAGCCAAAAACTTTGCAGGCAAATTGGAAGCGAAATTGCTAGGAAACCTAAAAGCCGTGCATTCATCTTGATTGCCAAGGGAGTTGCCATCTACATTAATCATGATAGTTATCCGAAGGAGAGTCCATTTCACTTCCTTTTGGATGAGACTTCTATTCTATCTAACCTGCCGAGAGTGTTAAAGTTGTATGAATAAGGTTAAGAATGTATCAATCCCACACTTATTATTATTGACTTCTTCATTCCTAACTCTCAAAAATAGCCCAACAGATGATCACTAACGGTTTACTTTTTTTCTTCTTCAAGATACTCTAATGCTTTGATTGGTTGTGAGAAGAAAATGAGAAGAGAGAAAGAGGTGAGAGAGAGTATGAGAAGAGAGAAAAAGGTAGGAAATAGAATAGATTTGACGTGTTGATCGGTATAAGAGAGAAATAAAAGAGAAAGAAGTGTGTAATTTTTTGAAAGGACTAAAATATCTATGAACTTAAAAAACTAAGATACAATTTTATATTATTTGAATTTAATTTTTTTTCGAATTTAATTTTTCTTCAAATATTATTTTATTTTAATTTGATTAAGAAATTAAATTACATAATTAATTTATTGTTTAGTTTATTTTAATTTAGTTAATTATTTTAATTAAAAAAAATTAAAGTACTTGAACTGATTTAACTTGGTTTAATTAATTCTATAAAAAAATGCTTGTTTAATAAATCAATTACATTAGTTTAATATAATTAATTTACTAATTTAAATTTTAATAAATTAATTTGATTAATTATTAAATTGTTAAACAGGTTTAATAAAATTGTTAAATTAATTTGATTAATTAAGTTAGCAAAAGCAACTAGTCTAATTAAATTATTAAATTGTTGAAAGAGGGGTATAGTTGAGAAAAAACCAAAATTATAACTCTCCACTCTATTTCTTCGCATGACAGAGGAGAAAGGCTTTTGGTATGGGTCCCGTGCTTTTTAAGTCTCTCGTTTCAATTTCTTTGCATACCAAACAAGCATGATTTGACATTTTTCCACAAAATTTGTCGTAAGTAATTCTATCGTTTATACTTCACCGAAAACAAACGGACCATAAAGGAGTCAAATCTAATAAACAAAAGTTGAATAACTATATAAACGATGTAAATAAGTTGTACTGACTTTCAATTACATTTCATTATTTTATCACATCATAATATTACTTTCTAAAATTTATTTATATCATGATAACAAAATGGTAAAATATGACAAAAAATCGATGTAAAATTTATTTCACATTGTATAATAATTATTAAATTCTATGAAATAATATAGTCTTATAATCACTCAAGTCGAAACACCTTAAAGACTTATGTTTTTCTTTATATGGGAACCTATATATCTATCTACCTAAATGCTTAACAGCAAGCATGTATGGAGGATATGATTAGATGAAATATTCAATAACAAACAAAAAGCTATGAGGTGTTATCCACGACTTGATTAAAGCTATTTCGGTGTCGGTGAATGTTTTCATCGATCGTGTCACTGTACCTGCGTGCATTTCCTCTTCAAGAACGCATTAATCCAATCATATTGTTGTATGTATATTAGGTAGTTATGCGATACATTAGTATAGGAAGAAAAATACCAACAAGTGGTAATTGGTCCGAGTGGTGATAGGCTCGAGTCTCCTAATCATATGATCGAAATGTATGCAGCAAAAAAAGTATAGGAAAAAAATAATAATAAAATGAAATGATAAATCCGAACCATTATATGTAATGCATGATAAAAATTAAATTAACCATTATTATTAATTTCAGATTAAAAACAACTTATTCGGTATTTGTATTATTTTACCAGCTGGTCTGTTGTGTTTCGCCTTCGCTTCTCCTATTCTCCTGCACTATATTTGTCCAGTTGTGCTTCACATTCTCTTCTTCAATGTCCCAATGGCAATTAACTAAGAATGCAGGATACGGATATCATGCTCAAGATTTTCCAAGATGCCTCTTGAAATAAATTAATAGACGGACCCAACGGAGCAAATAAGTCAATCTCTTTCACCGGGTAACGCTTTTATAAATTTTAAATGACATCACTTGATCGTTTATATAAAACAAAGTCAAAATATAAAGAATTTGGTGCCATTAATTCCTCAAAAAAAGAAAAAAAAAAGAATTTGGTACCAAGCAAATGTATCAACAGGGATGACCAGTTTTTTCCGGTAGCTAACTGATTTAGTTTACTGTTAAGTGTCCTGTGCTTCATTACGTGATCCCTGAAGCTTTTAATTTCACCAGGCTCATTGATTAGTTCAATTAATCAAAGTGCCCATTACTCATCACGCAATGCCTCTTAAACTCTCAACGCTTATGCAAATTAACGTGGCAAGTGCAGTAAGGAACTTTTTTTATACATAATTTCTTTATTTGAGACCTTATTTATGGTGTTACTATTAATATAACGAACTTTTCCCCTCATTTTGACCTTATTGAGCAAGTTAGGTAAAAAACTAATTTTGTAGAATTTTCGACTGTTATTTCTCTCTTTCCAAGTGTTTGCAGCTTACAAGTTGAAATTTGATGATTAAAACTTTTGACTTTTTCTTTTATCTCTTCTTGTTTTCTACTATAAAAAACATATTAACTCAACAAAAATTAAAAAAAATCACATTATTGTTTATTTTTCCTCTTAATTGTTAATTTTTTCTCTTGATATGTTTTTTTTTATTTTAATGTTTGATCAAAAAACCTTATAGGTATAAAGACCTGAACTCCAAATGTTACAAGTAAAAATTTATCTAAAATTAAATTATACTAGTTGTTTTATACTGTAACCAATAGATTAAAACAAAAAAAAAGAAAAGAAAAAGAGAAAATTTGAGTCCAAAGTTTCACACCAAACCTTACTTTTACTTTGTAGTAAAACAAGGTAACATTTGATTGTCCTGCATAATCCCGTTCCTTCACTCCGTCCCCTTTCCTACCATCATTTGGGGCTTGCTTAACGGACAAAACTGCCCCAATTGGTGCCCCGTAAAACCTGAAATCACGATTCACCTGGGTCCTACATGTTGTTCAGTTTAATCACGCCATTTACCCCTGCTTTAGTCCCTTTATATACACCCCCCTCCTACGTACATTTTTCTCATCTCTTCCCCTTTAATTTCTTTCTTCCCCACCAAAGAAACATGACAACCTCCACTTCACTCTCTTTGCTCTTCTTCCTCTTCTCTCTCCTCACCCCAACCCTCATTTCCTCTTCTCCCCTTCACGACCCTGAATTGGTAGCACAAGAGGTAAACAGGTAATAATCAATTAAACTCACTACACAACACAACCCTTACTTCTCCTCCTCCACATAAAAAATGTGTACATGGCAATGCAAGTTGGTGTCCAAAAAATTCCAAATATATATTATACTAAATGTTTGTTTTTTATTTAATTTATTTAATGTTGGTGTAGGAAAATCAATGCCTCCGTAGCTAGGAGGAATTTGGGGTACCTCTCATGTGGGAGTGGCAACCCCATTGATGATTGTTGGAGGTGTGACCCCAATTGGGAGAAGAACAGGCAAAGGCTAGCAGATTGTGCAATTGGTTTCGGCAAGAACGCCATTGGTGGAAGAAACGGCAAGATCTACGTGGTGACCGATTCCGGCGATGATGACCCGGTGAACCCAAAACCGGGTACCCTCCGTTACGCGGTGATTCAAGACGAGCCATTGTGGATCATATTTGCAAGAGACATGGTGATTCAGTTGAAAGAAGAGCTCATCATGAACTCTTTCAAAACCATCGATGGAAGAGGCGCGAGTGTGCACATTGCTGGTGGTCCATGCATTACTATTCAGTATGTGACCAATGTTATTATACATGGTATACACATACATGATTGTAAGCAAGGTGGGAATGCTATGGTGAGGGACTCCCCACGGCACTACGGGTGGAGGACTGTATCGGATGGTGATGGTGTGTCCATCTTTGGAGGAAGTCATGTTTGGGTGGACCATTGTTCTTTATCAAACTGTCATGATGGGTTGATTGATGCTATCCATGGGTCCACCGCAATAACCATCTCCAACAATTACATGACACACCATGATAAAGTCATGCTCTTGGGTCATAGTGACACGTATACCCAAGACAAGAACATGCAGGTCACGATAGCTTTCAATCACTTTGGAGAAGGCCTTGTTCAAAGGATGCCAAGGTAAAATAAATTTACATTCCAACTCACAAACTCTCACTCAAGCAAGCAAGTAAAGTGGGAAAAAGAAAAAACGTAGAAATCGATGTGTATGGGAGTGACTAGTACTACTAGTTATTGCAGTTACTAGGCCGGGGCCGCAAGTGCTGAAATTGGAAAAACATTTGTGATGTTTGCTTGCAGGTGTAGGCACGGATATTTCCATGTGGTGAACAATGACTATACACACTGGGAAATGTATGCCATTGGGGGAAGTGCTAACCCAACCATCAATAGCCAAGGCAACAGATTCGTTGCGCCCGATGACAGATTCAGCAAGGAGGTACGTACTAATAATCATTAATTAAAAAAGAAACTTTGTCCTAAATCTATTAAATTATTATTTTTATGATGAGAGAGTAGGAGTAATTATATATATGGTGTGAATATATATATGTGCAGGTGACAAAGCATGAGGATGCACCGGAGAGTGAATGGAAGGGGTGGAACTGGAGGACAGAAGGAGATTTAATGGTAAACGGTGCATTTTTCAAAGCATCAGGGGCAGGAGCATCTTCTAGCTATGCAAGAGCTTCAAGCTTAAGTGCAAGGCCATCTTCACTAGTGGGTCCGATAACGACTGGTGCTGGTGCACTCAACTGTAGGAAGGGTTCTCATTGCTGATTATGACCCCTCGAGCAACCGTCTCTGTAGGCCGGTCCATTAATCAATTCTAATAGCTAGTATGAAATATGAAATGAAAAATTATAAGAAAAACAAAAGGGAAGTGGGAAAAGGAATGGCCCTATATAGAATTTGGTCATTTCTTTGGCAAGGGTATATTGTCCGTGTGATTTTCTTCCTCCATTCTTTTCTTTTTATTTTTTACTTTTGGTTTTCTGATTTGCTGTATTTTTTTTTTCCATGATTACAACCTCTGCCTGTTAACCTCTTGGAACCAAATCTTAGAAGAATCTAGTCCAGTCCAAGAGAAAGCAAATGCAGAAGAGTTGATATTGATATTATAATTTACATGTTTCTATGTTGAACTCTCTCTCTCTCTCTCTCTCTCTGTTTCTGTGACCGACACATGAGAACACACACAAAGGCAGAGTATTGACAAAGACCAACAAGTGCAATAAATGAAAAATCCAAACGAGAACAAAGAAAAATGCTAATCCCACCAATCAAGCTACAATAGTACTGGTAGGTGTATTGGAGCAATCAAAAGAAGTGCAACGACCGAAATAACTGTTAACTAATGGGACAAAAGTACCGGTACAACCACAAACAGAGGAGGAGAACCCCATATGCTATGACTTATGAGCTATGGTTGAGTTCTTCAATGGTACTTCTTCATTGCTTAGTCATAATCATATCCGTAGTGTACGTTTAGTTTGGGTCGTTGGCGAATACTTTATTTGAAAAAGAAAAATTAAGAATTTCATCGCAGAAGATAGTTTCCAAGGTGAAGATGAGAATAAATTTTGAATTAATTAGTTTAGTTATGTGCCCCTCTTTTGTTCTATTGATCCTTTTTTTTTTCTTATGCTCTAGTTCTCAATCAATTAAAAATGCATTCTTTTCAATTTCATTTCTCCATATCATGTTGTGTTCAAATAGAAATTCAAAAATTTGTGTATATAAAAAAGAAATTCAAAATTTGTATTCTAGTATTTATTTTTCTTTTACTTTACTGTCACTCCCTCGGTTTTTTCCCCTTTCGAAATGATATGTATAAAGAAAAAAAAGGGGGGGAGGGGGGGAGATAAAATGCCACACCTTAATAGCAATATTTGTTTGAATGTTTCTCCCTCCAATCAAAAAGCCAAAACGTGAAATATAACCGCAGTGGTTGATTTATGTGGGGACACTTCATATGCTTCAATTCAGTTTTTAGACCAAGGTTAATATTTCATTTTCAACCAGCATCCTGGAGAAGCTAGCTTGACTATACTAGAAGATTATTATTTAAAATAAAAAAAACAAAAGGGTCCCGACAAAATACTCAAAAGTTACAAATTGCTTGCATGAGTTTGGGGAAATAGAGAAGATGGGTGAACCGGCCACGATTCAACTTTGAGCCGAGAGCAAAATAAGTGAGAGGAAGAAAAAAGATAAAAATGCACATGGGTGAGCCTCTTTAGTGGAACTTCTTTTCACGGAGGCATTTGATGCGTTTGTGCGGGCGGAGATTTAAATTATGGTTTTGGATTTATTTACCTTTGCAAATATAGAAATATTTTGTTGGAAATAGTAATGGATCTAGAAAACTTTTTTTTGGTAGGAGTAAAATTTTGTCTTATAAAAAAGTACAGATTCAAACTAGTTTCAACACAAAAACACAGATTTATTTACTCTCTAAGAAATAAAAAGTATTAATTTAATTCTCAAAAATCTCAAATCTCAGATGAGTTAGTCATTTTTAGAATAATTTTTAAGAACATTTTAGTCCCTAAAGGGCTACTTTGACCGACGTTTGATATTTTTGAGGATTGAATTTATAATTTTCATTTACGAGAACCAAATAGGTCTCCATATTTTTTTGTCAAGGAGCGGTTTGAACCTTTATTCTAAAAAATTTGTCTTATGGGATAAACTTCTACTTTTTTATGGGGCAAAAAATAAAATTATGAAATATCTTCGAGTAAAAATAAAATTCATGTGGGGGCATTTTCCCCCAATTTGATATACATGCATCCGCCATCGGTTGGAAGTCGTGTATTCATTTTTTGTTTCGAATTGATTTATTTATCTTTAAATATTATAATTTTAATGAAAAGAAAACAAACAATTTTTGTTGATAGAAGTCTATGAGAAATTCATACCGAATATGCCTACGACCATAAATAGAGTTTTGATCGGTTGTGTTTGTAATGTTCATAAAAAAATATTGCATTTTTTTTATAATCGATTTATTTATCCTTAAAAAATGTAATTTCGCAGAAAAGAAAATAAACAAAATTTTGCTTGGATATGACTACGAGCAAACATGGAGTTTTGATGGGTTATCTCTACAATGTTCATAAAAAAATGTTGCAATTTTTTTTTTGAAATCGATTTATATATCCTGAAAAATTGAAATTTCACTAAAAAAAAAATAAACAATTTTTTTGAATAGAAAACTGTAAGGAAGCTCACGCCAAATATGTCTGTGATCATTCATGGAGTTTTGTCTCTACAATATTCCTAAAAAAGTATGCATTTTCCTGGTTTTAAATCGATTTATTTATCATTAAATATTATAATTTCACTTAAAAGAAAACAAACAAATTATTTTTTGAATAAGACACTGTGAGAAAGCTCACGTTGAATATGCATGCGAGCATTGAGTTTTGACGGGTGATCAGCGGTCGTACGCGGGTCAAAATAATTAAACAGTAAATATAGTAACAAGGCAAGAGACCTTGGTCGTCTCACGAAGACCTCTAACACCAAAATTACCAAATTCAGGAAATAAGAAAATTGACAATAACGAAAAGGGGTTTTGTGAAAACAACTGAGAGAATTATCGATTATAGAGACAATTGATTCACCGGTTTTAGTGCACGTCTTGGATTTATCACAAGTTCTAAATAACAACAATTCAATTAATTTCGACCACGCTGACATAAACTAACTAAACAAGCGTTAATCGCTTTATACGAATTCACACCGTTCGAGCAAGCACCAAACAAATGGTTCAATCGGTCACGGAGCGACAAGCGCCGTTAAAACGCAACCAATATCATAATGTAATTCTAATCAACCTCTATCAATTTCTACTCAATCAATTAATCTTAAGCAATAAGCAATTCAAATATTAATGATTAAACAGATGCATACAATCAAGCATTCATACACAATCAATCGCGTTTTTGCAATGAAGACAGAACAATTAACTAAGCGAAAACGAATCGGATAGATTGCAAACATTTAAACCAAATTCAAATTGATAGAGATGGAATTTAAGAAATTAAAACGAAATTGTATTAAACATTAAGCAATCAACCTCAAAATCAGAACGACAACCTTTCACCGATGAATCAACTTAGGAACTTAGGCTTCCATGGAGGCTAGGGCATGCAAGTGAATAATAAACGTAAGATAATGAAAGAAAACGGCTGATCCTCTATCTAATAGTCTCAGCTTAACGAAAACCTAATTCCCTAAACGGGTTATAAGATAAAAGCCCGATAACAAACTAAAAATATGCCCAAAACTCGTAGTGCAGCTCGTCAGCTTCAGTAAAGTGGAATTTCGGCCTTCAAAACGGCAGATCTAGGCTTCGGTCCCAACATAAGAATTGTAGCTCTGCTTCTTAGCTTTCCAACGCCACAAAGAACACTGAAATCGGACAAGTATAGCTCAAGTTATGGCCTGCAGAAGCAACATGGGTCAGGATATAACAAAATCCGAAAATTAGCAAATAATTCCACTAAAGCCCAATCATGACCCAAAGATATAAAACCATGCTAAAAAGTAGTTGTTGGGTAAAATAAATATTTAAGAACACTAAGTGCACTGCTATAAAAGATGCATTAAAATGCATTGATCAACGGGTTGTCTCTGCAATGTTCATAAAAAATAGTTACATTTTTTTGTTTTGAAATCAATTTATTTATCCTTAAAAACTGTAATTTCACGGAAAAGAATTTTGTTAACAATTTTTTTGAGCAGAATGCAAGGAAGCTTATGTTGAATATATCTGTGAGCAAACATGGAGTTTTGACGGGTTGTCTCTGTAATGTTCATAAAAAAATTACATTTTTTTTTTGTTTTGAATAATTTTATTTATCTTTAAATACTGTAATTTCACTATAATGTTCTTAACGAGTTGTCTCTGTAATATTCATGAAAAAAATTGTATTTTTTTTTGTAGTCGATTTAGTTATCCTTAAAAACTGTAATTTCACTGAAAAGAAAATAAACAAAATTTTGTTTGGACATGACATTAAATATGCCTACGAGTATACCTGGAATTTTGACGGGTTGTCTCTAATGGACCACCTAAGGATCCGGTGGTATCAACACATAATGAAGGATGATATGATTTGGTCAAACAATATTAAAGGAGATTGAATTATCATGTGCCTAAAATCACACAAAAACTATTATCTGTATCATCTCTATGTCACACTAACCCCATTTCCATTGAATTTTTTTCTGATCATTTCTTGATAAAGGACTTGAAGACAAGGGAACCTCTTCTAAGAAGGCAGCATAGCAATGGACTCTTCCATATGCCCCATCCATCACCCGTACCAAAGGCACTTGCCACAGCTACCTCCATCCCTCCACCATGGCATCAAATTTGGGGCATCCATCTGATCGCATACTTAGACATCTACTTCCATCCTGCAAAATAAAAAGCCAACAAGAGCCTTGCATGTCCTGCAATAGTGTTAAGAGTCACAAATTACCCTTTTCCATCTCCAGTATCAAAACAAAAAAACCTCTAGAGCTTATATACACCGATGTATGGGGTCCAGCCCACATCAAATCTATAGATGGTTTTTCCTATTATCTAATTCTTGTTGATCACTTTACCAAATATGTATGGCTCTATCCATTAAGGAATAAATCAGATGTCTCTACCTTGTTTCCTACATTTAAAAATCTTGTTGAAAATTATTTCAAAGAAAAAATTGTCTCATTGCACTCTGACAATGGAGGAAAGTTTATTAAACTAAAATCCTTCTTTCACACTCATGGCATATCTCATCTCACCACACCACCGTATACGCCTGAGCTAAATGCCCCGGCTGAGAGACGCCACAGACACATCGTTGAAATAGGAAGAGCCTTACTACATATGTCAAAATTGCCACCCGAATACTGGTCCTTTGCATTTAGGACAGCAGTGTATCTAATCAATAGAATGCCAACCCCTATCCTCAACATGCAGTCACCTTATCAAGCCTTACACAAGAAAACCCCAACACCCCATCACCTACATTCATTTGGCTGCCTCTGCTTTCCTTGGCTGCGACCTTATATCTCCAACAAGCTCCAATCACGGTCTCAGCCATGCATATTCCTAGGATATGCAGAATCCCAGTACAGCTATCTATGCCTCGATCCCAAAACCAACAAAATATACCCCTCCAGGCATGTCAATTTTTTTGACCACATCTTTCCTTATATCCAACTCACCCAACCACCACCATTACCCACAACCAGCATACCCCAACCACTTCACACCATTATTCCCATCCGAAACCATGAACCACCCGAGTCACATGCTATGCCCCTTGCAGATGAAGTACTCTTGCCTTCTAATACTACATCAGGTAATGACACTGCTACACCTTCACTTGTTTCATCTACCACTGTCACTAACCCTTCTGCAGCTCCACCACCAACCAATGAGCCGAACCAGATCATCACTAGGTCCAAGAATAACATATTCAAGCCAAAGAGAATGTACAATGTATCCAAACATCCCCTACCAGAAAATTTGGAACCTTCTAATATTCGTGAGGCCATGAAACATGCTCATTGGCGCAAGGCAATTGCCGATGAATTTGAAGCCTTAATCAGAAATGGCACATTCTCTCTTGTACCTCCCACAGCAGGACAAAATATTGTTGGATGCAAATGGTTGTTTCGCATCAAGAGACATAGTGATGGCTCCATAGCTCGATATAAGGCACGTCTTGTTGCAAAGGGATTCACACAGTGTCCTGGCATAGACTTCAAGGAGACATTTGCCCCTGTTGTTCATCCACAAACGATCAAGATTATCCTCACTCTTGCTATCTCAAATCGATGGGCAATGCATCAACTCGACGTCAACAATGCTTTTCTACAAGGAGCACTCACTGAAGAGGTCTTACATGGATCAACCACTGGGTATGAAAGATGCTGCACACCACCTATGTTTGCAAACTTCACAAAGCCATCTATGGCCTTCGTCAAGCCCCACGTGCTTGGCATGAATCTCTCAAGGCATTTATTCTATCATACGGCTTCAAAACCAGCAAAAGTGATCCATCTCTCTTCCTTTATCACTCGAGAGACACCATGGCTTACTTCTTAGTCTATGTAGATGACTTACTGCTCACAGGTAACAATTCCATATTCCTTCAGTGTTTCATTGCGGCACTATCTCAACGGTTCTCATTGAAAAACATGGGACAACCTCACTATTTTTTGGGCATTGAAATCATACCCACCAGTGCTGGAATCTTTCTCTCACAACACAGATATATCCGAGAGCTCCTACAAAGGTTTGATATGGAGGGGGCGAAACCATCCCCCACTCCACTTTCCTCTACAGCCGTGCTTCAGCTCAATGATGGCACCACATCCACAGATGCCACTGAGTATCGTAGGATCATTGGCGGACTTCAGTACCTCAATCTTACTCGTCCTGACTTGTCATACTCCATCAACAAATTGTCTCAATTCATGCATAAACCAACCTCCCTTCATCTGCAACATCTGAAACGTATCCTACGGTACATCAAGCAAACCATGAATCATGGACTCATGCTACACAAAACTGCTGTCAACAAATTGTTAGCATACTCTGATGCCGATTGGGGGGGGACAGCGATGATCGCAAATCCACCTCAGCATACATCATCTTCTTTGGTGGCAACCCCATTTCGTGGCGCTCAAGAAAGCAAAGAACTGTGGCACGATCATCCATTGAGGCAGAATATCGTGCAGTTGCTACTACTACTACTGAGTTAATGTGGCTCCAAAACTTACTTCACGAACTCAGAATTCCCATGCATGATCCCCCACGATTACTGTGTGACAATGTGGGTGCCACCTACCTTTGCTCCAATCCTGTACTTCACTCAAGAATGAAGCATATCTCCTTAGATTACCACTTTGTTAGGGAACAAGTTCAAACCAATAAGCTCATCGTAACTCATGTGTCAACAAAGGACCAACTGGCGGACTTGCTTACCAAACCACTGCCCAAGGCAAAGTTCACTGAACTCACATCCAAGATAAAGGTTACTGATGGAACCTTAATCTTGAGGGGGCGTTATGGACCACCTAAGGATCCGGTGGTATCAACACATAATGAAGGATGATATGATTTGGTCAAACAATATTAAAGGAGATTGAATTATCATTATTTGTATTAAAGGAGATTTGATTCTGTCATCAATCTGATTTGGTCAAATAATATTAAAGGAGATCGAATTATCATTATTTGTATTAAAGGAGATTTGATTCTGTCATCAATTCCTTTACTACCGTTAGCTTTAGTTTAGGCAATAATCTTGTATTCCCTCTCCTCTCTCATGTAATATCGTGCAGTATATATATGTGTAAATGATTATGCAAATAAAAAGAACAGTATATTTCATTGTTTTATAGTCTCTACAATGTTCATAAAAAATTGTTATATTTTTTTTAAATAGAGTATACATTTTTTTCAAAACCCGCCCCTGACCCGCCCCATTGCCATGCCTACTCAAGATCACCTCTGGCACCAATGTTTTGAGACAATTTCTTCGTTTGCTACAACAATGTGATTTCTTTTAATCACAATTTTTGAAAATATCATTCCAGCAGTTTTACCCACGAGTATTGGTGGGCTACACATTTTCTTATTATTGATTGATTGATTATTCAAGAACCTTCAATCTTGTCAAATCAAAATTTAACAGGGTATGCAAACCCTATAAGGTTGTTTTGGACTGTGAATTGTTGCGTGAGATGAAATCTTTTTTCATAATCTAAAAAAGGGGTGGTATATATGAGCCTAATATTAATAACCCTAAATTCGATACTTTGTTCCATGATTTTTATAAGGAATGAGATATCTTGCCCCTAAAGGAATAAGTAGTATGAAATTTTTGTTCATTATTCATAATGTGCAACGATGGTATCTATGGGGTTTTGATGAACCTTAATGCAGTTTTGCAACTGCAACAGGAAATGTGTGCCTAAGGGATTGGATATCTTGACCCTAAAGGAATCTGCAGTATGAACTCTTTGTTCATAATGTAGAAGTTGGATGACGCCTTAATTTTAATATGAATTTTTATTCAATAAAGGATGGTATCTATGGTGCTTTCATGACCCAAAATGCAGTTTTGCAACAGCAACAAGAAATGTGTGCTTAAGGGATGTGATATCTTGATCCTAAAGGAATCTGCAGTATGAACTCATTGTTCATAATGTAGAAGTTGGATGACGCCTTAATGCAATTTTAATATGAATTTTTATTCATAAAGGATGGTATCTATGGTGCTTTGATGACCCGAAATGCAATTTTGCAACAACAATAGGAAATGTGTGCCCAAGGGATGGGATATCTTGACCCAAATGAAATCTGCAGTATGAACTCTTTGTTCATAATGTAGAAGTTGGATGACGCCCTAATTTTAATATGAATTTTTATTCAATAAAAGATAGTATCTATGGTGCTTTGATGACCCAAAATGTAGTTTTGCAATAGGAAATGTGTGCCCAAGGGATGGGATATCTTGACCCTAATGAAATCTGAGTATGAACTCTTTGTTCATAATGTAGAAGTTGGATGAAGCCTTAATTTTAATATGAATTTTTATTCAATAAAAGATGGTATCTATGGTGCTTTCATGACCCAAAATGCAGTTTTGTCGCAGGAAATGTGTGCCTAAGGGATGTGATATCTTGACCCTAAAGGAATTTGCAGTATGAACTCTTTGTTCATAATGTAGAAGTTGGATGACGCCTTAATGCAATTTTAATATGAATTTTTATTCATAAAAGATGGCATCTATGGTGCTTTGATGACCCAAAATGCAGTTTTGCAACTGCAACATGAAATGTGTGTCCAAGGGATGGGATATCTTGACCCTAATGAAATCTGCAGTATGAACTCTTTGTTCATAATGTAGAAGTTGGATGACGCCTTAATGCTATTTTAATATGAATTTTTATTCATAAAGGATGGTATCTATGGGTGCTTTGATGACCCGAAATGCAGTTTTGCAACAGGAAATGTATGCCTAAGGGATTGGATATCTCGACCCTAAAGGAATCTACAGTATGAACTCTTTGTTCATAATGTAGAAGTTGGATGACGCCTTAATGCAATTTTAATATGAATTTTTATTCATAAAGGATGGCATCTATGGTGCTTTGATGACCCGAAATGCAGTTTTGCAACAGCAACAGGAAATGTGTGCCCAAGGGATGCGATATCTTAACCCTAATGAAATCTGCAGTATGAACTCTTTGTTCATAATGTAGAAGTTGGATGACGCCTTAATGCTATTTTAATATGAATTTTTATTCATAAAGGATGGTATCTATGGGTGCTTTGATGACCCGAAATGCAGTTTTGCAACTGCAACAGGAAATTGTGCCTAAGGGATTGGATATTTTGACCCTAAAGGAATCTACAGTATGAACTCTTTGTTCATAATGTAAAAGTTGGATAACGCCTTAATGCAAAAAATTTATTCATAAAGGATGGTACCTACGGTGCGTTGATGACCCGAAATGCAGTTTTGCAACTGCCACAGAAAATGTGTGCCTAAGGGATGAGATATCTTGACCCTAAAGGAATCTGCAATATGAACTCTTTGTTCATGATGTAGAAGTTGGATGATGCCTTAATGCAATTTTAATATGAATTTTTATTCATAAAGGGTGGTATCTATGGTGTTTTGCAGAGCCGAAATGCAGTTTTGCTACTGCAACCGTAAGTGTGTGCATGTGTTGGATTAGCTTATTCTGAGAACATTATTGATACCACGCTAGAATTTGTTACTCATGGTGTAATTTCAGAATGGTATGTTTGAGCCATTGATGACCCTGGACCTAGATGGTATGGCAATGTGAATTCTTAAATGTATAACTGGGATGGTAAAATATAGCCTAGATGCCCTTAAGTCCAATTGCTATCAAAATGTAAATTTTGGATGTTATATGCCTTGATGATATGCAATCCACAATGCGAAGCCTGTGTACATATTGTTATAGGTTCTAATCCTTTATAATTTTTGTTTCCCTTCTTTGACATAATCACTAAAGTAGGAAGCCTGTGTACATATGAAGTTAACAGGGTGTACAACCTCTATAAGGCTGACCTGGACTGTTGATTGCATCTGTGATACTGAATCTGAAATAGGGTTGGTACATATGATCCTACTATGGATACTTTGTTTGTTCCATGATTTTGTTAAGGGATGGGATATCGTAATGACCCTATAGGAAACTGCAGTATGCACTCTTTGTTTATAATGTAAATCCTACCGTGCATTTGTGCAACTCAATGCAATTTTGTAACTGGAATATGAAGTGTGCTCGTGTTAGATTAGCCTGTTTTGAAAACCTAATTGATCTTTTGTGCCAGCTTCTTGAGAGAACTTTTGAAGAAAACAATTATTCTCTCTAAAGATGGGAAAAGGAGCTGCTTTTTTATCACTCGGGTGGGTATTAGAGGGTAACAATCATATTAGAGGGTAACACCCAATATGTTAATACCAATATGATATGATGATGCTGATTGTGGTGGAGAAGATAATCAAACTGAAGAATGCGATACTTATTTACATTGCCTTTTACAAAATAAAGTTATTAGTTCTGAATAATATTGCTCCTAAAGAAGTTAGATGTCAGTTTGTGGTTTAGATATGAATTAACTTGAAATGGCAATTCCTACAGTGTGTTCGAATTGTTCTTTTGAAACTCTTCTAATTCATTTTTTTGTCGCACATGCAGGATGTACAATGGCACATATTTTCAATTGGCATATTCCTTCTTTGCACTTAACTTACTTAACTAATCCTCGTTAAAATTCTCTCCCCGGCCCGATCCCTCGTCCATTGGGAAATTTGGAAAGCCTGCAGCATTTCCTTGCCAAATATGTTTCATACTTATCTTTACGCAGAATTTGTCAATTAGTGTATGAGATGGGGACCATATCGATTCAAATTAGTATGCGGAATTTGGCTTATGTCCTGTCTGGTTACCAAACCATTACCGAGATACAGTTTGGTTTTTACCAAATCTATTGCCTTTTTCACCTGTTTATTTTTTTTGCAAAATGGTATTCAAAACTGTAACCGTGTACAGATTAGATGGTAAAGGTGAGCCACAGAAGAATCTCATTTTGGGCTTTTGGCTTCTTCAATTTGAGATCAAATGTAAAGATCCTTTCAAAAATTAGTAAGAAAAATTACTCAGGAAAAGTTAAAGACAGGGAAAATGAGAATTTACAAACCAATTGATTCGAGGCTTTCATAATAAGGGAACTAAGCTTAAAGTAAGCATACTTGAGAATTTGTAGCCCCCTTTTTTGTACTCTCTAAGCTGTAGTTACACTTCCTCAAGCGAGCTTTGTTTCACCTCATGCTTCTTCACTATACAAGGCAGCTAGAAGCACCATATTCAGCAATTCTAAATGAAGTGCTGATATTTAGAATCATGAACCAGAGTACAATTCAGCATTTCCTCTTTAAAGATTGAATCCAAAGGAGTTAGGAAACGCCACTGATTTTGGGTGGGTTTCCCTTTTCTTAATTGTTTTCTGAGAAGAAAAAAAAGCACAAGTAGATCTTGGGCAATTCGCGTCAATCACTTAGTTGCGTATTAACATATATAGCAGAACTCAATTGCAACATGAATTAAGATGTTAAATATGAAGCACTAGCAACACATTACTTGACCTACTCTTTCTTACATACTCTTTTATCGGGCCATACTGAAAAGCTTGTGCCCACTCCATTTTCAGTGATAAATAATGACTTAAGATATTTTTGATCTATTAGTATATGATTATGGTGATTTTGTCTTTTCACCTTTAATACCTATAACTAAAGTGAAGTGCATTCTTGAACTATAAGTTAGAACCTTTTGCAGTAACAAAGAACAACTAAAAGAGAAAGAATTGCTGGAAATACTAAATACAAGAATCTCAACAAGTAGTATATTATTCCCAAGTAGAGTGTCCGTATGGAGTGGCTTGACTCTCCACAACAGTTACAAGACATTGCTAAAAACTCCGTCTTCTAATTCCTAAGTGGGGTATCTATATAGAATATTCCAATATCATTTTATATTAAATAGATTTAAATACAGGACCTAAATCTTCTGGGAATGTGCAACAAACATCCCCAATTAAAAACCTGCCTTATTAATGCGGAACATGCACATCTCCCACTTCCCCCCTTGACAGCCTGCACTAGAGTAGTGGAGTGGTTGCTGTTCACTTGGTCTGAAGCTTCCAATTGTGCTCTCTTTTCATGTTTCTTCCTTCTATAGTATATATGTTGGTGTTTTCTATAATATGTTTGCAAAGGAGGTGTTGTATCAGTATGTTGCCGCCTCCTCTGATAAACATTCTTTTTTGACTATAAGAATTGCCACATGCCATGGGGTATCTTATATCTCGCTTTATTGCAACTTAAAATCTGCGGTTTTATAATCATGATCATAGTCGTATTATTATTTTAATTTTAATTTGATTTAGGTGGACCGTTAAAAACATTGTTAAAATGGTTGTTGCCAAGTCATAAGTTTCCTGCTACAACTTCTACACAATTCAAGTAGCCAAGAGTGATTGAAAAACCTTCATTTGGCAGAATTATTTTTTTCAAACATGACTAAAGCTTCATATACCATTGTAATCATTGTTTCCACTTGTTTCTCTTTTGAGTATATCCTATAGCTCAGTCACGAAATCTATTAGAGAAGTAATCAAATACAGGATTAAATAGTTTATTCACAAGGTATTAAAATATATTAGAGAAGTAATCAAATACAGGATTAAATAGAGAAGTAATCTATTAGGCATTTGTTCTCTCATTTACTTCTAACTAACCAATATCACAATAGATTATTTATTATTGTTGATTCTTTTATGAGATTATTTATTTTTGTGTGTGTGTGGGTACCACTGTCACTTTGAGAATTTTGCTTTTATTTGAACTTACACACGATGACTTAATTCATTCAAGTTGATGGTTAATGTGTATGATTTGTGTTAGCTTTATAAATGATGGCACCTATTGAAGTTTCTATTTGGCTACTTGCCTAGGCTTGCGTAGTTGTAAATGACTCCTGTGATAAAAGTAAAAACGTGTGAACAGAGAAAGAATGGAGAGATGGAGGAGAAGAGATTGGGAAATTTTCATTGTATTGAATCAACTGAATTCATTCTACATACAATTGCCAATATATACTAAACACAGCCAGAGCTGTACTTACAGCTAATTAATTAAATAAAAGACATAAAAATACATTATGTAATACCCTCCCGCAAGCTGGAATGAATGTTGGACATTCCAAGCTTGAGATGAAGTGTATTGAATGGACCAACGTGCAATGGTTTTGTGAGAATGTCAGCAACTTGTTCATGTGTGGAAATGGGTAGTAGATGAAGTACACCAGCCTGAATCTTGTCTCGAACTAGATGACAATCAAGTTCGATATGCTTCGTGCGCTCATGAAACACGGGGTTATTAGCAATGTGAATGGCAGAGAGGTTGTCACAGTATATAATCACTGGCTGCGGGTGTGAAATGCGAAGATCATGTAGGAGATAGAGCAGCCATTGTGCTTCACATGTCCCTTGAGCTAAAGCACGGTATTCAGCCTCAGCAGAAGAACGAGAGACAACAGACTGTTTCTTGCTCTTCCAAGATATAATAGAGTTGCAAAGAAAGAAGCAGAAACCAGAAATGGATATGCGGGTATCATGACAGGCAGCCCAATCAGAATCTGTGAAACCCTTCAAAGTGAGTTCAGTTTCATGAGAAAAGAATAGACCAAGTCCAGGTGCATTTTTAAGGTAGCGCAGAATTCTGTGTGCTGCTTGAAGATGAGCACTAGTAGGTGAGTCCAAGTATTGACTAAGTTTGCCAACAGCATAAGAAATGTCGGGTCTGGTGTGTGTGAGATATAATAGCCTACCAATTAATCTCCTATAGGATGAGACATCCAAAATTGCAGATCCTGAAGACTTACATAACTTGACATTTGGATCCATTGGTGTAGAGCAAGGTTTGGATGCTAACAAACCAGTATCTTGAAGGAGATCAAGAGTGTATTTGCGTTGGCATATGTTAATCCCTTTTGTTGACCTTGCAATTTCAAAACCAAGGAAATACTTAAGATTCCCAAGGTCCTTGATACTGAATTTTGAGTCAAGCAGCTGTTTAATTTTCTGAATTTCATGCAGATCACTTCCAGCAAGAACAAGGTCATCAACATAGACCAAAATGGCAGTGAATCCAGCATTAGTTTGCTTGGTAAACAGGGAGTAATCAGCTTTAGACTGCACATAGCCGGAAGTAATTAATGTTTGAGAAAGTTTGGCATTCCATTGTCGACTTGCCTGCTTAAGTCCATAGAGGGATTTTTCCAATTTGCAAACCATACGTGGTTTAGGTAGGTGAAGACCAAGTGGGGGTTTCATATACACCTCCTCCAAAAGATCTCCATGAAGAAAAGCCGTGTTTACATCCAATTGATGTAAGTGCCAGTTGAAGTGTGCAGCTAAAGAGAGAAGAAGTCGCACTGTAGTCATCTTAACCACTGGACTAAAAGTTTCTAAGTAATCCAAGCCTGCTGTTTGTGTGAAGCCCTTAGCAACTAATCGAGCTTTATGTCTCTCAATAGATCCATCAGCTTTATATTTGACCTTGAAAATCCATTTGCATCCTATTGTCTTCTTGCCAGGAGGAAGAGAAGTAAGTGTCCATGTTTTATTGCGATCAAGAGCTGAGAGTTCACTTTGAATTGCCTGCTGCCAGCAAGGATGTTTGATTGCTTCTGCATATGAGGTAGGTTCAGGGTTTGTGGAAATAGAAAGGGTGAAATGCTTATGATTTGGAGATAAATTGTCATAAGACAGATGTTGATCAATGGAGTATTTGGTATTATTTTCTGGTTTGGTATGGTTTTCTGATTTGGCTTTATTTTCTGATTTGGTGGAAGCAAGTAGAGAACAATGGTAGTCTTGAAGATAAGATGGTGGTTTAGTAGATCTAGTAGATTTCCTGCAAGGCTGAGAGTGATTTGAATTAGAATTCAAGTCCAGAGAATTACTCACAGTTGCAGAATTTGGCACTACTGCAGAGTTCGGCAGTGTTGCAGAATTTGGCAGTGCTGCAGAATTTGCTACTGGTGCTGAATTTGCTACTGGTTCAGTTGCAGGTGTTGTTTGATACTGAGAAATGTCAACTGGAAATGAATTGAACCATGGATCAACAGAATCTGAAATGATAGCAGCAGGATTCGGCAGAGAAATTTTGTTGGAGGGTGACAAAGTTGATGTGGTGGCATTGTTGAATGGGAATTCTTCCTCAAAGAATGATACATCTCTAGACATGAAACACTCTTTATTACATAGATCAAATAACAGATAGCCCTTGGTGCCTCCTCTGAAACCCAAGTGAACACATTTTCTTGCTCTTGGATCGAGTTTCCCTCTAGGTGAGCTGTGAGTTGCTGCATATGCTAAGCAACCAAATATTCGAAGGTGCTCAACATCAGGCAGTTTATTGTACAGAAGCTGGTATGGTGACATATTGTGCAGGAGAGGAGAATGTAGTCTATTGATAAGAAAGACAGCTTGATTAACAGAATGATTCCAAAAAAATTTGGGAATGTTGGATTGAAATGTAAGGGCTCTGGTCACAGAAAGGATGTGCTGGTGCTTTCTCTCCACTACTCCATTTTGTTGTGGAGTTTGAACACAAGATGTATGATGAATGATGCCCTTTTCCTGATAAAATTCTGGAATGATAAATTCTTTGCCATTGTCTGACCGAATAATCTTGACTTTCTTGCCAAATTGGGTTTCCACAAAAGCTACAAAAGACTTGATGAGATTGACAGTTTCAGATTTCAATTTCATTAAGTAAACCCATGTAAATCTAGTAGCATCATCAACTACTGTCAGAAAATACCTATGTCCAAAAGAAGAGACAATTGAAATAGGACCCCAAATGTCCATATGCACTAAATCAAATGCATTTTCTGACTTAGAAGTACTATCTGGGAATGGTAATCTCTTATGTTTAGCTAAGTGACATACATGACAAGGAGCATCAGATTTATCACTTTGAATGAAAGGAAAAATCTTTTTCAATTCAATCAATTTTTGATGAGAAACATGTCCAAATCGTAAATGCCACTTATTACATTTGTAAGAATGAAAAGTGTGTACAGAATGCAGTAAACTTTGTGGCAGAGTCTTGAGAGAAGCACTGTAAAGGCCATCTTTGAGATTAGCTATACCAGTCATCTTCAAAGAAGTCTTGTCCTGTAACACACATTGATCATCATCAAAGATCACCTTACTATTAGAAGACTTGGTGAGTTTAGAGACTGATACTATATTGCAAGTAAAACTAGGCAAATATAGTACATCTCCTAAAATCAAGTGTTCAGATAGACATATGGTTCCTGCAATATCAGCCAGCACTCTTGAACCATCAGGTAGTCTAACCTTTAGAGGTTTAATTTTTCTGTAGCAATCAAATAAAGACAGTGTGTTGCACACATGATCCGTATCCCCTGTGTCTAGAATCCAATCTCTAGATTTGGTAAATTCATTAATGCTGCAAATAATACCTGATGTATCATCAGACTGAGATACAACAACTTGATTGATGCTGTGATTTGCAGTAGGCTGCTGCAGTAAGGCTAGAATGGTCTTGTGTTGATCAGCTGTCAGATTTAACTGCATGTTATCAGATTTGGAGTCAGTGGTCTCATGATCAACCTCCTGTATCTCTGTTTCAGCTGTGTAGTTATTGACACTTTTGCCTTTCTGAAAATAGTTTGGAGGGAATCCATGCTTTCTGTAACAGACATCAACTGTGTGACCGATTTTGTTGCAGTGAGTGCAAACCTTGGTGCCTCTTCCTCTACCTTTTGAACCTCTTCCACCAGAATAGGTACCTTGTCCTCTACCTTTGGGAGGTTCACCTCTGCCATGATTCTGATTCTGATTATCAGTGCTAGTCATCATCACTTTGAGGTCTCTTTTATGCACATTTTTCTGCCTCTCCTGTTGAAGAAGCATCGAGAGTGTTTTGTTAAGGCTAGGAAGTGGCTGCATCAGCATTATTTGAGATTTGACACCTGAATATTCATTGTTAAGTCCATCAAGGAACCGAATCACATAGTCATTGTCCCTGTGATTTTTTATTGTTGGAATAAGTTGGCAAGAACATGCCACAGTGCAGGTGCATGTAGGTAATGGCCTGAACATTTCAAGATCCCTCCATAGAGCCTTCAATTGAGTGAAATAGGTATTAATAGAAGATTCTCCCTGCTGTAAGAGACAGATTTCTTTTTGCAATTCACAGATGCGGAATGCATCTCCTTGATAGTATCTATCTTTGAGTTCATTCCAAATTTCACAAGCAGTATCCATACCTAAAACACTATCAGCAACAGAAGGTTCCATAGAATGCATTAGCCATGACGTGACAATTGTATTGCATCTATCCCAAGCAAGAAAATTGGCAGCTGTAGATGCAGGTTTGAGCAGAGTTCCATCAATGAAAGAAATTTTATTCTTGGATTTCAAACACATGCGCATGGATCGTGACCACTGATGATAGTTTTCTTCATTAAGCAATTTTGAAACCAAAACAGAACCTGGATTTTCATTAGGATGAACCCAATAGGGATTCGTGAAATCAACAACCAGGTGTGGATTCGCATTGCGTTGAACATTGGCGAATTGTTGAGCCAATTGCTGAGTAAATTGTTGAATATTCAGATCTCCAACCAATTGTGCATTCAGAGTCTCTGTTGGATCCATGGCTGATTCGTAATAGAGATCAATTCCACGGGACCGAATTCAAGATTCAAGAACTGAGAGCGAAATTAGGTCAAAGGACTGAAAAACCAGATGAGATGAATTCGATTCAAGAAATGCGAATCGAATAGCAGAAATCACAAAGAACTGCGGAAGAAAAATGAAGATGAATCACGAGATTGCCCAAGATCAAAAGCGAATGATACCATGATAAAAGTAAAAACGTGTGAACAGAGAAAGAATGGAGAGATGGAGGAGAAGAGATTGGGAAATTTTCATTGTATTGAATCAACTGAATTCATTCTACATACAATTGCCAATATATACTAAACACAGCCAGAGCTGTACTTACAGCTAATTAATTAAATAAAAGACATAAAAATACATTATGTAATATCCTGTTTCACCAGCTTCATATTTTTAATTGTATACTAATTGCATTGCATCTTGAATTTCTAAATTTTGAGTTTCATTGAATTTCTAATTTCTCACTGACTTCTAAAAATACATCTCAATATTTTTCTATCTTCACTGATCTTTGTAATATGCATATTGGTTTAATGCAGTTCTAGAACCTATGGTGACTCTCAGAAACATGAAAATATATACCTTAAATTCAAATTTACGGTACGTAGTTTTTCAAATTGCATACCGAAAATTTAAATTTATGGTACCTATTGGTAATTTAAAAACACGTATCGAAAATTTAATATTTACGGTACATGTGTTTCAAAGAAAAAAATGACAGGGATATTTTTGTCAATTTTTTGTTATGTGGGGGGTGTGGGAAACAGTGAGGGTGTGGATAATATGGACCAAAAGAATCAAGTGGCCATGCTTTTCATAACTTCCACCGTTAATGGTCCTAAAACTCATGGTGCTAAATCTGAGGTCGTATTGTAAGTGCGCCATGTTTTAGGGATTTATTTTCTCGTTTATTCCTAACTAACCAATATCACAGGCAAGGGGGTATAAAATGACAAAAATAAATAAAATAACTTTGCATTCTACTCACCTAAGTTATTAATCCCTGTATCCCTTAATATATGATCATTTTAACTAAAACACACACATTAAGAAAGTTGATTTATTTAGTTAGAATTTGTATTGTTTTTCTCAATTTTTTACTAATTTTACTCTTTTCACTTAGTTAATGACACTCTTCATCTCTCTTTCCACTTTAAGGGCATTTCGGTAACAAAATATTAATTCAGCGTAGTAATTTGAAATGAATTTTATAAATTGGAATAAATTTTTGACTAAAAGAATTCTATATTAAGGGCAGAAGAAGTATTAAAGTCCAATCTTTGAGTTTTTCATTTGTGAATAGGGGAGGATCCAATTAAAGCACATAATGTTCAATTTAGATTTCTACGTTATATTCGTTATAAAGGCTATATCAATCTAAAAAACACAAACTAACAACAAAAATACCAATCATTTATTTTTAAAATTTTGACACCTTATCAATTTAAAGGTAGAATAGTCGATTTAACTTCACATCATCTCTCTATTTCTCCTTTCTCTTTTCTCTTCTCAAATTTCAAAAACTTTTATCTCTCTCTTTCCTCCACTTTTTGAGTTCACTTTTTTTTCTCTCTTCTTTTTTAAATTTTCATTTTTCATTTTTATTTTTATTTTCAATTTTTAATTTTTAATTTTTATTTCCTTATTTATATTTTAATTTTTATATTCTGATTGTAATCTTTTTTTATTTGTTTACTTTTAAATTTTTCATATTTTTCTTAATTTTTAGTTTTTATATTTTATCTTTATAATTTTTTTATTATTTATATATGATTAATTTACTTAGTCTCAATATGAGAACATTATATATTGTCGGTATAATTTTTGTCTTTGATCACATATCAAAATTTGTAAATATTTTTATTATTTATTATTTATAGATAATTATTTTACTTTTGATTCTCAACATGGAAAATATTACATGTTGTCGATATAAATGATTACTTTTTTTGCGTCCAGGTGGAGAAACATAACATGTTGTCGGTATAATTTTATCGTCTTTGAACATGTATTAAATTTTAAAAATGTTTTACTATTTTATGAATGACTATTTTATTTATGAGTTCCTACATAGAGTTTTTTTTTACATTTTAATTTTCTATTTTTTCTTAATATTTTTCATTTTTTAAAATATTTTAGTATTTTTATTTCATTTTCTTTGAACTCGCATCAAATTTTATAAATATTGTTATAATTTCTTTACGGGAAAACTCTAAATGATTACTTTTGTGTTTAATTTCTAATTTCCTTACAGGAAAACCCTATTTTTTTGTTTTATTGTTGTTTTTTACTACATATTAATTTTATAAATGTCTTTGTTATTTATAAATGATTACTTTACTTTTAAGTATCGACTGGGAAATATTACATATCGGTATATTTTTATCGTCTTTGAGCATTACTTTTTTTGTGTTTTTTTTCTTTTTTCTTTTTATATTTTTCTTATATTTATATTTTTTATAATTGATTATTTTACTTTTGAGTCCTCGGGATAACATTATTTGTTATTGGTAAAATTTTGTTGTCTTTGAGCACATATTAAATTTATAAGTCTCTTTATTATTATTAAATGATTATTTGCTTTTGAGTTTTGAGGGGAAATAATACATGTTATCAGTATAATTTTATTGTCCTTGAGCATATAACAATCTTATAAATCTCTTTATTATTTATAAATAATTATTTTGTTTTTAAGTAACGACGGGGAAATATTACATGTTATCAATATAATTTCATTGTCTTTGAGCACATAATAATTTTATAAATCTCTTTATTATTTATAAATGATTATTTTGCTTTTGAGTTTCGAATGGAAACATTACATGTTATCGGTATAATTTTATTGTCAAATATCAATTTTATAATATTTTTTATTTATAAATGATTATTTTGCTTTTTGAGTCCCGACGAGAAAACATTAGATGTTATCAGTATAATTTCACTGTCTTTGAGCACATAACAATTTTAGAAATCTCTTTATTACTTATAAATGATTATTCTCCTTTTGAGTTCTCACGGAAAAACATTATTGTTATCAATATAATTTTATTGTCTTACAGTATATATCAATTTTATAATTTTTTTAATTATTTATAAATGATTTTTTTGCTTCGTGAGTTCCGACGGGAAACATAACGTGTTAGCAAAATTTTATTGTCTTTGAGCACATATCAATTTTGTAAATCTCTTTATTATTTATAAATGATTATTTTAGTTTTAAATCCCGACGGGAAAACATTACATATTATCGACATAATTATTTTCTCTGTTTAAATACTCTCAATCTTTCTGCATTTTAAGAAAACTTAAACTACTAAATATGTTTGTCACAATTTAAAAATTTATTTTTACAAACAACTTAAACTACTAAATAAGTTGTCTGTCATAGATTGATGCTCTACCTACTAGATATTGGACTATTGCAGATTCTCCAAATGTTTTACTAGAGGGAGGGAGATATGGTATGGACAATTCGAGGCAGTCTAGTTGATTCCTACTGGTGTGAACAATAGGGGTGGCAATACTGGGCAGAGTGGATTCGCGTATGTTCGCCCACCACCATGCAATACACATCCGCCTAGCCCACGGGCGAAGCAGGCCAGCTTGTCAGGCCATTATATCTATTTTTATTTTTTATTTTATTTTTTAACCAATTTTTTTAATGTATTTTGGGTCGGCCACCTGTTTGGCCCGTTTTAGGGCAGGCTTAGACGGGCTAACCAACCCCTTTTTTAGGCTAAATTTCCTTTTTTTGGCTTTTATATTTTTTATTTTTAAGGCAGGTCAACCCACTGGTTTGCCAACCCGCAGTGGGGCTGGGTGTGCTCACTTTTTCAACCCAATACCTCTTGGAAGGGTCGTCTTGCCCCTTCCAATTTTTTGTGGGCCCACAGCGAGGTGGCGCGAGTCGGACCGTTTTGCCATTCCTAGTGAACAAGGGTTGTATATCGGCTAGTTTTTTATAAGCCGTGTCTCATGATTGTGCCATTTATTTAAGGCGACTTCTAGAATGCGTGACAACCTCATATCGTGCACGATGCGAGACTGAAAAATCCGTAAATGAACTATATCCCTTCCTCAACTCTTATCTCTCACACTTTCGATCAAACTCCATCCTCACCCACTGGCCGGCCACTCGTGACCTCCGTCCCCACTGCATCTCATCGATTTGCCACCGTTACGGTTGAGAGAGAGGGTTATTTGCTCAAATATCTGCTACTGCTTTATTCCATTTGCTTTGATACATGGACAAGGTGGGGGTTGGTCTAGCATAAGATGTTCCTAAGTTTTTGTGTGTACTTTGCTCTTCATGAAATACTTTATAATGTTTTCTTGGGATTGGTTTTCTTGGTTTGGCGGTTTTAAAATTGGTGGGCTTTTTCTCTTGAAGGGGCGTTGTTCTTCATGTTAATGAGATTATCAATTTTTTTTTTCACTTGGTTTGGTTACCTTGGATTCAATTTTAGCATAGGCATATGATTCTAAAGAAGGATGAGAAAGCACGCATGACGGTGAAAAAGTTGTTTTCGTTGCTAAAATTTAAGATTTTTTTTATTCAGATTTGGCTATCTCTTATCTTCATTATGGGTGTGTTTTTTATTGTTGTATTTTGGATGGGTTTTTTGGACGTGAAGGGGAGGGAGAGGGGTTGTGGTAAAATGATTTTGATTATGAAATAAGAGGGTGCTTAATGGTTTCTAGGTTTTTTGTTTGTCTCGACTGAGGGAATATTCGTCGATCGGAGTATGGAGGACGGAGACAATGCCGTCATGACTAGAGCTGTCAGTTTGGCCCCAGCCCATGGGGCCAGCTCCCTTGGCCCCCCATTAAGCCCCATAAATTTAGAGCCCCATATTAAGTGGATTGGTTTTAGCCCAGCCCATAAAATAAAAATTATTAGTGGGTTAGGGTCAGGGTTTGGTGGGTCAGCCCATTATTATTTTTTCCCTCTGATTGGTTTTTTTACTTTCACAAATCGAACCCTAAATCGCGATAGTACCTCACGCGAATCCTAATCTGCTTCTTCGAGGAATCCTAATATGCTTCTTCGATGAATCGCACTGCACGCTTCTTCTTCTTCGATGAATTGCACCGCACGCTTCTGCTTCTCCGATGAACCCTAATCTGCTTCGTCGACGAATCGCACGCTTATGCTTCTTTGATGAACCCTAATCAAAATCTCACGCTTCTACTTCTTCGACGAATCCTAATTCATTTATGAGAATTCACAAACCTGATTCAAGATTGGATTGACGAAAGTGGAAATGCCGCTATACTTCTTGTTTTCTCTTGCAAGCATCTTTCTGTAAGTCCTTTTCTGAAAGCTCACTTTATTTTTACAACTGGGTTGGGATTTTGGTATTGGGATTTTGGGTTGCTTCTGAAATCGATCTAGAATTTATGGACATATGACAGTTAATTCAAATGTGTAGTGTAAGCAATTTTTTAAGTTAGGTGCTATGAAAAAGGGACGTGCATGTAGCTCGTGAGTTCTGCCATGATTAAGTTTTCTACACGTATAACATGTTTGATGAAATGCCCCAACGAGTTGCATGTTTTTATGATGAATATAAATGCAATGTTCTGCTTCAATATGTATGTGTTTATACATAGGTTGCATAAATATTGATGTGTTCATAAATAAGAAATAAACCATGTGCCTTATGTAGTGAATCTATTATGTAAAACAAGTGTTTGATTAAATGCCTGAAAAAGTTCTTTTTGTAAGAGATCAGGGTAAAATTATGTGACAGTTATCTTATCACTTTGAATTCAATAGGTGCAGAACTTTGCTTTTTGCCTATTATAGTGGTAAGGAAGAAGGCTGCATTGGATCCCTTTTATGATGTGTGATTGAATCTTTTTTTTTCAAGTCCTTTATGCATGTTTTGTTCTCTGATATGTACATTTTTCCATTCCTATGAAATAAGGTAAAACAAAAATGCATTACTATTAACTTCAATACTGCTGGGAAAATATCATATTGAGTTTACGTTATTTGTGTTAATACATAGGAACTTCACTTATATTCTGCTATGGAGTCTACGCATAGGACTATGAATTTTGATGATGAAGCTGTTTCTGAAACTCCTTTTACGGTATTTGAAAGTACCGAGACTCCTAAGAAAATAATGTCAAATGTTTGGAATCATTTTACAAAAACTGGTAAAGATGAGAACGGCTGTGATAGGGCTACGTGCAATTATTGTAGTCACGATTATAAAATTGGTAAAAACCCTAAGTCTAATAATAATTTTGGGACTTCACATCTAGGTCGCCATCTGTTGGTTTGTAAAGGTATGGATGTGAATGTTCATGAAGATGGATTGACTAATAGTATGAGAAAGATAAATCTGAACACCCATCGTGAGTTGCTTGCAGAAGCCATTATTTAACATGATATTATGTTTAGTTTTGTCGAGTATGAATGAGTCAGAAAGTGGATTAATTTTTTAAATCCCGATGCTGAGATGACTTGTAGAAATATGGTCATGTCTGATGTAGAAAAAATATATACCATTGAGAAGGACAAAGTTAAGGAAATGATGTCTAGGATCCCAAATAGGGTGTGTTTAACTTCTGATGGCTGGACAGCAGTTACAGGTGAGGGTTATATTTGTTTAACAGCTCACTTTGTTGATGAAAACTGGAAGTTAGTTAATAAGATCCTTAACTTTTTGTCGAGTAAAGCCTCCACATAGTGGTAGTGAATTGGAGGCTACTCTATTTGATTGCCTAAAGCAATGGGTGTAGTACCCTAATTTTGTCCGGCCTTTTATTTTATTTTATTTTATTTTTTATTATTTATTTTAACTTTTTAAATTTGTAATAAAATAAAAATAATATTTTTGGTTTTATAATAAAGAATAAAAGAGATAAAAAAAAAGAAAGAAAAAAGAGAAAAATGGAATAAAAATGAATAAAAAGGAAAGAGGGGTGCAAGATGATGAAACCGGGGGTGCCACTTGAAGTGAACCCTGTTCCATGCGCTCAGCCTAGTAACTCGTGCCCCAGGTCCAGTCCAACGCCCAGCCCACTTCCCTCTACTTCGCACACCCCTGTTTTCCCTTACGCACCCCCAAGTGCTCCTCCTCCTCTGCTTGCTTCTTGCGCCCTGCCTCCTCTCTCGCACACCGCTAGCCCACCAACCCACATTCTTTCACACGCGGCCCATAAGCCCAAACCATCACCTGATAACCTAAAAAACCTCAAGCTTTCGTTCACCCTCATTCCACAGCGCCGCTCCATCCCCCAAACCCTCATCCTCTCACTCTCCAGCCGCAACCCTTCATTCCCACCTCGCTCTCTCCTCCTCTTCCCTTCTCTCTTCTCTTCCATTCTTTCTTCATTACCCTAACCCTAAGCCAGCCACCATCCGCCTCACTCATCCTCTCTCATTCAAACCCCACGACCTCTCTCTCTCTTCTCTCCCTCTTTCTTTTTTTGATTTTCTTTCCATTCTTTTCTCAATCTCACCCCAAATCTCTCCAACCAACCAAATCTTTTCCTCCCTTAATCTCAATCTCCAAATCGAATCACAAAAATATCTCCCATTTGATTCGGTCCAAGTACAAAAATCAGAGGCAAAATCTCACAGATTTGCGCAAGGAACAGAAAAACGTGAATCAGGGAGTATTTGTTCTTCCTTTTTTATTTTCTTTCCTTGTCTTTATTATCTGATTGTGATAATAATTCAGTCATTCTTTTTCGCAGGTACTAGGCTATAAAAGAGGAGGAACTCACAGAGAGAAAAAAGGAGAGCCGAGAACAGAGAAGAAGAAAAACGAAGAAAAGGTGAACTGAGACTGAAAGAACGAGAAAAGGGCAAAGACAAGAAGAACGAAAATACCCGTGAGGCCACTACCAAAGATTAAAACACCTTCCTAGTTTTAGGTCTTTTTTTCCCCTCATCTATTGTTACTACGTAATATTCTGGGAAATGCTTAAAACCAGGTTAAATTTTCTTCCTTTTTTATAAGTTTTAGGTCCTTATTCTTCATGTTCATGTAATATAAATTTGGATTCTGACCGTAATAGATGCGAGTTGAGGATTATGCATGATTCTATATTCTCGTTTTTCTTTTTACGTTTATGTATATAACTTGTCTTTAAAGTGATCCTGTGAAGCAAAAAATGTCCCTTGTTCCTCTTCTAATTCATACGACAGCTTAGTTGAATTAGGATTAGGGTTTGGCCTTCCAAAGGGGCCAAACCCAAGTGAGGGCAAATCTACAAATATCTTTATATATTTTTATTTTTAGAAGGTATAGCGAAAAGAAAAGAGAGATGATTTAGGATTTAGTTTTTCTTATGTTGATACATTCAAATCTTTTGTATCTGTTTCGTAATCATAATATTTATTAATTTTATTAAAAGCAAATTATTGAATATTAACTATTAATTATTAGCAGGTGATTGCAATTATTCATTTCAAAAAATACAATATTTAAATTTATTTAACAAAAAGTTCTTTCTGTTTTTTATAATAAAAAGAGGTTTTCCACTTATATCTCATGTGGGTCCAATTTCTCCATTTATTTCTTTACTTTCACTAAATAAAATTTTAGGTAAGAGGCTCCAAACTGCCACTCACACGATTCGGTTATTCTGCAGCTTCTTCCTTCGTTTTCTCCAAAATAAAAAATGAATAAATATATTTTGTTAAGGGAATTGATTACTAAGGCAAACATCTTCTTAAAGCAATTAAAGGGTACCATTTTTTGAATGAGCATGTATGGGTGCTAATCCTTCCTTACGCGTAACCAACTCCCGAACTCAGATTTGGTTCGAAGGCCATTTTATAAAAGTTATTTCCAAAAAAGGTTTTTCCTATTGTTTTCCTAAATAAACATAGGTGGCGACTCCATTTAAATTTTAGGGTGGTTGTCACAATGGGGAATAGATAAGAAAGTGTTTTCTATTACCCAGGATAATGCCTCTGCTAATGATAGCATGCAAGATATTCTAAAAACCCATCTTTGCGTGCAGAGCAATTCATTGTGTGATGGTGAGTTTTTTCATATTTGTTGCTCTGCACATATACTAAATTTAATTGTTCAAAAGGGTTTAAAAGTAGCTAGTGGGGCACTCAATAAAATCAGAGATAGTATCAGGTATGTAAAATAATCGGATGGAAGGATGCTCAAATTTAAAGAGTGTGTCAAAGATGTGGGGATAAATATGACCATTGGTTTTAGAACTGATGTGTCTATAAGGTGGAATTCCACGTACTTAATGCTTGAAAGTGCCTTAGAATATCAAAAAGCTTTTGATTATTTCAAGATGGCTAATAAGAATTATAAATGTTGTCCATCTGATGAGGAATGGAGAAGGGGAGAAATTTTTTGAGTTCTTAGGACTGTTTTATGATATTACACACTTGATCTCTGGTTCATCTTATCAAACTTCAAGTTTGTATTTCATACAAGTTTGTAAAATTCAGTTGATTTTAGAAGGGAACCAAGCTAATGATGATGATGTTATAAGGGAAATGTATGTGAAGATGAAAGAAAAATTTGACAAATATTGGAAAGAGTATAGTGTTGTACTTGCGTTCGGAGATATTCTTGACCCACGCTTGAAGATTGTCTTTTTAAACTATTGCTACAAAGAACTTGATGCTTCTACTTTCGTAGATAAGGTCAACCATGTGAGGGAAAAATTTGACAAGCTTTATGGAGAGTATGTGAGCAATTCCACTGTTTTAAATGTTTCTCTTTCTCATTCATCCAACGATACTAGCTTATTCTCTAACCCATGCGGAGAGGGAACTAAGTCTAAAAGATAAAAAATCACCACTGTAAGTTTTTTATGCCAACTTTATCATTAAATTTCTTTCATTCTTCTTGTGTTTAGATTATTGATATTGATATTGATATATTATACACTACAGGGTTTTAATGCGTTTCAGAATGAAACTAGATCTGCCATGGGTAAGAGCGAAATCTATGTATATTTGAAAGAACCAACCATTGATCTCAATGAAGAACATCCTGAAGTATTTGATGTACTTCAATATTGGAAGATTAATGAGAAAAAAAATTCTACACTCTCCATAATGGCACGGGATGTACTCAGCATTCCTATTACCACCGTGGCATCAGAATTAGCTTTCAGTATTGGTGGACGTGTTCTTACTAAATACAGAAGCATCACTCTTTCCAAACACGTCCAAATGTTGATTTACACTAGGAACTGGTTGTACGGATTTTTCGAAAATCCTAGTGGTAATACTTTGTATTCTAATTTTGTCTTGCATAGTTATCTCAAGATTGGTTGTCTAATTGTGTTTCAATTGTTTGTGTTTTTCAGATGAAGATGAACATAGATTTTCTGGCCATCAGGCAGCGATAGGAGAGTCCAATATGGATGATGTTGAAGCATAGAAGTAATTTTGGAAGGGTTTCTGCTTGAGACAGCCATGAGCCAATCTGGTTTCTGCTTATGGAATTATTCTGTTGTCTTCATTTTTCCTTCTGGTTTAACTGGGATAAACGATTTCCAGGTTTCAACCCCTTCTGGTTTTTAGTTTTTTAATTAAATTGCTTTTCATCTCCTTAAAAGGGGAAAACTTAGTGGTCTTATTGATCAGAATTTCTCTGTTTCAGTGTTGTGTATAAACTTTTAAGTAACTATTGGGGCTGATTGTTTGAGGGGAAAAACTAAGAGAAAACCCATGTTGTTGTCATGGGAAGTGTTGTTGTTATTGTTGGTGGTGTTAGTGGTAGGAATTGCCTTTACCAACAACCCCATCCCTCTCTCAGTGAGGATTCTGTTCTGTTCTTTTATGTTTCTGTGACTATTGTGTGTGGGGCTTTTTACAATCTCTGTTATTGGGTTTTCACACGGTTTGGAGGGGAGAGTGTGGTAGATTTATGAGGCTGTTTGTTCATTTTCTCTTGGTTGCTAATGCTGTGTGTTTTGTTACTTTTGTTCCTTTGACCTTTTTCATGCACACTAAATACATAATGCAGTTACTATATTGTTTTTTTTTTGACTCAACAGTTAATATATTGTCTTATTCAATTACTTTGTGGGTCAACATATGAAAAAAATGGGCCAATCAGCCTACTCCATGAGCTGGCCCCAAGGATGAGCCAAAGTTTTAAGACCCATGGGCTGACCCTAACCCACGAGGCTTTGTGGGCTTTTTGGCTCTATGGGCTTTTATACTAGTGGGTTTTTTTTTCCCTAGCCCATATATGTTAGGGCTGAGTTGGCCCATATAGGCCAAATCGACAACTCTAATCATGACATACATGGATGAGGAGAAGTGAGAGAGAGGGTGTGGAAGGATCGAGAATCAGAGACGGGTTTAGGTGTGTTTAGTGCATCATTTTTTTTGGGTATTAGTCATTTAAGTCCCTGGAAGTGTGACTCGGTATCACTTTAGTCCCTGAAAGCATATAAACTCCAAAATAGTCCCTGTAAATGTGTTTCGTCTGTCACTTTGGTCCATGTCGTTAATAATTTCATTGACTCCATGAGTAATTGGTCACTTTGGTCCCTGAAAGTGTAACTCGGTGTCACTTTAGTCCCTAAAAGCATATAAACTCCAAAATAGTCCTTAAAAGTGTTCTACGTTTGTCACTTTGGTCCCTATCAATAGCCATTATTTTGGAACGAGAGACAATCAAATAGCTAATGGTAGGGACCAAAGTGACAAACATATAACACTTTCAGGGACTATTTTGGAGTTGTTACTCTTTCTGGGACTAAAGTGACACCGAGTTACACTTTCAATGACCAATGTGACTAATTACTCACGAAGTCAATGAAATTGTTAACGGCAAGGACCAAAGTGACTGACGGAGCACACTTACAGGGACTATTTTAGAGTTTATTTGCTTTTAGGGACTAAAATGAAACCGAGTCACATTTTTATAGACTTAAGTGACCAATATCCCCTTTTTTTTTAAGGTCATAAACATCTTTCGAACAAAGTGCGATTTGTGTTTAATGCATCATAAACATCCATATAACGTGAATATCCATCTTTCGAACAAAGTGCGATATGTGTTGGTCGCACACTCTAACCAAGGCCTTTATTTAACTAAATCTCGATATTTTGCATTATACTGTTTTCTAGTAGTTTTCGGCTTCAGTGAAGTCACAATATTCATAAATGATTAGTTCCTAATAAACTTACAATTTGATGTTATCAAAAATAAATAAATAAATAAATAAAGATTTAAATATAAAATTTGTCCCCAAAAATTTGTAAAGGTCGTTTTTAGTCCTTCAAAAAAAAATTTAAAGGTTTTTAGTCCCCAAATTTGAAAATATTTTTCCATTAATCCCTGTCGGTGACGTTGTTATGATTTTAGTCTCTCAAAAGTTGTAGAAGTTCGTTTTTAGTCTCCAAAAGTTCTAAAAGTTCGTTTTTAGTCCCGGTCACATAAGCACCACATAAACGTCACAAAACGGCGTCAGCAACAGCGACCGATGGAAAGATATTTTCAATTTTAGGGGACTAAAAACCTTTAAATTTATTTTAAGAACTAAAAACAAATTTTACAAATTTTTAAAAGACCAATTTCATATTTAAGCCCTAAATAAATTTACAATTTGAAAGTTGTAATATGCAATCGAAAACAAAAATTGTAATAAAAATTGTCAGACTTTCAAACCAAAACTTTTTTGAAAACTACTCCTCTGGAACCATTTATAAGGAAAAAAATCATTTCCAGATTCGTTAAAAAATGTATGTATCTGGTCTATTTTTAGACCAGATACATACATTTTTTAATGAATCTGAAAATGACTTTTTTTCTTATAAATGGTTCCAGAGGGAGTACTTTTCAACAGAAATTTTTTTTGTTTGTTATTTTTCTAAGGTAGTAACAACTCAATTATAGCGTACCAAAAAAAGACAACTCAATTATCACCGGTGACAACTAATATATATATATATATATATATATATATATATATATATTTGGCTAAATTATACTTTTAGTTCTTTATGTTTATTTTAGATTTCAGTTTAGTTCCTAATGCATTATTTATTCTAAATTAGTCCCTTATGTCTAAAGATTACATCAAAGTGGTCCTTTTGTTTCAAAGTGGTCTCTTATATTACAAAAATTTTACCAATGTGATCCATTTTTTGGCAAAATAAGGGACAAAAAGGGACCACATTGGTATAATTTTTGTAACATAAGAGACCATTTAGGAAGAAAAAAAGAGGGATCATAATTAACACATAAGGGACAAATTCAGAACTTTTAATATATATGGGATCAAATTTAAACTTAAAATAAATATAAGGGACTAAAAATATAATTTAATCTATATTTTTTTTACGGTCACTAATCTAAGAAAATGACAATTAGTAAATATCACGTGCAATAAATACTAGGGGACTTGCATGACGTGTAAAAAAATAAATTTTAAAAAGGACAAACTTAGATACAGACACAGTGTTATTGGCACTGTTTTTACTGTTTCTCTCACAAAATGACAATTTTTTTTGTCAAAGTGTCAGGTTTTTTCACACCATTTTAAAATATTTGTGACAGTTATGTTAATTTTTTAGTAGAGAATAGTAGGAACAGTTTGTATAGCACTGTACCTAAGTTTTTACCCTTTTAAAAATCGGTAAAAGATAAAGAGTAATGATAGATAAACACCTTTTTTGGGGATATCGTATGTCCGTACATGTACGGACACAAATGTTTTTAATTTTTTTCAAAAAATAATTATTATAAAAGTGGTTAATATAGTTCACTAACTGGTTAATGGGCTACTCTGATGCCAAGTTTCATTTGTATCTATTAACCACTTCCAACACTGTATTAACCACTAATATCAACCTTGTTAACCAAGTGTCATTCACCACTTTTAATGACTCTTTCACAAATCGTTACAAAAGTGGTTAATGTTGTACAACTAAGTGGTTAATACAGTTTACTAACTGGTTAATGGCTACTCTGATGCCACAAGTTGTACTAGCACCTACTAACCATTTTCAACATTGTGTTAATCAGTAATATCAATACGGTTAATCAAGTGTCATTCATAAACCTTTAATAACTCTTTCACAAATCATTATAAAAGTGGTTAATATTGTGCAACTAATTGATTAATACAGTTCACTAACTGGTTAATGGCTACTCTGATGCCGCAAATTAAGTTGTATTTGCACTCATTAACCACTTCCAATACTATATTAACCACTAATATCGACTCTATTAACCAAAAAAAAATTTAAAATAAATAAAAATAAAAATATTAGTTTTTCAAAAAAGGAAAAACCTGTACAGACATACGGTGTCATTCGTACATGTGTCCCAAAAGGGGTGTTCATCTATATTTTTCAAGATAAATTGGCTAAATTATACATTTGGTCATCTACATTTATTTTTGTTTTCAATTTGGTCCTCTAAGTTTTATTTTTTTCGTTTTGGTCATTTACGTTTCAAACATTACAACAAATTGGTTCTTTCCGTAACTGCACGCTGTAACGTCGTTAAGTTGTTTGGCGTGGCACTTACATGTATAATAACAACAAAAAAAATCCCTCTCATTTTTTTTTCATTCCCTTCCTTTCTTTCTTTTTTCTTCCTCACCCTCTCTCTCGCTGCTGCAGAACCAGAAAAAAGCAGAAGAAAGAGAAGAAGCAAAAACGCAGAAGAAGCAAGAAGCAAAAAAGCAGAAGAAGCAAAGTGCAGAAGTGATGTGTGACAATGTTAAACTAATCTCACGTGACGTGGCTATCTTCTTCTTCCCCATCTCCCAGTTCTTTTTTTTTCATTCCAAAATCAAACCAAAAAAAAAACACAGATCTGAGATGAATTGGGGATTTAAGGTAGAAGAGAATATCGCTTAATAGCTGTTGGTTAATCCTTCCCTCGATCAGAAGATTAATGGAGGAGAGGAATGGAGGAAAAAAACCCTAATTTTAATTTGGGGAAGATGATGAATAGTACATGACCAAAGCTGCATTTTTTTTGTTCTTCTGCGTTTTTGCTTCTTGCTTCTTCAGCGTTTTTTTTCTTGCTTCTTTTTTCGTTCTTCTGCGTTTGGCTTCTTGCTTCTTCTGTGTTTTTGTTCTTCTGTGAACAAAGTTCTATTATTCCCATCCCACTCTCTCTCCGCTGCTGTAGCTTTGGAAAAGAAGAAAAAAAATATGGTTTGATTTTGAGGGAAAAAAAAAACCAGAAGGCAGAAGTTGGGGAAGAAGAAGAAGAAGATAGCCACGTCACAACAAACATTTGCCTCGTAGGTAAACGTTTGCCACGTGCGTGTCACGCCAGCTAAATTAAACGGTGTTACAACGTGAGTGACAAAAAGGACCAACTTGCTTGAAACGTATAGGACCAAAACGAAAAAAATAAAACGTAGAGAATCAAATTGAAAACTAAAATAAATGTATAAGACCAAATGTATAATTTAACAAGATAAATTACTAAAACTTGTAAAAAATTTAAATTTAAAAACTGTTAAAAATATTGATTGAATAATTAGTTAAAGATAAATTATATTGGTTTCATTTAATATGAAAAATATGAAAGTTACATGTGATTTTATAAAAAAGGGATTACTTTATGAGAATTAAAAATAAAGACATGTTTGATTTGTGTTTTCAAAATTTGTTTTCAATTTTTCAAAATTAAGAAATCTATTTGATTTATCTGTTTTGCAAAATTGGTTTTAAAACCTATTTTCACTTTTTGCTTTTTTTTAAAAAAAAAGAGAGAAATAGGTAAAAGGTGTTTCTCTTTTCAATTTTTAGTTTTAGTTTTGTTTTATTAGTTACAATTTCGAAAACTGAAAAGACACGCAAAACAAGGCCTTTTCATCAATGGCAAACTTGTAATATTTTGAACATTTTAAAACCCCAATTGCACAACTGCGACTTGTGCTTGTGCCATCGTCGATCGTCTACTGCTTCGCCGCCACTGCCAAGGTAGCCACCGTTATCCCCCTACGTTTTCCCTCTTTCTCTCACTAAAATATCTACAAAAATATTTTTCCAGGAAGCAACAACACCGTGGATGCATCGCCGCAGGCAACCGACGGAGCAGCTACCAACCTCTCCATATTCACAAAAATCGGTGACCCGGTCGAGTCATGCTTGATGGCAAAAAAAAAAAAAATAAAGGGACAAAGCGGACCAAGCAGAACGCAACATCACCATTGTTTTCAACCATTCCCTCGTCAGTAAAACGTTCTTTGCAAGCCATTAATGGAGTTATACGGTGCTTAAGGAGGTTACAATCCAGTAACGAGAAAGAGAGAGAAGTCCTCTCGAGTCTCTTTTGTTTGGAATTGACGAACCATAGAGTCTCTAGACAAACGTGAGTGACACTGTCTCGAAAAAATAACATTTTTGTATCGTGTGGGTTTTTTACAGCTGTATTTTTATTTTGAAATAAAAAACAGGGGATTTTTTTTTTATCAATTTAGGGCCTTGAGAAACGTGCTAAGTCATGAGTGCTGCTTAGCCGCGGAGCAGGACTACATGCCTATGCAACAGGTTTTATTAAAGCTCATATATAGAATAGATTATACTATCTTTTTGGTGGAGATATACTCCCTCCGAAACTATTTATAAGGCAAAAAGTCATTTTCAGATTCGTTAAAAAATATATGTATTTGGTTCAAAAATTAGACCAAATACATACATTTTTTAATAAATCTGGAAATGACTTTTTACCTTATAAATAGTTTCGGAAGGAGTATTGTTCAAATATCACAGAGTTTTATTTAGTTTTGTAACTTTTTTAGAATAATAAGATATTATTGATATTACAAGTAGTATATTACGTTCAACTTATCTAACTTATTAAAAATTATATTAAATGTTTTATTTCAATACATATTAAAATATAATATAATTTTTTTATGTAGGAAATTTATGTTATAACTTTTTTTAATTTTTTTAATACGGACCGAGTCATACGGGTCGACTAGTAACCCACCGATCCGACCAATGACCTATTGACCCAGTGTCTCGATCGAGTCGATGACTGATCCGAGTTTAACAATATTGGTGTCATGTCTGTCTAGGCTCAACGGTCACAGAGTGTGTGCGTTTTATTTTTCATTAGTATTATTTTTATTTTTATTTTTATTTGTATGTTTGTTTGAGAGTTGTTTTAAATTTATGGTTATGTTATTAGGCCTTTTATTTCATTTTTATTGAATATCGTTTTATTAAAGTTGTTGAAGGAATGTTTTATTAATTTTTGTAATGAACTGAGGGGAAAGAGCTTCTTAAGTGACTCAAGAGTTGTGCTTGTCGAAGAAAAGATTGCTATAATTTTTACTCATACTTAGTCATAATTTTCGTCATAGAGTTGCTTCAGACCGCTTTCAACATTCTACACAAATAATTTCACATTATTTTAAGAAAGTATTAAGAACAGTGTGCCGATTGGGAAAAGAATTGATAAAGCAAGAGTCTACAGAATTACCTGGCAAAGTAAAAAAACAACCCAAAATATTATCTTTGGTTCAAGGTATGTGATTTTATTGAGTAATTTAATAAGTTCATTTTTTATTTATTCATGTTATCTTAATTAATTTTTAATAAATAGAGTTTGAAGTTTCATGATGAATAAAAAATGTGAATAAAAGAATCATTTAAAAATGTGTATCAAACAAGTTTTTTGTTTTTTTAATTTGCAAAACACATTTTAAAAACAAGTCTATCAAACATGTTTTTTCATTTTTCATCTCTAAAACAATTTTTTAAAAATAGAATAACTAAACAGTTTTTTTTAATCTTTTTCTCAATTTTTTTTTAAAACTGATTTGTAAAATAGTTTTTAAAAACTGAAGGTGGCATCTAAGGTGAACAAGTAAATAGGTGGTTCATGGGTGAACCATGACTAACCGCCGTTGATCAAAAAATTCTACCGGATCTTATGATGTATCTTTTACACCGAATAATTTTTATTTCTTTCTCTATTCCTTTCCCATCTGCACTTATCTCTTTCTCCTCTACCATCTATGTGCCTCTCGGCTCTCCTCTCAGAAATTCCAAATCACGCTAAGGCTTGGCAACCACAAAACTCGCCAAAGACTGGCGCCGCAACTTCCATCACAAACCAATGTGCACAGATATTTTTGTTTCCTCATATTGGCTTTTTCTATTTGCTTCCCCCAAATTGCAGCTTTCGAGAAAAATGGTTTGAATGATAATACTTTTAATCTCATTATTCACCCATTGGACCTCTGGAGCTCCCTCCCACTGCAATGGTTTTAATGGAAAGCACCCTCAATTTAGGAACTAAACCCGTAACAGAAACAACAATATACAATGTGAAATTGTGAATTGTTGAAATCAAGTCAACCTACAACATTAACAGAAACAACAACGACATCAAAAACTATTTTAAAAAAGAAGAAAAACTTTTTTTTTGGGTTGTTGATAGTGAGATCTAAAGGTGTGAGGTGGCAGAGGGTCACCGTATGTGAGAGAGGGGGAGAGGAGACTGGAGAGAGAGAGGAGAGAGTTTTTAGGTGAATGATATGGTGCGGTTATCGCATGATAATATCCCGTGAACTGCTCGATCTAACGACTCATAATCATGGTCCATCTATATTTTTGGTGAACCATATGTCATGGTATCTACCATAGAAGCCACCAAAACTGAAAACTAAAATCAAATCAAACACCCACTTTGGCTTCTATGGTGAACTAGTATGACAAGTGGTTCACTCATGAACCAGGAAAATAACTTGGTATAATAGGTAATTTCGGGGTCACTGTTATAATTTAGAAGTTTTATAAGGTTAAATGTTAAAGTTTACATAATTACAAAATACTCCCAAATCTCTCTCCTTTCTCTCTTTCCTCTCTCCCCTAGTAACTCACCGAGTCAACTCGCAACCGAACTACCCTCGCAAGTTCCACCACTTGAGAAGACCATCAAGAACACTCTTTGTCCACACCAGTGCAAATCCGTCAGAATCGATCTTTGCCTTTCTCTTCTATATCGCCGCTCTGCATCCTCAAGATCGTTGATTCTGCCGTCGACTCAATCGGAAAATTCATCGCACACGACTATCCTCAAGATCGGTTTGCAAATGCCACGATTTGGGCGACAAAGGTATGGAATTACTGATGCTGAACAGTCTCTCTCTGTCCCCTTTTTTCTCCTCCATCTTCTTCTACTTCTAGATTGCAAGCATTCTAAGATTATTTATTTTTATGCTGAGAGAGATTTGATTTAAAGCTCATATCTGTTATTTTTGTTGGAATTTGATGTTGCGATTAATGTGCTTTTGGCAATACAAATGACATCCAAGTGCATTCACAAGTTCTTGAAAGATTGAACCTGGCTACCCGAAGTAAGAGAAGGGAAAGGGTAAGTAGGTGCAGGACGCAGAGGCTTGGGCCCAAAGTTGCTACCTTTGATATAAAATCTAAAGTTTCTAGTTGCTACCATTCATTGAAAATGGAAAATTTAACATTTTTTTTGATCTTTTGATAAATCTTTGCTGGATTGGATGAAACCAAGGGGAGGTGGTGTAGTGCTATTAATATATCTTTTGATAAATCATTTTTAATCTTCAATGTTTCAGGTTAGCTTTGCACGTGACTTTGTGATCTTTGTTCATCTTTGCTCTTTCTGAAGAGGAGAATAGAATGTATTTGATTTTTTCTTTTCAAAAAAATGTGAACTAAAATAGTCATAAACGGGACGCGGTGAATGTATCGTGCACTGTTTAACTCTTGTCGGTGTTGCAATTGTTGTGGCCTTTGGCTCTAAGAAATCCCAAAGGAAAAAAATACGGATATTGTGGACTGCGATGGAGAGTTCCGCGTTCGGTTTTAGTTGGTAGCTAAGGAAATTTGACGTCGACGGTTAAGGTTCCTCATTGACCTACCACTGGCAATTCTGCTTGATTGATGTTAGTTGAGAAGCTTCCGAAAAATAGGAGTTTGTTTGTAATTTGAGAGAAATTATAATATGACCTGTTACCTATTAAATCTGAGGCGTTAGATACTTTATTAATATATCCTACGGTTAAAATTGGTGGTCCACCCATGAACCACATGTTTACTTGTTCACTTTAGATGCCACCTGATTTTTAGTACTATTAAATTCGTGAATAATAAGGTAATTATGTAATTCAGCCTCCCCCGTGGCCTCGTCTTCATTCATCCTGTTGTAATGAGGGGGAGCATGCTTGGGCTTCCTTGCAGAGTTGCGGTGGCGAGTAGAATGAGTTTGATCTTAGAATTAGCTTTTATTCTTCACGGTGATGCTCGGAAATATACTACTCCATACTTACATATATTTTATCTTTAGGTTGTGCTCTCGGAAAATTTCTATATATCATTTGATTCAATAGAGGATTACTTTGATATTTTTATTTGTTAACTTGGAAGCATTTTTTTTTAATATGACGAAACATTTTTTATTGTTTTTGTTAAAAAAAATTGTTAGCTATTTCAAAAGTCATAATTTTTTTAACGCCTTTTTTATAGCTATCAAAGTCGGCATCCATTTTTAATGTCGAAATAAAATGTGGACAATGCTAAAATACTCATTCTTAATATCTAGTGGGTATATGTAGCAATCCCTTAATATAAAAACATATTATCTCCTCTTCTTAATATAAGAAAAAGTTACAAAAATTACCAAGACCAAAAAAGTCTATTTAATATTATAAAATTAAGCTCTTATTTCAAATCCACCCCTATTAATTGGGTGTATAGGAAAAAGTAAACTTTTAGTAAGTATACATGTCTTATTAAAATAGGGGTATAAAAGATATTTTAACATTTAATACACCTTGAAATAAATTCATCTTTCTTATAATTAGAACAAAAAATACTCCAAAAATTCTCTTATAACAAGGACATTAGGTAGTATTAACAAATGAACTCCTGAAAAAGGGAAAAGCAAATACTAAACATCCTCTAAAAGAAATACTCCTTCCCGTCCTTATTAATAGTCCATTTTTTTTCCTTTTAATAAGAAATATTGATCCATTTTTAAATGTGTTAAATGTTACTCCATCTATTTCATATTAACTGACATTTAAGGTTTTTTCACAAGAATTAGGAAAATTAATAAATAACTTAATAAATAAAATAATTTTACTAAATTATCCTTACTAACTATTGGAGTATTAACAATTGTCAAAAATTCATAATGAAATATGATGTATAATGTATTGAGAGTGATGTACATAATATTTATTTGAGGAGAAAATTAAGTTAAAAAAATAATGATACATTGAAACAATAAAACGATAGTTAATATGGAATTTTTTTTATTTATCTACAATGACAGTTAAATACAAATGGAGAGACTAAATTTCATTAATACCCTTATTTATTATGAGAGAGAATAACATGAGTAATTAAGTTAATAGGATTTGGAGTAATTAATATAGGGACATTTGTGGGAAAAAATTAATTTATAGGAGTATCAAATAAAATGGAGTATACTCCCTCATTCCTATTTGGTTGGCATTTAAGGTTTTGCACAGAAATTAAGGAAAACAATTAATAATTTAGATTTTATTAAAAAAAATACAATTGAATTTACTAATATACCCTTTATCTCTCATATTAATTACAAGAATTGAAAAAAAATACACTTTAATCAAAACATATATTAACAATGGTCTAGGGTATAATTGGAAAAAATTATTAATGGGACACCAATATTTTGCTAAACCGTCAAACAAAATGGGACGAAGTTAGTAATAAGGACGGGAGAGTACTGGTAAGTGCATTTAAGGACGGTAGTTAACTGTATTTAATTTTCTTGATTTCATATAAAATACTCCCTCGTTTCAATATATATGTCACATTTACAAAAAAAAAATGTCCCAAAATATATGTCATTTTCTATTTTCAATGTAATATTAAATGTTTTCTGCCATTTTTACTCCTAATATTAAATGCTTTCTGCCATGGTTAATTTGTAAAATTGTTGTCCTCTTTTTTTCATTTATTGTTAAACTATGTGATTTAGACAAGTACGACATATATAATCGGACGGAGGGAGTATGAATTACATTTATAAAACTATCCTTTATGATAACGGTCCTTGTAACTTTTATTGGAAAAACAAAAGTTGAATTAACTTAAGGATACTTTTGGAATAATGACATTCAATATGAGTAAGTTAGTTGAAATTTGTTTATATTTAAGTCTACTAAAGTTGAACATTTTTTTTGTTATAATTAAGTCCGGAGGGAGTAGTACTACCCCTGGTCCTAATTATAAGAAAAAATTGTAAAAAACACAAAGAGCAATGAGACATTTAATGTTATAAAATTATCATCTCTTTTCAAATATAACCCTAATAGCATTAATTAAATACATAGCAAATATACGCCTCTACTAAAATAGGAGTATAAAAGGTATTTTAGTAATTAATACGTCTAGAAATAAGTCAATTTTTCTTATAATTAAAACAAAAAAATCTCCAAAAATTTTCTTATAATTAAGACAAGAGGTAGTATTAAATTAAGCGTCTTGCTAATGAATGCTCTTAGGGCACTTGTTAAGGAATCAAAAAAATACTCCCTCTGTCCCATAATATATGTCATATTTGCAAAAAAAATAATTATCCCAAAATACATGTCACATTCAATCTTCAATGCAACATTAAATGTTTATTTGTCAATTATACTCTCAAAGTACTCCCCTTTGTATTTATGACAATAGTTAATATACCAATAGTTAATGTGGTTAATTTGGTAAAATTATCACTCTTTTTTTTCATTTATTATTTTTTCTTAATCTGTGTGATTTGGTCAATTGTGACATATATTATGGGACGGAAAGAGTAGAGATTTTGTATTGGAAACAACAACTTTTAAACTTTCAAGGAATTGAATGCACCACTTCCAACATAATATTTCTATATTTGTTTTTGGTAAACTAAGGTATCCTCCACCCGTAATTATAGAGACTAATCCTTCGAAGTAATTGAGATCTATTTAAGTGGTTGACATCTCCCAACAAATATTTTTTCATATGTACCAGCCAAGGATCAAACCCTAGACCAGATGGTTAAAGGGCCCAAGTATTTACCATTTATGCCGTATCATATTGATATTTCTATATTTGATTCCTTAAAAAGTATCCTTAGAACACTCGTTAGTATTTACCTTAAATTAAAACACCATTATTAAGCATAAAAGAGTGAGATGTCGAACATTGCGTGGCAGAGGCAGCGCCGCACCACCGTAGAGCTGATTACGTTCACAAATTCTAGCAGCGTCGGTTCCGAAACAAACCATAAATAACCTTTTTTTGGGATGTGGACCCTGCTTCAAATCAAAGGACATGTTTTTTCCTTTTCACGAATTAGAAACTGCAACGTGTGGGATTGTTGTCCCCTGATGAGTTGGAATGGATGAGAACGAGTTACTCGTTCATAATCCTTGAAGGTTAGGCTCATGGAACGCTTCCGTGCTCCAAGGGCCGTTTTCAAAGGGAGGAGTCACTGCCACAATGGACTTGGCCTTATGCATTGCCTATGAGCTGGTTTATCCTTTCCACGTCAGATCATGACAAGACAATCCATGTAATCTCAATCCATGTATGTGTGGAAAGTGTAAGTTGTTAATTCAGGCATGGCAACAGAACCCGAACCCGCGGATACCCACCCGACCCTGACTCGATTTTGAAGAGAAAAACCCGCTTTGACCGGGGGTGGGACGGAGTTGGGGATGTCGATACCCAACCCGCCCCCGACCCGAACCCGCCAAATTAAATATAAATTGTTAATTTTTATTTTATTTTATGCATTTATACTCATTCATTTTGTTTCATATATTTTATTTATTTTTAATTTAATCTCTTTTCAATAGAATATTTTATTTTAATATTTTTTTAATTTTGTTTTATCATTGTATAATAATTATGATTTTATTTTATTAATTATCATAACTATAATTTTTCAATTTTTCTACATATTTAGAGCTGAGTTGGAGACTCGCGGGAAAACCCGACCTTATTGGGACGGGGATGGGGAAGGCAAAACCCGAACCCGTTGGAAATTGGGATGGGGACGGGGGAGGCAAAACCTGCCCCCCGACCCGGCCCGTTGCCATGCCTAGGTTACAGGCAATAAAAAAGTGTAAAATGTTAATTGTTAATTGGTTACATGTAATAAAAAAGTGTAAAATGTATGTACCCAAAAAAGAAAGTGTAAATTGTTAATTGATCTAGTCTAGGCAAAAAAGTTCTCCACGCCAGCAGAAGATATATTCACTTGACCGTGTAAATCCAAACATAACCAACAAAGAATAAAATATGTCTTCTATCTTGAGATCAGTTGTGTTTTCCCCTCTTCAAAGGCATCATTAGCGAATTTGAGTCTAGTTTTCATGTGGTATATTTGATATTTGACTGGATGAAAAAATTTGTTGGGGAGGTAGAACCTTTGGTAACTGATCTGTCATTGACATTGTCAGCTTATTCTAGATCACAAAAAAAAAAATTGACAGTTGAAGTAAAACGAGAAGGGTGAATTTGATCCCTAATGTCCCTGGGCTCCCTCTTCTTTGGGGAGATTAAAAATAAAGCAAAAATATTTAATTAGTGATTGATAAGTATTTTACATACTATATAGATACTTTTAAATTTAGGTAATTTTCAGAAAATAACTTAAAATTTAAGATAAAAAGTAGGTATAATTAAGGGCAAAACTTAGGTAAAATTCCTTATGTGTGGTTGGTGTTATTTCTCTCACAAAATAGATAAATTTTTCTCTCTCTATCCACTCCTATTATCTCTAACCTCTCATAACTACCACTATCAAAATAGTTTTTATCTTGTTTTGTGAGAGGAACAACACCAACTACACCTAAAAAACTTTACCTAAGTTTTATCCTATAATTAATTATGTATATTTTTAAAAGTATACCTTACTGAGATTTTTTTAAAACTATATAATAAATATACACAACAAATAAAAAACATTTTAAAGAAAAATAGACCGAGAGATTAAAAGAATGAAAATTAAAACGAAAAATGCCATAAGTTAATGTAATAAAAAAGAAACAGACAAATAAAATAAGGTATACAATAGATATAAAACTTGATTTGTGAACAAATAAGAATTTTTTTTTGAGAGAAGTGAACAAATAAGAATTGATTCTTATCAATTAATTTTTTTTTTATAATAAAAAGTTTAGATTGGAGGAGGCTTATCAATTAAAATTTTGTATATGAATTAAACTAAATATTAAATATTCTCAGTTTTGTAAATATAAACTGATTTAATTATATTATCTCGCACAGCATCAATATTATCTCATTTCATGTAATGAAACCGTAAAATAACTAGTATAAAATTAGAAAATAGGTATATATATATATTTAAAAATAATGAATATTTTTATAAAATTAATATATTTAAAATACAGTTTCTAAATGATTTTTTTATTTAGATTATTACGTAACTTTATCATGTAAATTTTGTATTTATTTTTAATAAATATCATATATATTTATTTACTAAAGTTTATACAGAATATGTGATATGTGTTTTGCTCGCTGATTATATAACATTTGGTTACCTTTTTTGGTACAAAGCATTTTGGTTATTTTTTAGGATAAAACTTAGTTATAGTGTACTATAAATGATGTTTTGCACTAAAAAAGCATGAAAGATGAGATTTCAAAGACAGTTGCGTAAAGAAAGTTATGGATAGTTATTGATATTTTTAGTGCAAAACAACGCCTATGGTTAAGTTTTGTCTTATTTTTTAATCCTTATCATATATTTGTTTTCATTCTCTATATTTGATAAAAATGATATTTTTAGTCTTTATAAAAAATAAAGTCAAATAATTAAAATTTACATAGGGATTAAAATTTAAGTCTATCAATGTTATTATAAAGATAAAAACATATTTAACTTTTACAAAGTTAAAAAATAAATATCTAACTTCAAGAAAATCAAATAAATAAAATTTACATAGAGATTAAAATTTAAGTCTTTCAATGTTATTATAAAGATAAAAACAACCTTTACAAAGTAAACTAATGTGTATACCCGTGCGTTGCACGGTGCAAATTATATTTGTGAGGTAATATTTTTATTATTTTAATAAATAATTTATATTTAAAATATAGAAATGATGACAAAAAAAATTTATTAACAATTCATTATTTTTGTTATCATTGAAGCAAAAAGTATTGAAAATAATATGTATTTATACGATCACTTATATAAATAAGTTGTTACGTAATAGTCTATTTATATACTTTAGTGCGTTGACCTATGCATCGCATAAAAAAATTTAAGGTTAAATATGTTTTTAATCCCTATAAAATTCATATTTTTTGTTGCTTTTAGTCCCTCTTAGTTTTGTAATTTGTAGGGACTAAAAAGTGGGTACTGTGACTAAAAATAAAATTTGAGATAATTATAGGGACTAAAAACATATTTAACCATGGGAAATTTTATTTTGTGCTATTTTATTTTGGATAGAATTGTGTACATAAATGAAATAATAAGGAATAACTCATAATTAATAAAATATTATTTTGAAATTTAATATTTTTAAAATCAATAAAAAATTGAAAAAATGATCTAAAAACACACTCTAAATATACATATAATATGATGGCCCGTACTCCATATGGTATTCGATGGACCATTACACATTTGTCTAAAAAACTAAATTTCATAATTCACCTTTCAGAAATGGTTCGTTTCACTATTAAAATTTATTGATAAAATATCTTTATGTTAAATAAGTTTTTGTCATTTCTTATTAAATTACATTAATTTTTGTTAGAATTTTAGATACTTTTAATATAAATATTAACTTAAACTATAAATGTGTTAACAATTACATGATACTAAAAACGTATAAAAAAATAATGTGTCATTATTAAAGAATATCAGCTATAAATAAAAACACTCATTAAGTCCCAATTATTAAAGCAAATATTATCTATTTTAAATAGCGAGTGATAGTAATGCTAGATAGATAATGTAAACACACTAAAAAGAAATAAAAAAGAAAAAAAATATAACCCTTCACAAAACAATAACAAAATCAAAGGAATTCCTATTACACAACACCCTATTAGGCAACTAAGTTTTTTTTTATTGTTGAAGCAATTAGGCAACTTAGTTAAGAAATATCAAAGAGCATCTTATGGAGTAGAAATAGAGACTACCATTAAAAAAAGTTATCCGTTGTGGTTCAAATAAAAGCGGCTACAGAGGTTAATTTGGACTTACAATATTGATTTATAAAATACAATATTTCTTTTATATTTGTCACCAATCTGATTTACTTTTTATAAAAAATATATGACTTACTTTCCATAATTTGTTTACATTTTTTCTATTAATATCATACATTTCCCAAGTAATCTCATACTTGATAGGAGAAAAATTATATTTTGACGGATATCCATTGAAATCACCCAGCAAATAAAGTTTTTTAGAACAAAAACAAAGTTAGTCATCGTGACAATGCTAATTGACATTTGTTATGGACCTCTGGTTATTAATTAACATTTGTTGTATTTGATGTTGATTAGTGAACAATATGACAGATGTTAATCAAATATGCATGTTTAAGTGAATCAATCATGTAATATGTCAACATGATTATAACATATAATTGATATGAAATGACCCGTCAAAAAGAAGATATGAAATATAAAATATTTTATTACTGATTATTATTACTCAGTAATGATGATTGGTAGACTAATTGTATTAAGTGAAATACTCTAATTATGACTACCACAAAATAATAATATAAATAATAAAGTAAAATAATTTTAAGCAGAAAATTGAATTACTCCATATATTTTTCAAATATGAAATTCAAAATCAATTAAGAAAAAAATGAGATAATTTTTTAGACATGAAAATTTATGTGAAAAAAATAAATCCCCCCAAATGATAGACTAAAGAAAAACAAGTCTTCCAGAGAAAATCTATTTGAAAAATAAATTCTCAAATGAAGAATCGGGATAGAAGAGAAGAGGAAGAAAAAAAAAGCGTGTGAAAAAAAAGATGAGACATAAATGACTGAGTGGATAGAGAACATATGTGAATATGCTTCATAAATAAATTAACCTTATATAAAATTTAAAATTTAAAAAATTGACTTTATAATTAATATTATAATTGATAATAATGATTTGCTTTTTTTTAGAGTGAAATAGTAATTATTTGATAAATGTCAAGATTTGATGTAATATTTATAGAATGTTGAAATTTATACACATATAAAATGAGCAAGTTATTGAAAGAAAATATATTTATGATCTGTTTGTTATTTTTAATTAAGGTGGTATAATAATGTTTGACATAATAACAATAAGAAGTACATTAAATGCTGACATTTTGGCGGAATTTGATTTTCTCATCAAAATTTAAGGTGTCTAATAGACTATTATATCCTCAATTTTGGCGGACTGATTAGGAGGGATAATGTAACACCCTGACTCTAATTAGGGAATTACCAGCTAATCTAACCTAAATTAGAATAAATCAGACTTGAAATTTTTTTCGCATACAGAAGAATAATAAAGACTGAATCCTGTTTAAAATACTATACTATACTTTGTTTAATAAAATCCCTGGATACATAAGCGTCATACCAAAATATGCTACTAAAATAGTAAACGTAAATCCGAGTTTCGAAAAGTGGAAGTTACTTTAATTAGTTACAAACCATTACAATAACATCAATAAAAATAATTACAATTTACACATATTTCCTAATTTTACAGGGAATCAACCTAATACTTAGAACTCTGACTCGTGATCCGGTAACTCGAGGTCTCATAGAATAGCAAGACCGAGCATGTTTCATGCTCTGAACCTCTTCGATCAGCTTGCACCTAAAAATAATGCCCCAGAATGTGAGTTTATAAAACTCAGTAACATAGACTTAAAATCATAAACACTTTTACCGTTGTTTCCAGCCATATGTGGTGTGCTACGTATGGAAAACTCCTTCTCTAAGCATAAGTATATTTATTCAAAATACCTTAATCAATCCTCAAAACATGATAATGCAACCGAGTTTTTAAACATCAATCACACATCAAACACTTAACATAATCACCATACAAACACATATCACAAACATCAGTGAATGTACCCACTTGGCGTTACTCAATAGCCCCAAAAAAAGAGTGAGAGCCATGTTTGGTTCCATCAAGGGGTCCCTGTCAATGAAAATACCCTAAAATAATCAATGACGGGTTTGCAATCCAAATGCAAACATTCATACACAAATAAATTCCAATCAAAGGAACATTGATCACAAAACAAACACATATCATAATCCTCAATGAATGTACCCATTTGGCACCACTCAATAGCCCAAAGAAAAGAGTGAGAACCATTTTTGATTCCACCAAGGGGGTCCCCGTCAATGAAAACACCCTAAAATAATCATTGACGGGTTTGTATTTCGAACGCAAACATTCCAAATACATACAAGTTTCGACCAGAAGAGGCATCAATTCACAAAGCAAACCTATAAATTAGTATTTGCCATCACATAGGGTTAAAACCCCTTCAATTAAGGACCCAATATATAAGTCATTAATCATCAAGACATCAAGGTAATAATCTATCACAATCATCAAATAATGATTCTAAACTACTCACATGTTTAAACTACTCAAATGTCATTCCCATCCAATCCAAACCCCAAACCAACCAAATAATGATTCTAAACGATTTACAATGTCTAATTAGGGAATCAAGACACTTATCAAGATAACAACAACCACAACAAGAATATGTATCTTTCTGTGCATGCAAACTCAAGTTCAAGTATCTTGTATCCCACAAACTTATTTTAAAAGGGATATAAAGCCCTACATCAATTCCAGGAAATCATAGCAACTCCAAATTAGGCTAGCTCAACGCCAACCCTTTCAAAATTAATTCATGCATATTTGATCAGTGTGACCAAACCAAACCAAACCCAACATATATATATATATATATATTCCAATTGGAGCTCAGTGGAACCCACAATGGCAACAACACACAATAATCAGTCAAACCCCTTATCATTTCATAATAATTTATTTGACAATAATATAAATGCAAGAATTAGAACATTAAATCCTAGCACACCCTAAGAGCGGTTTTTAGGGGAAAATCTATGTTATCTATTGATCCTTTGAAATTTTGAGAGATGAAAACCCCCAAACCCTAGGGTTTTCCTCCATTTGAAGATCCTTCTTCAGGCTTTTCTTCCTCCATTGAAGCTCCAATCTTGTTGCTCCTTCCATTGTTCCTTTTCATCCTTCATTTTCGAGTTCCCTTCTTCCTTATCTCTCTCAATCTCTCTAGTTCTCTGTCTCTCTCTCTCAGTCGCTGTCCATCTCTCTCTCTCTCTCGACCACGGTTCTGCTTCTTCCTCTTCCTCTGACCGACGCACCACCGCGCCACCACCACCAGGGCCGCCGCGCCCTGTTTCTTCTCCCCTCTCCTTCGATCGCTCGACCTCTCTCTCTCTCTTTCTCCTCTTCTCCTCTTTTCTTTCCATTTTCTTTTTCTTCTTTCTTCTTCTTTTTGCTGCCGCTGTCGAGTGAGGGAAGGAGTAGATGAGGGTGAGAGGAGTGATAAGGTGGAATTAAATGAAACAAAGTGTATGGTGGAACTTAGGCTTAGATTTATTAAAAATAAACCAACAAAGCCATATTTTAACCTCTTAGTTTACTCTTTGGTTCCAAATAAAACTTTGAGTAAATTAATCAATTAAAATTACACAATAGTAATTAGTCCCACATTTCTTTAATCCTAGGGTAAAATTATCATTTTACCCCTGGGTTTCAAATTTGTTTTAAAGCACCAAATTAAAAGAAATTTGGGATGTTACATTACTCCGCACCTTTTAGGAATTTTGTCCCCAAAATTTGCCTTACCTTCTAACCTTATCCTTATATATGATTTGTTCTCTGTGCTTCCGATACGAACTCTAATTCTACGCCACTTCAAATAGGTAAGTTCCTTTCTTAATAGTTCTAAATCAGTGAAAATTCAAAAAGAAATTAATAACGACAATAGATCAATTATCCGGAGAATTTGGTGATTCGGCTAACTGGTTACAAACTAAGTCTTATTCCCAATAAGATTCTTATTAAGTTAAGGCAGAGTTTATAATTGATTAGACAAGGTCACTTCATACGTTGGCTAATGAATCTAGCGTAGACATTAATATCCTCGGAATTCCCGCTGATTTAACTATACTAAGACTCTTGTAGTCCAAAGACTATGATCTAATACTCTTCCTCAGGCTAGTTATTCCCTCAAGGTCACTATGCCTAGAAGACTTAGAGTTTTCTAACGAATTAGGGTTCGACTACCTTCAAGGTTCTCCAATTACATCCGAGGCATTAAGAGGTCTGGTTCATCACTACCCCTTTTTATTTTAGAGAACACTAAGGTATTTCTAATCAAGGTACTCTAGGTTCTTTAGAAGGCTTTGAGGTTACCAATCAATTTAGGATCCATCCATAATGGTTAGGTCAAACAACCCTGATTAATTAACAAGTATTGGAAACCTAATCGATTATGAATGTCCATCCTATATTGATCAAAACCGCACTGCTAAGAATCCCTACAAATCCATTCTAAGTGCTATTGAAGTAAGTGGTCACAACAAAAGGATTAACAAAGTGCTGGACCACACTAGGTACAATATATCCAAAGTGACCTTCACATTTTCCTGCTTCAGAAGTATCACTCAACCAAACCTATCCAGATTATAAAAATCTAAGCATAAGGGGAAAAGCCTAACTTATGCATCATCTAACCACCTTCTATATAATGGACCAAAAATTTCCAATTTTCGAAAATAAATGTGTTACTTATACGTCCATTCAATCACACGAACTCATAAGCAATTCACGTAGTTTGTGACTACAACATAACTAGGGTTGATACCCTATTACTCAAAGACTCAAGTCTTAGATCATTTATCAAACTTTAACTCTCAAGGGTTTATAACATCTAGATCACATTTCTAAGCCTTCACAATGTTAAACTAGGTTTTGCCCATTGGGCTTGACCCTAATTTGTAGAACTTATCTTATCAGATCCATTGCAAACTCAAAAGTCCTAATATTACTTCTCTGAGCCTTTCAAACAACTTAGCATCTCCAAGGAAATTCTAAGATATTCCTAAGTGATTCTCTAGGATTTAGGACCCTAAAAACATGTACTCATGATCTTAAAAGTCCTAAAAATGTGAAAATCTACGCTTCTGCTTAAACTGGCGTGTCGCGCACACCCTAGCGCGCGTCTTAACCTGTTGTTGCGCGCGTCGCGCGCACCTCAATGTGCGTCACGCGCATTTCTGCATTTTAGTTCTGTATCCTAGTGCGCCAAGTGCGCCCAAGTGTGCGTCATGTGCATTTCGCTTATCCGCCTCTGCTTGTCTGCGCGTCGCGCGCGCCTGTGAAGTGTGTCGCACGCAGACCTATAGAATTATGCATAATTTTGAATTTTGACACAATCCCAACTTCAAACTCAAATTCCACCCAATCCAAATCAATCATAATCAAGATAAGGACTCCAAATCAAAGGTTAAACATGCATAAGGGAAGATCAAGCACATGACATAAGATCACAACCAACCACATGTTTCTCATATTATCAATGCATCAGATCTTTGAATATACAATTATACTCATAAGGCATTCAAGAAACAAGCAACCTATTTATGGTTTTCTAACCCGGATTTATGTCTGATTCACAACATCACAATTAAGTGTCTTTCATGCAATAGCCACTCAGGATTCCAAAACTTATGGACATACAAAGTCACGAGACTTGCAAAGACTTAGGAACAGAATGCTGAAAGTAAATGCGTCATCCATATTGGGAACAAGCCAATCTAAAATTATCACGCACAATAAGGCTAATGCATTACTTAACAAGCAACCAAATTTCCTTCATGCAATAAGGAGACTGAAACATCAAGGAAAAGTCAAATTTTTACATGCTGTTATAAAACCAAAACATCAAGGCATAACCATCCAAATTGAACATAAAGAAGATACAAATCTTAACTTAAGTTCACACATCCCATAAAGGTCTTATGGTGGCCCTCATTTAAGGTTGAAAGGACTCACAAGCGGATTAAAACATGTGACCATCAGTATGAAACAAAACTAGAATTTATAAAACGTTACATCATTACAAATTAGGTGTATTCATGCATGATCAAATAAAATTCCAAACTATATGCCAAAACACTTAATCACTCTTTTAGTTTAAGTACAGGAATTTTGCAAAAACAAGGACGTGCTATACTAACTGTTTTTGTTTCCCATGCAAGCATAAAATCCGATCATGCAAGGAATTGAAAAAATCAATGAAAATCAAAGTGAAAGAAATTCGTTCACGTTTATTAGATCATAACTTTCGCAATAGCTTTCAAACTTGTGTTTTCCAAACTTAAATGTATACTTCATGTAAAAGGATTTTCTAATACTCGAATCATGAGTATTCATTGGATACTAAAACATCTAATCTTTCACAAAGGTCGCGGTTTCTCCAAGAGTATCCCATAATACTCTCGTTGTTCCGTAACTACTTTGATCATCAACCTCGTCATACCAGAACTCCTGTAATGAACTTCCAGTTGTAGCAGAGTTTAACGTGGCCACTAAGCTCAACTGCGGCCAGGTATGCATTCCGTGGACTTAGGCAGGCCAAAGTGGCTTAAATCCTTCACGATCTGAACTACTACTGAATGACCATTACAGAATCTGAATTTGTACTTAGGAGTAGATACATATATGAGGACATCTCACGAAATGAGTACTTACCTCTAATATTTCTTGCGAATCTCCATCCTCCTCGTTTCTTAGATGAATCCTTGAGGTGGCCTACCTCAATAATTCATAAAAAGAACTTAGAAAACTCAGATTTACAGACATAACAGACACTTTCCTAAATCGTATCACTTCTAGACACACTAGACTCACAGTCCGAGAGGGTCGAACTGCTCTGATACCATAATGTAACACCCTAACTCTAATTAGGGAATTACCAGCTAATCTAACCTGAATTAGAATAAATCAAACTTGGAAAATTTTTTGTATACAGAAGAATAATAAAGACTGAATCCTGTTTAAAATACTATACTATACTTTGTTTAATAAAATCCCTGGATACATAAGCGTCATACCAAAATACGCTACTAAAATAGTAAACGTAAATCAGAGTTTCGAAAAGTGGAAGTTACTTTAATTAGTTACAAACCATTACAATAACATCAATAAAAAAATTACAATTTACACATATTTCCTAATTTTATAGAGACTCAACCTAATATTTAGAACTCTGAATCGTGATCCGGTAACTCGAGGTCACACAGAAAAGCAAGACCGAGCATGTTTCATGCTCTGAACCTCTTCGATCAGCTTGTACCTAAAAATAACGCCCCAGAATGTAAGTTTATAAAACTCAGTAACAAAGACTTAAAATCATAAACACTTTTACCGTTGTTTCCAGCTACACGTGGTGTGCTACGTATGAAAAACTCCTCCCCATAAGCATAAGTATATTTATTCAAAATACCTTAATCAATCCTCAAAACATCATAATGCAACCGAGTTTTTAAACATCAATCACACATCAAACACTTAACATAATCACCATACAAACACATATCACAAACCTCAGTGAATGTACCCACTTGGCGCCACTCAATAGCCCAAAGAAAAAAGTGAGAGCCATGTTTGGTTCCACCAAGGAGTCCCCGTCAATGAAAACACCCTAAAATAATCAATGACGGGTTTGCAATCCACATGCAAACATTCACACACTAATAAATTCCAATCAAAGGAACATTGATCACAAAACAAACACATATCATAATCCTCAATGAATGTACTCACTTGGCATCACTCAATAGCCCAAAGAAAAGAGTGAGAACCATTTTTGATTCCACTAAGGGGGTCCCCGTCAATGAAAACACCCTAAAATAATCATTGACGGGTTAGCAGTTTGAACGCAAACATTCCAAACACATACAAGTTTCGACCAGAAGAAACATCAATTCATAAAGCAAACCTATAAATTAGTATTTGCCATCTCATAGGGTTAAAACCCCTTCAATTAAGGACCCAATATATAAGCCATTAATCATCAAGACATCAAGGTAATAATCTATCACAATCATCAACAATCACATGTTTAAACCACTCAAATGTCATTCCCATTCAATCCAAACCTCAAACCAACCAAATAATGATTCTAAAAGATTTACAATGTCTAATTAGGGAATCAAGACACTTATCAAGATAACAACAACCACAACAAGAATACGTATCTTTCTGTGCATGCAAACTCAAGTTCAAGTATCTTGTAGCCCACAAACTTATTTTAAAAGGGACATAATGCCCTCCATCAATTCCATGAAATCATAGCAACTCCAAATTAGGCTAGCTCAACGCCAACCCTTTCAAAATTAATTCATGCATATTTGATCAGTGTGACCAAACCAAACCCAAACTCAACACATGCGCACACACACACACACATATATATTTATATATATATACCAATTGGAGCTCAGTGGAACCCATAATTGCAACAACACACAATAATTCGGGTGGTTGGGGATAGAATCCAACCCTATTTCAGTCAAATCCCATATCATTTCATAATAATCTATTTGACAATAATATAAATGCAAGAATTAGAACATTAAATCCTAGCACACCCTAAGAGAGGTTTTTAGGGGGGAATCTATGTTACCTATTGATCCTTAGAAATTTTGAGAGATGAAAACCCCCAAATCCTAGGGTTTTCCTCCATTTGAAGATCCTTCTTCAAGCTTTTCTTCTTCCATTGAAGCTCCAATCTTGCTGCTCCTTCCATTGTTCCTCTTCATCCTTCATTTTCGAGTTCCCATCTTCCTTATCTCTCTTGTTATACCCCAATTTTATCCACATATTTTGATTTGTTTTATCTATTATTTTACTGTTGGATTGAAATGATAAAGTAAATTGTTTGCTTGGGCCATTTTTTTTTTTTGCTAAGTTTTAGTCTTAGTCCTTTGGGATTAGTTTAGGCCCAATAGCTGAGATATAAAACCCATAGTCCATACAAAAGAAATTCTAGCAAAAGTCCCAAACACAAACACAAGCCTAAAATACAATACAGTCCAATACAGTCCATTTCATGCCCCAAACAATTACAAAATCAGAGTAAAAAAAAAGAAAAAAAAGCAAAAATAAAACAGCACAAAGCAACAGAAACGTTGTATTCATCCCTGACCACAACAACCAACAGCAACAGAGGCAGGGGCAGAAGCATTTTGAGAATGGGTCCAATATGCTTTCTTCTTGTTCCTTTGTTTCTTTCCATTTCTTCTCCAACCAAGCAGCTTTGCAGGCACCACCCAGAACCACCAGCTCTCCTCTGCATCACCAACCATACCTGCAGCAAACAACCAATACAAGGGTCAGCAACCATTGTCCTATTGGAGCCCATTTGCTCTATAAATGCAACAACAGAACAGCAAAGAAAGGGGAGAGAAATTCTGGGCGTTTTTACCACCAATCAAAGAATTAGAGGCTCCACACTGAAGCCCTAATTCACCAAGTCAAAAAAAAAAACAGAAGCAAAAAAAAAAGAAGCAAACAGAAGCAAGAGCTAACGTAGGAAAAAAAACAAAAAAAGCAGAGCACAGAAGAAGAAGAAGAAGAAGAAGAAGAAGAAGAAGAAGAAGAAGAAGAAAGGGGAAGAAAGAAGAAGGTTTGCCTCCCTCACCCTCTCCCACGATCTCTCTCTCTCTCACTCTCCCCCTCCTCCCTTTCTTCTTCTCCCACGATCTCTCTCTCTCTCACTCTCCCTCTCCTCTTCGCGATCTCCCCCCACCGTTCCTTCTCCCTCTCTCGCATCCCCGCCTTCTGTTCATGACACATGTCAAGGATCGGCGTGGCGGCGCCGCGCCTCTCCTCCCTTTCTTCTTCTCCCCCTCTCTCTCTCTCTCTCTCTCTCCCTCTCATCTTCTTTTTCTTGTGCGGCGCCGCTTTCCCTTTTTTTCCTTTGGTTGTGTTTATGTATGTGTGTGTGTGTTTTTGTGTTTTAGTCTTTAGGTTAAGCGAGCGTGGCCCCCTGCCTTCTTTTATTTATTTATTTTTATTTCATTTTTTTTGTTTTCTTTATTTAATAAAGAATAATAATTGTATATTTTTTTTAACTCTCCCCCTTCCCATTGAGTTACACTTATGCGTGTTTAGTTTTTTTTCTCTCTATCCATTGAACCCCTTTACCTTTTTATTTATTTATTTATTTATTTATTATTTTTACTAGTCAAACTAGTACAATTTTATTCAACTAAATTTGACATACAAGTTTTGAAACCCTACTTTTCTTGAAAATCACATGATAAAAATCATGAAAATTAATTTACTAGTAATGACTACTCGAGATTGCTTCCCATTTAGTCATACAAGTATTTTAATTTTCTAAATAAAAATGGGTTATTAGAGAGGACCCCTCTTGATTGCTTCTTGTTTGGTCCCCATAAAAGCCTATCTTCTTTATAAAAATAAAATCAATCTTTTTTACTAGTAATAATCACTCGAGATTGCTTCTCATTTGATCATTACGAACACCGTTAATTTTCTAAACAAAATAGGTTGTTAGTAAGGACCACTCTTGGTTGCTTCTTGTTTAGTCCCTACAAAACCTACATTTTTTCCATAAAAAATATATAGTTAAAACCAACCAACACACAACCATTTTCTACCCAAGAACTACGTAGCCTTTGATTTCTCCACTGCACCTGGAGATACGTAGGAGCAGGAGCCCACTCCTGTCAAGCGCAAAAATAAACGACTTTTATTAAGTCCTCTTTTTTTTTATCTTGGTTAATTTTTTTTAAATAAAAGGGAAATAAATATTTTTTTTAGAAGTTAATAAATTTTGCACAATTAATTAGAGGTAACCTTTTTCGAAAGGATGTTGTAGGGTGTTAATACCTTTCCTACACATAATCGACTCCCGAACCCAAATCTGGTCTCAAGGACCATTTTTTCAAAAGAAAGGTTTTTTTCCCAATATTTTCCTTATGAAATAAATTATTGGTGGCGGCTCCACTAAACTCGAACAAATCCCGCCGGATTTTTCGGTCGCTACAGCTGGCGACTCCACTGAGGACATTTTTAGAGAGTCAAGCCTAAATAACTGATTGTGCTAAATAGTTAACTCTTATGTTTAATTTCTCTTATTTTTATTTATTTATTTATTTACTTATTCATTTGTTTATTTATTTATTTATTTATTTATTTATTTATTTATTTATTTATTTATTTATTTATTTATTTATTGTTCTTTTGTGAATATTTGTTGTGAATATTATGCATATATTGAACCTTAGGTTATAATACCATATTTTGTATATTTCATTTGTTTTGCAGCTTGGGTAGTGTTAGGGTGTTGCCCCTCTCACACACCGCACCTACATGTTCGCACACACGTATGAGTAAGGCCCTATACCCGGGTCAGAGCAAAGCTTAAGTTGAGTGGAGGTTCGGTGATAGTCAATTGGAATTTGCTTTCCTTCTGGCTATTGCGAGAACTTCATCTAGAGTGTGCTCCCTCTGAGTATTCCGCACCGGATAGTTATCTATCGTTGTGGTTAATATTCAGGAGGAGACTTTAGCTCTAGAGGCCTTTGGTGAGAATGTGATTAGAGCCACCACGAGATCTATCACTCAATACAAGACTATAGACCCCTTAGGTTAGAAAATCTCTAATTTTAGGTTTAACCCATTTAAGACACAAGGGGCGTCATATCATTTTTGTTCTTCCACCAAAAATCTGTTATATCACGTCCATGCATAAAAAAGGGTCTACTAAATCACATATTTTTGTGCATGCTACATGAGTAGTCATCATCATCACTCAACATTATATCTTCATGCATTCATACTTCCAAAAAAACATGTTGAATTTTTTTTAAAAAAATGTCATTCATTCTCATTTCATTTTAGGTGCCAGGGAAGCATATGAACTCAAAGTTTGGCTGCAAGTATTTTGTGAGATAATATGGGATCAAGCGGCGAAACTGTCCCCTTAAAGAAGCACATACATCCGAGAATAAAAAAGCCTGAAGTAGAAAGCCTGAAGAAGTGTGCCAATTTAATGACGACGAGCATTCAGCGTATAACCTTCATTGGAAAATATGGGAATATTCTCAAATTGCTAGAGGTGGATGTGCAAGTAAATGCCATTTCTGCACTTATCCAATTCTATGATTCCCCCATGAGGTGCTTCACTTTCAGGAATTTCCAAATGGCTCCCACACTGGAAGAATTCGCCTGGATTTTAGGATACTCGACCGAAAACATGAAGCCTTACCAACGCACCCGAGATTTTAATCTCCTGCAAGAGGTTGCTATAATTCTGAAAGACAAGGAGGATGAATTAAAGAAAAGAAAGTTAAACCGAAATGGTGTCGAGGGGTTTCCGCTAGAGTATTTTGAAGAAAAGATGAGGCATTTGGCTAGTGTTCAAGATTGGGCGTCTTTCATGGAAGTGTTGGCTCTTACAATTTTTGGCATTATGTTATTTCCACGCATTGATGGCTATATAGACTTGGCCTCGATTGATGTGTTCCTAGCCTTTAAAAAAGGGAAAGAGAGCCCAGTGTCAACCATTCTTGCGGATACTTATTATGCCCTCACTCATTGTCATGAAAAAAAAGGAAAAAAACTATCATGCTGCTTATCCACTCTCTATGTGTGGCTTGTCACCCACATATTCGAAAATAGGAAAATATCATGTCCCTTTGTAGACTTCAACACATGTGATGTAGGGGTCAGAGATGGAGATCGGTGGACTGTAACTCTGGCAGATCTTGATGAAAAGACGGTCCGATGGTACCCAGGGTGGTTGGATATACATGAAATGATCTATCAGTGCAGGAATTTCCCTAATGTTCCACTCATAGGAACAAGAGGATGTATTAACTATAATCCTTCTCTGTTGCTAAGACAACTTGGTTATCCTATGATGAATCCACCGTCAGATCAGATGATGACCCCCTTTGTGGTATATGAGTTCGATCAAGGAAATGGTGGAATGCTTAGAAAGGTCCGACATGCTTGGGACCAAGTCACTCGGAAAGGGAAGGTTCTCGGAAAAAGAAGCATTGGTGCTACGGATAGTTACCACCAATGGATCGAAAGTAGGGTTCAAGAAATCAAATTGCCGTTCCATGGTACACCCCCACCGGAACCAGAAGCACCGGAATCTATCCCTATTACGAGTAAAGAGATGGAAGAGCTTAAAGTGGCATTGTCAAAATCCAATGAGGAAAAGGAAGAATTACAAGCAAGGTTAGAAAAGGCACTTCAAGAGAACAAGTACTTGCAGTCGGAAAATATCCTAAAAGGGAAGTTCATCGAGAGAAGCAACAAAAGGGCAAAAGTAGAGGAAAAGAGTAAGCATGATGTGCAACTTTGTCTGAGAGGGGCAAACGAAGAGCTAGAGCTGTGTAATCAAGAGAGAGATAAGGCTATAGAAAACGCCTATATATGGAAAGGATTGTGGAAAAAATCCTCGGTTACCGAAAAGAATTTGCAAGAGGAGCTTGAAGGTTTAAAGCAACATCTTGAGAAGGTGGTAGCTGGGTATGAGAACCGAGCCCAAAAGGAGAAGCAATACAAGGAAGAAATAGAAGAGATGCTTGTGAAATATCAAGATGCGCTGAAAAAAGAACAAGAGGATGCAAATGAGTTGCGGAACTATAATGAATATCAAGAGAAGATCTATGATGACCTAAAAAATAAAAGCACGTATTGGGAGAATCGTTTTACAAAACTGGTCAGTCAGATAAAAAATCAAGCGCTCTTTAATGAACTGAGGAATGAAGGCATGCATTGGAGGGACTGTTTTTCAAAGTTGGCAAGTTTGGCCAATCAAGCAATCATAGATATCCCAAGGCGTCTAGAGGAGGCTGATGCGGCGATGCACCCACTAAATACTCCAGTCAATGTTTACAAGTTTATTGAATTTTGTAAAAGTTTGATAGAAGAGTTGAGAGAAAAGGCTGGTTATCCTATTAAGAAGAAAAAAAGGACAGCTAATTGATGAGATTTTAGTTTGAAGGAATTGTACTATTTGTCTTTCTCATCAATAAAGGATTTGTCACTTTGCTTATTGATCCCATTTTATTCTCCAAATTACTTAATGCTTTTAAAAATAATAATAATGATAAACGGATAATTACAACAAAGCAATGAGGCCTACGGTTCCCTGGTACAAAATGAATAGACTCATACATCCACATCCATTCATTCATCCTTTTTTTTTCTTCCTTACATACTCATATCATTTTTTTAATCACTCAGAAAATAATCAAACAAACTGGTTCCTCGACACCCTTATCAAACTCGCTCTCAATCAAGGATCATGGATGACCAAGAGATGAAAGAGGACGTCAACCAGCTGAAGGAATAGATGAGTAAAGTTTTGGAGCTTCTGCAGTCCCTAAACAAAGACAAGGCTGCAGATGGGGTATCTCCAGCAGTGAATGATAAAAGTCAAGCTACAGCTTCCCACCCACCTGGCTTCGGTCCTATGCAGTTGCAATATGGTCTCAATACTCAAGGGATGATGGTACCTTTTGTAATTTACCCGCAGGGTCCTACACACTCACCAGTTAGCAACCCTCAGAATCAAGTACCACAGTTCCCACTTTACGGACTCCCGCCTGGTTACACCCCACCTATAGCCAATGATGATACTACAAACCATAACCCTCAAGGCCCACATGCACAACAGTTCCCACTATTTGGTCTCCCGCCCGGTTACACACCGCCAGGTGCTAACAATAACTCTGCAGAAACTGATTCCCAAGCACTTGTTGTGCAAGATGCAGCTCAAGGATCCGGCTCAGGTACTGAAACCATACCAGTTCAAAGCTCAACTCCTGGCTTCATGGCATACACTTTTCCACCTGGTTATGCACTATCCCATGTCGGGAATACTCAAGGAGTCAGTACGCCCGTAGTGGCCCCCGTAGTGAATCCCCGACCATTTGGTTACCCCTATTATATTCAAGGAAATCCGCTGAATCCCTAGACTAACCGTATTGCCTGGTCTCCGGCTATGGGGGGACCCAATCTGAGCGTCCCAGTTGGGAACCAGTGGTCTGATACGAAGTTGCAAATCCTCGAAGATAGACTAAGAGCTGTAGAAGGAGTGAGTTATCTCGGTTCAAGTATCGCTTCAGATCTTTGTCTCGTACCGGATGTGGTTGTACCATCGAAGTTCAAGGTGCCAGACTTTGACAAGTATAAAGGGACAACTTGCCCGAAAAGCCACTTGACCATGTACTGTAGGAAGATGGCGTCCTATGCACATGATGACAAACTTCTAATTCACTTCTTCCAGGATAGTTTAACAGGGGCAGCGTCGAGTTAGTATACACACCTTGAGCGATCTTATATTCGCTGTTGGAAAGATTTGACGGATGCCTTTTCGAAGCAGTATAAGTATAACATTGATATGGCTCCGATAGAATGCAGTTGCAAAACATGGCAAAAAGAGACAATGAGACCTTCAAGGAATATGCCCAACGATGGAGAGGACTGTGAGCCCAAGTGGAACCGCCTCTGATTGAAAAAGAAATGGTGGCCATGTTCATGGATACTCTTCAATCACCCTTCTATGACAAAATGATCGGAAGTGTATCATCACACTTTTCAGATATGGTCATCGTAGGGGAAAGAGTTGAAGGAGGAATGAGGAATGGAAAGATTGCCCAAAGTTTTGCTGGAACTAGTAACATCAAGAGACCCCCAACAAACTTCATAAAGAAGAAAGAAGGGGAAACCAATGCTGTGATGACGAGCCCGGGAGGACAAACACAAGGAAAACTACCCCAATTCTTTACCAATTTCCCACATCCTTTTCCATACCCCTACTTTCCACCTCCATACATTGCCGCCGCCTCTCATAATCCTACCCCCCGGCCAAACCAACTAATGATGCCCTTTCGACCACCTTCTCCCATCCAAACACAAGCACATCCAGTTGCTCCCACCCAACCGAACCAAAACCAGAAACAACCAAATGACCAAGAAAAGAAAGCAGTCCAATTTGATCCTATTCCCATGACCTATACGGATTTGTTCCAGCACCTCATCAGTAACTCCTTGGTCTCTCCACGCTCAATGAAACCACTCCAACCTCCCTTCCCAAGAGGGTATGACCCAAATGCCAAGTGTGAGTTTCATGCAGTGGCAGTAGGTCACACAACTGAAAATTGCAAGGCTTTGAAGTACGTGGTTCAAGATCTGATCAATGCCAAATGGTTGAGTTTTAAGGAGGATGGGCCTAATGTGGGTAATAATCCCTTTCCAGGTCATGGAGGTCCAGCAGTCAACGCCATTATTGAAGAGTTTAGGAATCAGCCCCTGACAATGAAAGTGGAGGATATTCGTACTCCCTTAAGGGTCATTTATGCCAAACTCTGCAAGTTCGGTATAATTGGGATGAAATACAATGAGAAGGACTTGTGTAGCTTGCATCCTGATGACAATCATTGCATAGAGGAATGCAAGGAATTCAGGCAAATTCTCCAAGAATTGTTAGACAGACACTTGATACAGGTAGGTTGTGTGAAAAAAGATGAAAACATATTGACCCTTCAGTCAAGTGAAGATAAAAACACGACCTTCCCAAAACCATTGGAGATTTGTTACAACAAGCCAGTCCGAGGCGTGCCTAAACCGATAACTATTCATGTACCAACTCCTTTCCCTTTCAAGAACGCTAATGCAGTGCCATGGGATTACAGTATGAAGGTCTTTGTGGACAATTTAGGGGATGACCAGTTAAAAGCGGCATCTGGATCTGGCAATCCTGCTATCACTAACATCTCGGGAATCGGTGGGATGACCCGAAGTGGACGAATTTATACCCCTATCGGACCCATGGACAAAGCTCGCAAGGGAAAAGATAAAGAAGAAGAATCCATTGATAAAGATATGGGTAATAAGGCAAAGAAAGAAGAAGGAAACAAGAAAGTAGTGTCTGAAGAAGAGGTTTGTGAATTCCTGAAATTTATGAAGCAGAGTGAATACAAGGTGGTGGATCAGTTGAATCATACTCCTCCAAAAATACCTGTGTTATCACTGCTGCTGAATTCTGAGCGCCATAGGGAATCATTGATGAAAGTGCTAAATGAAGCTCTTGTCACCCATGACATCACGGTGAACCAATTCGATGGGATTGTGGGTAATATTGTTGCTAGTAATTACCTTACCTTCACTGATGAAGAAATTCCAGTTGAAGGAATGGGGCATAACAAAGCATTGCACATCTCTGTGAAGTGTGGAGACTATATCCTTGCTAGGGTACTTGTCGATAATGGGTCATCTCTAAATGTTATGCCAAAATCTACCTTGGCAAAGTTGTCTGTTGACGGATCATATATGAAGCCCAGTACCATGGTGGTAAGAGCCTTCGATGGGTCTAGAAGAGAAGTTATTGGAGAAATTGAGCTACCTATACAAATCGGCCCTCGCACATTCGAGGTAGTCTTTTAGGTGATGGCAATCGTACCAGCATACAACTGCCTCCTTGGAAGACCATGGATCCATTCAGCTGGAGTTGTGCCTTCAACCTTACACCAAAAGCTGAAATTTTCAATGGATAATAAGTTGGTGACTGTCTCTGGTGAAGAAGAGATGCTAGTAAGCAAGCCATCCTCCACGCGCTATATCGAGGTTACAGAAGAAGCTCTTGAGACGTCTTTTCAAACGTTGGAGATTGCGAATACCACCTTCGCGGGAGAAGGAGTCCTAGTGAAGAAACCAAAGTTGTCTGAAACCTCCATGATGATCGCTAAAGTTATGATGAAAGGAGGGTATCAGGCCGGATGTGGATTGGGAAGATATGAACAAGGGATCGTGATGCTGGTAGAACTTCCAGATAATAGAAATAGATATGGGTTAAGATACGAACCTAACAGGTTTGACAAAAAGAGAATTGCCAAAGAAAGAAAAGAAAAGAGGATAGCTAGACTGGAAGGCAGGGAGCCAAAAGATGAGAGTATCCCCATCTGTGACATCAGGCAAAGCTTTCGAAGTGCAGGAATATTGAATCCGAATCAGATAGCAGCTATCAAAGACGATCGCAGTGCAGAGAACGACAATGTCAATCTTGTCCACCCTTGCTCGCCGAATGAAGAACTTGGAAATTGGGAGATCATTGAGTTTCCTGTGATCTTTGATTCAAAGTAATTATGTAATGCAAATTCTATTGCTCTTCCCAAGGCTTTAGAATAATTTATTGTCAAAAGGGCGCACATATTTTATTTCAGTACCATTATCAATAAAATGCACTTTGAATTTTCCAATCATTTCTCTTTCCTTTCCTTTTCCATCTTTTCCATCTCTCTTCATCTTTTTCCGCTTTTCATTTCGTCATTTTTTAACTAATGCAGATAAAAAAACATTGTCTTTGAAAATAACGATGCCAGTAACTCATACTATAATTTTGAATACCCCATTAATTATACTGAGGAAGATAATGAGGACAATTGGGATACCCCTCCTGGATTAATGAGGTTGATGGAACAAGAAGCTAAAGTGATTCAACCCCACGAGGAAGAAACTGAAACAATCAATCTAGGCACTGAAAAAGACAAGAAAGAAGTTAACATCGGCACCACAATAAAAAGCAGTGAGCAAGAAAAATTGGTTAAACTCCTATTTGAATATGTTGATGTTTTCGCGTGGACATACCGAGATATGCCTGGATTAGATAATAGCATAGTCGAGCACAAATTGCCATTAAAACCTGAGTGCCCACCGGTCAAGCAGAAGTTGAGAAGAATGAAACCAGAGATGTCACTCAAGATTAGAGATGAGGTAAAAAAACAGTTCGACGCCGGTTTTCTGGCTGTAGCGAAATACCCTCAATGGGTGGCTAATATTGTCCCAGTCCCAAAGAAAGATGGAAAGGTCCGAATGTGTGTTGACTATAGAGATCTAAACAGGGCCAGCCCTAAGGATGACTTCCATTTGCCACATATTGATGTCTTGGTAGATAGCACTGCTCAACACTCTGTCTTCTCTTTCATGGATGGATATTCTGGTTATAATAAAATCAAGATGGCTCCCAAAGATATGGAGAAAACCACATTTATCACTTTATGAGGAACTTTCTGTTACAAAGTAATGTCATTTAGATTAAGAAATGCTGGGGCAACATACCAAAGAGCAATGGTGGCTTTGTTCCATGACAAGATGCACAAAGAGATAGAGGTCTATGTGGATGACATGATTGTAAAGTCCAAAACAGAGGAAGATCATGTCACTAACCTACAAAAGCTTTTTGAGCGACTGAGGAAGTATAAACTCCGGTTAAACCCAGCTAAGTGTAGCTTTGGTGTAAGGTCAGGCAAGCTCCTAGGGTTTATAGTCAGCCAGAAAGGAATAGAAGTCGATCCGGCCAAAGTAAAAGCAATCCTGGAAATACCAACTCCTCGCACCGAAAAAGAAGTTCGTGGATTCCTGGGAAGATTGAACTACATCGCCAGGTTTATATCTCAGCTAACTGCTACTTGTGAGCCAATTTTCAAGCTACTGTGTAAGAATCAGGAAACCAAATGGAACGACAATTGCCAGAAAGCTTTTGAGAAAATCAAACAGTACTTACAAGATCCACCGGTTTTGGTGCCCCCTGTGCCAGGGAGACCCCTCATCATGTACTTAACAGTATTGGACGAATTAATGGGTTGTGTGCTAGGACAACATGATGAATCTGGTAAGAAGGAGCATGCCATTTACTACTTGAGCAAGAAATTCACTAGCTGCGAGACGAGGTATTCATTGTTAGAACGAACATGTTGCGCGTTAGCCTGGGTCGCACATCGTTTAAGACAATATATGCTATCCCATACAACCTGTTTGGTGTCCAAAATGGATCCGATCAAGTATATTTTTGAAAAGCCTGCTCTCACAGGAAGAATTGCTCGTTGGCAAATGTTGTTATCTGAGTATGATATTGTGTATGTCACCCAAAAGGCAACTAAAGGCAGTACCTTAGCTGAATACTTGGCTCATCAACCTGTGGAAGACTATCAGTCAATGCAGTGTGATTTCCCAGACGAAGACATAACGACTCTATTTGAAGGAAAAGAAACCCCTGACGATGAAAAATGGATCTTGTTGTTTGACGGTGCTTCTAATGCATTGGGACATGGGATTAGAGCTGTGCTGATTTCCCCAGAAAATCATTTCATCCCATTTACTACAAGATTGTGTTTCAATTGTACAAACAATATGGCAGAGTATGAGGCATGTGCCATGGGCATTCAGGCGGCCATTGAATCAAAGGTCAAAATTCTCGAAGTATATGGAGACTCGGCTCTGGTTATCCATCAGTTAAAAGGCAAATGGGAAACGAGGGATTCCAAATTAGTTCCTTACCACGATCACATCAAAGAATTGATGGAACAGTTTGATGAAGTCACCTTCCATCACATTCCGCGTGAAGATAATCAGCTAGCTGACGCCTTAGCTACTCTATCATCAATGTTCAAAATCAGTAACAGGGAGAACCTACCGCTCATAAAAATAAAGAATCACGACCTGCCAGCACACTGCCTAGCAATAGAAGGAGAGCCTGATGGCAAACCCTGGTATTACGGCATCAAACGATACATCACAAATAGAGAATATCCTCCTAATGTCTCAGAGAATGATAAAAGGGCATTAAGGCGGTTGGCGATGGGATTCTTTCTAAACGGCGAAGTGCTTTATAAGAGAAACCATGACATGGTACTTCTCAGGTGTGTTGATAAGACTGAGGCGGAAAAGATTATGCGAGAGGCTCATGAAGGTTCCTTTGGGACTCACGCAAATGGGCATGCAATGGCAAGAAAAATCCTGAGGGCTGGCTACTATTGGTTGTCTATGGAGACTGACTGTTTCAATTATGTGAAGAAATGCCACAAATGTCAGATTTACGCCGATAACATCCATGTGCCACCAGTCTCTTTGAACATCCTAACAACACCATGGCCTTTCTCAATGTGGGGATTGGATGTCATTGGACCCATTGAACCTAAGGCATCAAATGGACATCGCTTCATTCTCGTCGCAGTCGACTATTTCACTAAATGGGTTGAAGCGGCTTCATACGTGAGTGTGACAAAAAATGTGGTTATCAAATTCATCAAGAGAGATTTGATCTGCCGCTATGGTTTGCCAAATAAGATCATCACTGATAATCGGACTAATTTGAACAACAAGATGATGAAGGAGCTGTGTAATGACTTCAAGATCCAACGTCATAATTCATCACCGTACCGCCCAAAGATGAATGGGGCAGTTGAAGCTGCAAATAAAAACATCAAGAAGATTGTCCAGAAGATGGTTGTAACATTTAGAGACTGGCACGAAATGCTCCCTTTTGCCTTGCACGGTTATCGAACTTCGGTTCGCATCTCAACAGGGGCGACCCCTTTCTCGCTGGTGTATGGAATGGAAGCAGTGCTTCCCATTGAAGTCGAGATCCCCTCGTTAAGGATATTGATGGAGACAAAACTAGAAGAGGCAGAATGGGTTCAGGCTCGGTTGGATCAATTGAATCTCATTGAAGAAAAGAGAGTGATGGCCTTATGTCATGGACAGCTATATCAGCACAGGATGAAGAGGGCTTACGAAAGAAAGTTAAGCCTCGGGAATTTCAAGAAGGAGACCTAGTGCTCAAGAAGATTTTGCCCATCCAAAAGGATTCTCGTGGAAAATGGACTCCGAATTATGAAGGCCCGTATGTTGTGAAAAAAGCTTTTTCTTGAGGAGCCTTAATCCTCACAAGGATGGGCGGTGAAGATCTCCCGCTCCCAGTAAACTCTGATGCAGTCAAAAAATATTATGCCTAAAAAAGAAAATCATATAAAAACCAAGCAAAAGTGGGCTCGCTAGATTGAAAACTTGAAAGAGCAATCCAAGCAGAAGAAAAGTATATTGAAGAAGGCTGGTGCATCAAGGGGCTCTTACCCAACTGGGGCAGTTCTATAGTAGAGTAATGGGTAATCAAAGTTATGGATATGGGAAGCTGGCATTTGTTCCTACGAAGACACAAACTATAAAATATCTGCTTAGTTATTGTCTTTCTTTGTTTTTTCTTCTTCCTACATTTTTCTTGATGTATTTTCAAGTCTATGTAACTTCAGTCCTTGTACACATAACTCTTCTTTTGAATACCAAACACCTCCGTTCTTGTATTTCAAAATGTTGTTTTATGATAATAGGCACTGAATTGCGAAGCATGTGATGATATGGGAAAGCATTATGGTTATTATATACATCTTAAGAATCACGAGGAAACGCCAAATCTCAACAAATAAGTTTCAAAAAGGGCAAAGGGATTACCTTTAAAAAGTAACTAGCGCTGCATTGATAACTCGCGCTCCCTCCCAATCGAAGCATAGAATGACTAAATCTGATGAATCTCAGTCCATCCCATATCTTTAAGCACTAGAGATCATACGGGACGAGGAATCAGTAAAAATAATAATCACGTTGCATACATGCACCACATATCATCTATTTATGCATCATCTTCATATCACAACCTTTTCAGCCGCTTTGTTACACTTGGTCCATGCATCAAGTATTGATCTTTCAGTATTGTTTTCAAAACAATGTGCCGAGCATTGGTCTCTTATTTTTGCTTTCTGAGCGACACGCCAAGTATCGCTCACTCTTTATTGCTTTCCGATCACCGCGTCAGTACCCGACCTGGCGGAGATTCTTCTTTATAGTTTTCTGATAAGCGCGCCGAGCATCACCCATTTTTATTGCTTTAAGATTACCGCGTCAGTATCCGACCTGGCGGTAGTCCCTCATTATTGCTTTTTGACCAACATATTAGTTCCGGACCTGATGTTGATCCTTCTTTATTGCTTCCCATCGATGCGTCAATACCCTACTTGGCGTCGAACCTTCCGATCACTGTATCAGTACCCGACCTGGCGGTGATCCTTCTTTATTGCTTCCCATCGACGCGTCAATACCTTATTTGGCGTCGAACCCTCATTATTGCTTTCCGATCACCGCGTTAGTACCCGACCTGGCGGTGGCCCTTCTTTATAGTTTTCTGATAAACGCGCCAAGCGTTAATCACTCATTACTGCTTTTTCAATCGCCGCGTCAGTACCCGACCTGGCGGTGACCCTTCTTTATTGATTTCCAATAAACGCGCCAAGCGTTAATCCCTCATTTTTGCTTTCCTACCACCGCGTCAGTACCCGACCTGGCGGTGACCCTTCTTTATTGCTTTCCGATAAACGCACCAAGCGTTAATCCTTCACTGTCATTCCTCGCCCCATCCTTTGTCTATCCTGGTTTGGGACAAAATTAGTGTCTTTATCTTTACTTCTATTTTACGACGAAAATATGAAAACCCTTGTTGTTCACATTTTCTAATAAAATATAACTAAAGAGAGGCAGCTGTTATACCCCAATTTTGTCCACACATTTTGATTTGTTTTATCTATTATTTTACTGTTGGATTGAAATGATAAAGTAAATTATTTGCTTGGGCCATTTTTTTTGTTGCTAAGTTTTAGTCTTAGTCCTTTGGGATTAGTTTAGGCCCAATAGCTGAGATATAAAACCCATAGTCCATACAAAAGAAATTCTAGCAAAAGTCCAAAACACAAACACAAGCCTAAAATACAATACAGTCCAATACAGCCCATTCCATGCCCCAAACAATTACAAAATCAAAGTAAAAAAAAAAGAAAAAAAGCAAAAATAAAACAACACAAAGCAACAGAAACGTTGCATGCATCCCTGACCACAACAACCAACAGCAACAGAGGCAGGGGCAGACGCATTTTGAGAATGGGTCCAATATGCTTTCTTCTTGTTCCTTTGTTTCTTTCCATTTCTTCTCCAACCAAGCAGCTTTGCAGGCACCACCCAGAACCACCAGCTCTCCTCTGCATCACCAACCATACCTGCAGCAAACAACCAATACAAGGGTCAGCAACCATTGTCCTATTGGAGCCCATTTGCTCTATAAATGCAACAACAGGCGACAAAGAAAGGGAGAGAAAGTGCAGGCGTTTTACCACCAATCAAAGAATTAGAGGCTCCACACTGAAGCCCTAATTCACCAAGTCAAAAAAAAAAAAACAGAAGCAAAAAAAAAGAAGCAAACAGAAGCAAGAGCTAACGCAGGAAAAAAAACAAAAAAAGCAGAGCACAGAAGAAGAAGAATAAGGGGGAAGAAAGAAGAAGGTTTGCCTCCCTCACCCTCTCCCACGATCTCTCTCTCTCACTCTCCCCCCTCCTCCCTTTCTTCTTCTCCCACGATCTCTCTCTCTCACTCTCCCTCTCCTCTTCGCGATCTCCCCCCACCGTTCCTTCTCCCTCTCTCGCGCATCCCCCGCCTTCCTGTTACATGACCATGTGTGGGCGCGTGACAATGGCCCCCTCCTCCCTTTCTTCTTCTCGCCATCTTTCTCTCTCTCTCTCTCTCTCTCCCTCTCATCTTCTTTTTCTTGTCTTGTGTTGCTTTCCCTTTTTTCCTTTGGTTGTGTTTATGTATGTGTGTGTGTGTTTTTGTGTTTTAGTCTTTAGGTTAAGCGAGCGTGGCCCCCTGCCTTCTTTTATTTATTTATTTTTATTTCATTTTTTTTTGTTTTCTTTATTTAATAAAGAATAATAATTGTATATTTTTTTTAACTCTCCCCTTTCCCATTGAGTTACACTTATGCGTGTTTAGTTTTTTTCTCTCTATCCATTGAACCCCTTTACCTTTTTATTTATTTATTTATTTTACTAGTCAAACTAGTACAATTTTATTCAACTAAATTTCACATACAAGTTTTGAAACCCTACTTTTCTTGAAAATCACATGATAAAAATCATGAAAATTAATTTACTAGTAATGATTACTCGAGATTGCTTCCCATTTAGTCATTACAAGTATTTTAATTTTCTAAATAAAAATGGGTTATTAGAGAGGACCACTCTTGATTGCTTCTTGTTTGGTCCCCATAAAAGCCTATCTTCTTTATAAAAATAAAATCAATCTTTTTTACTAGTAATAATCACTCGAGATTGCTTCTCATTTTATCATTACGAACACCGTTAATTTTCTAAACAAAATAGGTTGTTAGTAAGGACCACTCTTGATTGCTTCTTGTTTGGTCCCTACAAAACCTACCTTTTTTCCATAAAAAATATACAGTTAAAACCAACCAACACACAACCATTTTCTACCCAAGAACTACGTAGCCTTTGATTTCTCCACTGCACCTGGAGATACGTAGGAGCAGGAGCCCACTCCTGTCAAGCGCAAAAATAAACGACTTTTATTAAGTCCTCTCTTTTTTTTATCTTGGTTAAATTTTTTTAAATAAAAGGGAAATAAATTTTTTTTTTAGAAGTTAATAAATTTTGCACAATTAATTAGAGGTAACCTTTTTCGAAAGGATGTTGTAGGGTGCTAATACCTTCCCTACACATAATCGACTCCCGAACCCAAATGTGGTCTCAAGGACCATTTTTTCAAAAGAAAGGTTTTTTCCCAATATTTTCCTTATGAAATAAATTATTGGTGGCGGCTCCATTAAACTCGAACAAATCCCTCCGGATTTTTCGGTCGATACATCTCTCAATCTCTCTGGTTCTCTCTCTCTCTCTCTCTCTCAGTCGCTGTCCATCTCTCTCTCAGCCACGGTTCTGCTTCTTCCTCTTCCTCTGACCGGCATGCCACCGCGCCACCACCACCAGGGCCACCGTGCCCTGTTTCTTCTTCCTTCTCCTTCGATCACTCGACCCCTGTCTCTCTTCCTCCTCTTCTCCTCTTTTCTTTTCTTTTTCTTTTTCTTTTTCTTTTTGCTGCTGCTGTCGAGTGAGGGAGGGAGTAGATGAGGGTGAGAGGAGTGATAAGGTGGAATTAAATGAAACATAGTGTATGGTGGAACTTAGGCTTAGATTTATTAAAAATAAACCAACAAAGCCATATTTTTACCTTAGTTTACCCTTTGGTTCCAAATAAAACCTTTAGTAAATTAATCAATTAAAATTGCACAATAGTAATTAGTCCCACATTTCTTTAATCCTAGGGTAAAATTATCATTTTACCCCTAGGTTTCAAATTTGTTTTAAAGCAATAAATTAAAAGAAATTTGGGATGTTACAGATAAATTCTCCAATGGTATAACCTTCATTTGAAATTTTTTCCTCAAATAATCGAAACTATGAACTAATAATAAAACCATAAGTATATATAAAAAAAGATAACGAAACCATTAACATCGATTTCTAACTCAACAACACCCTCATCGACTTGAAAAAATTAAAACAAATTTGTGATGCAATTTACAAAAAGAGAAAAAGAAAGAGAAAATTTAGATGGTTGCAATATTATTCATTATATGCATGAGAGAAAAATGAGAGATAACTACAGAGGAAGAGGTTGAAAAAGGCAAATACTTACAGTTTTTAGAACAATAAGTTTACAACAAATAGGTAGAAAGAAAGATTTGAACATGTCTAGAGAAGCAAATGCATCACATCATACGATAGAGTTAAATTTTTTTGAAAGCATATACCTTGCCACCTATATTCTCAAAAGAAAAAAAAAATACTTGAAACAAAAAAATATTAAGAATGAGTTATAATAATGAGAGAAGAAGAGTCAAAGAGAGGGAACAAAAACAATGAAAACATGCTAGAGAAAGAAGATTTAAAGAGTCGAGACAGAAGAGAAGATAAAGAAGAAGAAAGCTGTGAAAAAAAGATGAGACGTAAATAACTGAGTGTATAAAGAGCATATGAGAATATGCTCCATAAATAAATTAATCTTATATAATATTTTAAATTAAAAAAATTGAATTTATTACAAATATTATGATCGATAATAATGATTTGATTTTTTTGACTGAGATAGTAATGATTTGATAAATGTCAAGAATTGATGTGATATTTAATTGAGGTGATATAATAATGACTCTAATTTTGGCGGACAAATTAGGAGGAAAAAACTCCCATTATTTATCAACTTTTATAGATAAGATAAACAGATTTTGGCGCAATTATTTTAGATTGCAAACATTTATTTTATTTTTTTTTGTTTTTTCCATTTTCGAAACTCTCATGTTGAGTTTATTAGGAAGAGTGCTAATGTAGTTGCTCATCTCTTAGCTAGGACGACCACTGACTATGCTAGTCCTCAATTATTTCTTGATATTCCTACATGTATTTTGTTGCTGGTAGAATTTTAGGGTGAGGGGATGACGCCCCATTCTAAGGCAGGGAAAACATTCGGGCTCTTTGAGCACTTATGAATGTAACTACATTTACCTCACCCCAAGGAAACTAGTGGGGACTCGAACCCGCGACATATCAGATACAAGTCCTATCATGCTTCACTAGGGCAACCCCTTGGAATTAATATTCCTACATGTATTGATCACATCCTTGTTAATGAATTGAATTACTCATTCCGCTACTTTTTATAAGCCCCTTTAGATAAAATAACGCATATTAAAAAAATAGTTAACATAATTAAATTATCTATAATGTGCATATTTTTTCAAATTTATCCTTCAATCATACTTTTAATTAATTAATGTATGTCTTGGATTTTTAAACACTATGTAATTAATTATGAGTATTTTTGAAAAAAATAATTAATATATTTTATAAGTTAAAAATAGGCTTATAATTAGTTGACAATTTTTTCTTAAATAGGGTTTATAAAAAATATCGGACGGAGTAGATTGCTTCTGTCAAAAAAAAAAATAAAAGTAAATAAATAAATACTCCCTCCGGTCTTCAGTGTAAGAGATAAAAAGGTGTTTTTTAGGGGTTCAAAATATAAGAGATATGTGAGATAAAAAGGTGTTTTTCATTGGAAAAAAGAGTGTTTTTCTTGGTTTTAATGAATTAGGGTTTTGTTTCTTATATTTAAGACCGGAGGTAGTATCTAACTTCAAGATGCAACCTCCTTTTTCCCCTCCCGAATCAGGTTTTTCTCGTGTTGCAGTTAAGCGTGATAAAAGTCCTGACGAGAAAAGACAAGCAAAGGGAAAAAGAAAAAGAAGGTAGCTTTGTTGACCAATGGGAATGACGCCTATTAATAATAGCGCGTGTGAATAAAGAACACACGCCCAATACAACCATGCTCATTCACTGACCCTGAAATTTCCACGTCGGGTCCCAACCTCACACCTTAAATAACACTGCTTGGATCTCAGAATCATCTCTCCCACCCAAACCATCCTTAATTCTTCTTTCAAACTCTCAACAAACCCCCCCAATATCTCAATTCACCTCTTTCCATCGGCTAATGGGTGCCCAAACCATACCCATCGACTTCCAGCATAGCACCCGGGTCTTACCCGAATACGATGTCTTTATACACACCACCGATGGGACACGCATTCCAGCACACACTAGCATTCTGGTTTGTCTTCAATTTCAAATCATCAATCATGTTTCCCCCATTATATTATATACTCTTGGTCATAATTTGCTTTTATCATTGCTTACTTACATTTTTTTCCCCTTTTCTTTTCTGAAATCAACAATGAATAGGCTTCGGTGTCGCCGGTTTTGGAGAACATGATTGATCGACCGCGGAAACATCGGAGCTCCGAGAGAATAATCCAAATCCACGGCGTTCCTTCCGACGCCGTAACCACCTTCGTCGGCTTCCTTTACTCATCCAGGTTAGTAATAGTATCTCCATTAATCAGTTATTAACGCCGCATCGCCGAAATGAAATGACGGGAATGCCCTTTATGCGTTACAGGTGCACGGAGGATGAGATGGACAAATATGGAATGCACTTGCTGGCACTGTCGCACGTGTACATGGTGCCGCAGCTGAAGCAGAAGTGCATCAAGGGACTTTCCCAGCGGTTAACAATAGAGAGCGTGGTGGACGTACTGCAACTAGCGAGGCTCTGCGACGCACCGGATCTCCGCCTCCGTTGCATGAAGCTCCTCACATCTCAATTCAAGTCAGTGGAGAAAACCGAGGGTTGGAAGTTTCTCACCAAACACGACCCCTGGCTCGAACTCGATATCCTTCGCTTCATGGACGAAAGCGAAACGGTAAATTTCAAATTAAATTAGATTAAACGTTAAATTAACCATTATTTAAATTAAATTAGGTTATTTATTTTTATCAATCAATTGAAATGAAATTAACAGAGGAAAGAGAAATCGAGAAGGCATAGGGAGGAGCAGGGGCTGTACGCGCAGCTGAGCGAGGCGATGGAGTGTCTGGAGCACATATGTACGGAAGGGTGCACCGACGTTGGGCCCTACCACGTGGAGGTAAACAGAGAGAGGAGGCCGTGCAGCAGATTCTCCACGTGTCAAGGGGTTCAGCTTCTGATCCGCCACTTTGCCACGTGCAAGAGGAGGGTGAAGGGAGGGTGCTTGCGGTGCAAGCGAATGTGGCAGCTCTTCCGACTCCATTCCTATGTTTGTCAACAAACGGATTCCTGCAACGTTCCTCTTTGCAGGTCAGTTTGAAAAATTCACGCCCAATGCACAACATAAGCTACTTGCATATTCATTATTAATTCGCATGCCTTATTCTCGTTTGGAAGATATAATTAAATAATTTGGAATTTCAGTTTTATCAATATTAGAAAGAGAATTGATTAATCGATTGTACCCACAAAAAAAAAATTGATTAATCGTTTTATTATATCCTATGTTTGAAATAAAAAAAATATGATAAAAATAATAAATTGAATTAAATTAGAATTACTATAAAATTAAATTTAGGCTTAAATATGAAAAAGGTCCCAAAAAATTCGTAAAGTTCGTTTTTTAGTCTTCTAAAAAAATTTGAAGGCTTTTAACCCCATAAATTTCAAAAAGTTTTTTCGCTAATCCCTCATTTTGACACCGTTAAGATTTTGGTCCCTAAAAAATTATAAAAGTTCGTTTTTAGTTTGCAAAATTCTAAAAATTTGTTTTTAGTCCTCAAAAAAGTTATCACATCAATACCACATCAGCCGCACAAAAAAAGTCAAAATGAGGGACTAGGAAAAAAACTTTTTGAAATCTGTGGACTAAAAACTTTCAAATTTTTTTTAGAGAATAAAAACAAATTTTACGTATTTTTAGGGACATTTTTCATATTTAAGCCTTAAATTTATATTAGAGGGGGTTGGTGGTTGCGGTGGTCAGAAGATTCACGTGATCACTGTCAGCGTAGAGTGCGAAAAGAATGTGCGAAAAATATAACCAATGGAAGTCAGGGGTTAGAGGTGGTCACCGTCACTGAATCAAAATCCGTGAGTTAGTGGGTGAAGATGATGGTTACTGGTTAGAGGTCATTGGTGACGATAGTGTCTGGAGGTCGTACGTCAATAGTGTCGTGACTGGTATTGAAAAAATGCTAGTTTTTACAGTATGTTACTCAACAACAACATATGAATTTGATTCTAACTTTTGTCTTGGTATTTAAAATGATAATCCATAAGGTTCAAGTTCGTAATTTAAATAAATTAAACAAGTTACTAATTTTCTAATTTCATAATATTGGAATTAAAATATCAAATTCTAATAGCAACCTATCTATTGATCTTGGTGGATAAAGCTAGATTTTTTCAGCATGTAATTTTACATTTAGTTTAAGAATTCATGTGTATAAAAAATATTGTTAAGATGAATTGAGTGGGGACATTCTTAAAAAACTTAAAAGAGCTGAAATTCCAATTCTAAATACAAAACAAAATAATTGAAATTGAAGGATTCAATTTTCAATTCAAAGTTCAATTTCATTTCTTAATTCAATTGGTGTGGCTACTATATTAAAATGAAAAGTATTGGTCACGCATATGGCTGACCAGTTTTTGAAGGGTCAAAAGTAGTTTCTTGCAAGCAAAGGTAGTTTTATAGGATTAGTTTTGTTTGTTTGACAAATAAAAAATTAGAACCTGCGACTGAGATTGAAAGAGGCTAGGGTCAGAGGCTTTATAAAATTAGAACCTAAGAAAAATAGCTTTATGAAAAATTTGTTTTGCGTAATGACTTTAATTCTGAGCTGTGCCCGATTCATCGCATCAAGTCCCACCGTTGATCTGGTCGCAATATATCACGTTGAAATTAAGTGTCCAGTTAGTTAGTTCATTGTATATTGTATATGGGCCCCAATCATAAATTGCAATGTTCATCCACGGATTTTTCGGTTCGTTCCCCTAACTAGTCTCTGATATTTTTCACGGATAGTATGTGTAGTTGGCCAGCTTGCATCTTGATGCCATTGGTCCATCCTAGTTATAATTAACCCACTATCTTCACAACCACCGTATCTTTTCATGTCCTAGTCACCGCTGTTTTTCATTCCACAAGCCAATGCAACAACGCAATCGATAATGTCCATAGAACCAACATAGTGTATAGTTACCCAAGTATTGTAGCTACCCTCAACTTGGGAAGCATCAAGCATGGTTACGGAACATGCCAAATATGTATGTCAATCAGGGATGGGTCCCCGTCAAATACAAGAAAGTCTATATTTGGTTGATGATGATATACAGCTTTTTTTTTTTATTTATAAAAAAGTTAAAAGCATACTATACTAGTGGCTTAGTAGGGCCTCGGTTCTTTGATTTAACGTCCAATTTCAGCTCAGCTGGCGATGCTCCTTATCTGTCCATGTCCCAATTTGTTTTCTTCTAATTAATCTTATAATGTCTTGTCTTGTCTTTTATATATCTACTTGCATTCAATGTACTACTATGTGAAGACAAGTCGGTTAATTTATTTGGGGGAATGTGACAGGCAATTTCAATTGGGAATGCAACAAGAGAAAAGAAAAGATGATCAGAGGTGGAAACTACTAGCGAGGAAGGTGGCCTCTGCCAAAGTCATGTCTTCCTTGTCTCTGCCCAAGAGGAAGCGGGATGAGGAAGTGACGATAGAAAATAATGGGATCAGAAGTTTTGGTTACAATGAATATTGTAATGATGTATAGGACGGTGTATTTTATGTTGATAGAGCTTTTTCTTTGGAGAGATTGTTCTGTTTTCCTTTGGTAGCACAACGTTTTTGGATAGTGTGAGTGAACTTCTTGTTCCTGGTTATTCACTAGAGGAATTGGCAAATTGAGTATCTGCTGGTAATTGTAAATTTTGTTTGTCGTAAATGTGAGCAAGTTGAGCCTCATTTTGCGTTGTCAGAAGATTGTAAGGTCATTCTAAGCTAGTGATAAACTTGATTAATTATTCATGTATAAAAGATCAAATGATCATTTTAAAATTTAAATAGTTATTTTATTAGTTTATATCTAGTAAGTATTTGTTTTATTATGTCATGTCATGTCTTTCTCAAATGAGTTATGTTTAAATTAAAAAAAAATTAATTTTTTCCTTTTATTTTCTTATTTATTAGTAGTACATAATTATGGGAATTCTTTGAGGGCATTGTGCTTAGGCCTGGACATTGATCGGTTTTGGGCAGAATCGGGCCCAAAACACCCAGTCTGGCCCAAACCGTTGATGGTATTCACAGGCCCAATTTCGTCCAAATATCTTGTCGGATTAGGCAGGTGCGGATCTGCGGGTTGGACGGGTGGATCGGTCGGGAAGGGGCGAGTTGGGCCAAGCCAGAGAAAATGCGAAAAAATGTTCTGTAGACCCCTATGAAAAAATTAAAAGAAAAAAAAAACACAGTCAAACCCTGAACATGCTGCAAAAAGGATAGATTGAGGAACAACAACAAAACGACTTCGCGAGAGAAAGGCAGAGGAATGACTTCGCGAGACATGAGGAACGGGAGTTGTGCCGATAAGGCCACAAAACGACGACAGATTAAGAGAGACATGAGATCGAGAGAGACCATAATAGGAAAGAGAGATTTAGAAGAAAATCGTCAAAACGAAGATACCATTGCCTAGAGCTTTGTTTCAACCCATACAAAGATTTCTTCAAAAGACACACCTTAGACTTGTCCTCTACAAAACCTTCCGGTTGTTACATGTAGATTGCCTCTTCTAGGTCTCCATGTAAAAATGCGGTCTTCACGTCCATTTGCTCCAACTCAAAATCGTATTGATTCACGATTGCCATAAGAACCCTTATGGAACAATGTTTCACCACAGGTGAGAAAATCTCGTTGTAATCAATTCCCTCAACTTGTGTAAAACCCTTGGCCACAAGTCTTGCTTTATACCTTGGTTCTTCAATTCCTGGAATGCCTTCATTCTTCTTGAAGATCCGCTTGCATCCAACCACCCTCTGTTTCTTAGGTAGCTTCACAAGTTTCGAGGTCTGGTTCTTCTCCAATGAATTCATTTTCTCATTCATTGCCTCTAACCACTTCTGACATTCTTTGCTCTCAACTGCTTCCCTGAATGTCTTTGGTTCTGAGCCTTGCATCTCTTCAGCCACATTTAGAGCATAACAAATTAAGTCTTCATAGCCATACCTCTTAGGTGCCACAGTTTCCCTCCTTTCCCTATCTCTTGCCAACTGATAGCCAGGATCCACTGTTTGTTGTCTTCCTTTAGAACCTGATGGTGGAGGACCATCCTCCTCTTCATCATTCCCGGTCTCACTAGTGGTAGGCTCCACCTCAAACTGAGTCCTCTCCACCTCTGTTTCTGAGCTACTATTCTCCAGGTCTTTGCACTTCATCCCCATGCGGGTCTCATCGAAAGTGACATCCCTGCTTATGATAACCTTTGACCCTCCAGATTCTAATTTCCACAACTTGTATCCCTTCACACTGATGCGTTCATAATAGCATATAGTTTGTTGTTAGTTTTGCATTGCATAATAGGCATTGTAGTGGTTTTTACCCATAGTTCTCATGCATTTTTGCTTGATTTAGATAATGCACTTGGTTTGAGTTCAATTGTGCAGAAAAGAAGGTGATTGGCCTAGGAAAGCAGAGCTAGATCACTTAGACGGATGTTGCAACCAATTCGGAGGCCAAAATCACAAAATATGGCAAGATCAGAGGAAAACACGGCCTGCCCGTGCCCTATGCCATGGCGTGCCTCGTGGATGTGAAGAAAATCAAGATTTAGAGGACGGTGAATAACACGGCCAGCCGTGTTATCCAACACGGCCGCGCTTTCGCCAGAGAACAACACGGCTTGGCGTGTTCTCCACCACGCCGCGTGTCATGCGCATCTGATATTACGTGTTTTAAAAGCAGCACGGCCAGGCCGTGCCAGGCTCCACGGCCGTGCTGCGACTAGTCCAGACTTTGATTCTGCGTGTTTTGACTTAATTTTGAGATGTTTTCAACCCTTTTGGCCCAGAACTATATATAGGTAGAGAAAACATTGACCTAGGGAGTTACCTCTTGTTGGCATCTTGTGAGTTTGAATCAAGAACAAGTGATCCTAGGCAAAGTTGAGGAATCAATGGAGTCTTTTGCTGTTTCTACATCTCAATTGCTTGGTTCCTTCTCTTCCATGAAGAACTAATTCCTTTATACTAGGGTAAGATGAACTTTGTGGATCCTTTTATGTAATTGAATTCAGAATTTTCAATGCAAGTTTGATGTATGTCATTTGATCAATTATCTCTTTTCTTAATGCGATTCTATGCTTGATCACCATGGGGTTGAACTAGGGTTTGACATCAATTGGAAAGTTGAGGTTTTAAACTTGCTTTGGGATATTTTGACATATCTATAGGGTTATAGGGATATAATTCTCTTTGGTATGAGTTTGTATTAATCCATATCCTTTATGCTTGATTTAATTAATTGGAACCTAAGGGATTAGGCTTATTAGTTGAATTAAAGGGATTAAGAGAAAATGAATTTTCGTTAATCTAATTTAGAGGATTTGAACTTCAAATACGTTATCATTACTTGCATTGGAAAAGAATTCAAGAGCGTAAAAGTTGAAACAAAGGGATTTGAGCCCTGGTCATTTTATTCTCCTTAATATCCAAATACATTGTCTCGTTAGTACTGTTTTTGTTGCTAAACAACTTTTTCAAACACATTCGTATTCGTCAATAGTTCAATTAGTTACAACTTTTGTTTAGTTAATAATAGGTCACAATCCCTGTGGATTCGATCTTTTATTACTTAACGACGAAATCGTTCACTTGCGATTTTGCACCAACAAGTTTTTGGCGCCGTTGCCGGGGATTGTTGAATTAATTTTTAACAAGGCAAACGAGTACATTTTTGAACTATTTCTTTTATTTATTTTCAAAAAAAAATTATTACATTAACTGTTGCTTTGCTACTGATCTTTCCCTTTAGTTTTGTGCATGCGAGGTAAACAAACAGGTGAACTGTTGTTTGACTCGGAGATCGAAAAACAAATAAGGCATTAAGGAAGAAGGCTAAGGAAGCAAAGCAACGACAAAAACAATCCTCTGCATCTACTTCTCAAGTCCCAACTCAAGAAGTGATGGGGACCAACCACACACTTTGGGTGATTTTGGGAGGCGAACAACCATGCAAGGGATGTCAATGCCTACCAGCGGTGGAGGCAAATGCTAATTTTGAGATCAAGCGGCATTGTTGAACACTCTCAAGCAAAGCCAATTCGCGGGAATGAGATTGATGACCCAAATCAGCACCTGGTGAGTTTCTATGAAATCTGTGACACCTTTGGGTGTTTGGAGTGATCGAGGAAGCAAGAAATTGAGGCTTTTCCCTTGGACCCTGCGGGAAAGAGCAAGAGATTGGCTTGACACCTTGCCTACTGGAAGCATTGCAACTTGGGACGATTTGGAGGAGAAATTCATGACAAATTTTTTTCCACCCTCCAAATTCATCAAAAGAAGAGGTGAGATTCATGGCTTCCAACAGAACCCAAGTGAGAACTTGTATGAGGCATGGGAGAGATTCAAGCTCCTTCTAAAGAGGTGTCCAGGACATGGATATGATGACTTCAACCAGATGCAAATGTTCTGTAATGGTTTGAGGCCGAACACTAGGATGATGTTGGATGCCTCAGCTGGAGATACAATCAACAACAAGACAGCTGCAGAAGCAAGAACCTTGGTGGAGCAAATGGCTTCCAATGAGCAGTTATGTCAGAATGATAGAGGGACACTGGGTAAAAGAGGAGTCCTTGAGCTAGAAACGCAAGATGCACTCTTGGCTCAAAATAAGTTAGTCTCACAACAATTGGAGGCTATCACAAAGGAGTTGAAGGCACTGAAAGTGGGAGCCTCTTCCTCTGCTCAAGTGAATCAGGTGAATCAAAACTTGAGATGTGACTTTTGTCAAGGGCCTCATGAGAATGGAGGGTGTGATACATTAGGAGACTCCAAGGAGCAAGCTAATTACATGGGTGATTTTCAAAGGCAATGAGGGAATCCGTATTCTAACACCTATAATCCAGGGTGGAAGAATCATCCCAACTTCTCTTGGAAGCAGCAAGATAACCCATCATCCAGCAACCCTCCACAACCGCAAAAGCAAGAGAGGCCAAATCAATTAGAAGAAGCTCTTATTCAGTTTATGAAGATGACACAATCCAACTTCCAGAATCATGAGTCCCATTTCAAAAACCAGGAGGCTTCTATCAAAAATCTGGAGAACCAAATTGGGCAACTCTCAAAGCAACTAGTGGAGCAATCAAAAGGTAAGTTTTCTGCTAGCACAGTTGACAACCCTAAGAATGAAAATTGTAGTCCAGTTTTTTTGAGAAGTGGAAAGTTGTTGTCTGAAGTAGAGAGAAAGAAACAGAGCGAAAAAAGTGAAGTGGATGGAGTTGAAAAAGAGAGAGTGGAAGTAGAAAAAGAAGTTGAAAAAGAAAAAGGTGGAGTTGAAAATGAGAGTAGAGTAAATATTGAAAAAAAAAAAAAAAGAGAAGGTGAGGAAGACCGAGTTGTTACTGACAAACTGTAAGTACAAGAGAAGCCCAGAGTTGTTCCTCCATATAAGAAGCTGCTATATCCTCCTGTGAGCAAGAAAAAGGAGAAGGATGAACACTTCTCTAAGTTCATGGATGTCTTCAAGCGCCTCCAGATCAACATTCCTTTCGCAGAAGCTCTTGAACAAATGCCTTTATATGCCAAATTCATGAAGGAATTGTTAACTAAAAAGAAGAAATTCAAAGAAGATGAGACTGTAGCTTTGACAGAAGAGTGTAGTGCCATCATTCAAAGAAAGCTCCCTCCAAAGCTGAAAGATCCTGGAAGCTTCACAATTCCCTGCACTATTGAGAATTTAAATATTGACAAAGCCCTTTGTGATTTGGAAGCTAGCATCAATTTGATGCCGTTATCTATGTTGAAGAGGCTGGGAGGAGGTGAAGTCAAGCCTATAAAAATGACACTACAGCTGGCAGATAGGTCAATCAAATACCCTTATGGAGTTATGGAAGATGTATTGGTAAGGGTTGGCAAATTCCTTTTTTCGGCAGACTTTGTGATCCTTGACATGGAAGAAGATAAGGAGATCCCTCTTCTTCTTGGAAGACCTTTCCTAGCTACAGGAAGAGCCTTGATTGATGTAAGAGCCTTGATTGATGTCCAACAAGGTAAATTAATTTTGAGGTTCCAAGATGAGAAAAAGACTTTCAATGTGTTTGAGGCTATGAGGCATCCCGATGACACCGAAAAGTGCTATAGAATTGATGTGGTTGGGCAGCCGGTTGGAGAGAATCTTGATCAAGACCGACCTTCCAAACCCTTAGAGAAGGTGACAATGAATTCTATTGAGAAGATATCTGAAGAGCTAGATGATGAGATGAAAAAAATTTTAGTGCAGGAAAAAGGAAGAAAAGGAAAGAGTAGTTTGCATATGGGCCATGGGAAACAATTCCCAAATTACAAAATTCCAAAGAAGGCACATGTAGAACCTACTTATTCTTATGAAGAGCGCACCAAACAGGCGAGGGATGGCAATGTCCACCCATATAAATTCAAGAGGAGAAAAAGGAGACCAATGCGAAAAAGGGAAATGATTTCCATGCAAGCACTCAGGGCTATGGGTGTGCATCTTCCCAAGGAAGGTGGTGCTTCAATCTTCTTTTCCTCCTTTAAGGAGCCTTGATCGACTCTTGCAAGCGTCAAGCTAGTGACGTTAAAGAAGCGCTACTTGGGAGGCAACCCAAGTTTTTCGGTGAGTTCTTTCCTCCTCATCCCTATCTCAGTTTAATTGTTTACATTGGGGACAATGTAAATTCTTAAGCTTGGGGTAGGGCGTTTTAATTTTTTTTTTTTTTGCATTTCATTTTAGTGTTTGCATCTTTGTGTTAATTGTTGTTTTGTGCGCACCATTTTATCCCCCAATTGTACGCTATCCTCTTGTGTTTTGGCATGTGTGCTACAATCCTTTTGAAATTTGGGATTGCATGATTTGGAACCCAATTATTTTGTTCTTGTGATGGGCTTCAAGGCAGTATTCTTAATGTACATAGGGATAATCTTTGGATAAGTTGAGAATTAGCATGTGGCACTCTGATTTGATGTTTCTCACTGGTTTTAACTTCTAAATGTGAGACTTGAGCTCAATATTGGGGCTTTCACTTCATCATGCTTATATGCCCCCTTCTCCTTGTATGAGTGTGTCCATCCTGATTGTGCTCTCTAGAACTTGACTTGAAACCGTTTCAAAACTTGAAAATTTTTGTCAACACACTTGAATATGATTTAGGCAATTTAGGCATGTTTCAAGCCTCTGTTTGTTGAATGAAAACTTCCTCTAGTTGCCCCTTTTGAGCCTGAAATGAATTTAATTTTCTTGGTACCCAGGTGATTGCTAAATGTTACAGTACCTTTTAAAGTATGTGTAAGGGAGCAATTAGTTGTGAATCTTGTGTAAATTATGCAGTGCTTGAAATTTGGGACCTCTGCTGTTATTCAATTCCTCCCCAGTAATTGCAAAAATCTCAAATGGGGGAGGAAACAAAAAAAAAGAAAAATATATAAAATAAAATAACAGAAGAGGAGCAAAATAAAAAGGTGTTGAAAACAAAAAGGAGAATGAATTGTTCCGCTTATGCTGCTTTAAAAGGGTTGTTTTCTTTGTTTATTATTTTAGCCCTTGTGTTTCCCCTTTCTGGTTTTTATCCACCCGTACAAGAAAAATCCCACGGCCACGTTACAACCTTGCAAAGACCTTTTGATTCTTGTGTGTTTTCATGAATTGTATGCTGAGATTTGGTTAATAGTCAAGCTTATGGTAGAACACTTTCATGGATGGATTTGAGCGATTTGTCATAACCTTTAAACACTTGGAGAGTTGGGAGGAGAGTGCCCTATCAGTGAGAGGCGAATTCAGGCGCTGATTCTCTAATTGGACTTGATTTTGGTTGTCCCTATTGTCTGTTCTAGCCTTTAGCCTATTGCTTGAATGTGCTATTATCTCGGGTTCCTTATTTGTTGCGTCTCTTGTTTCTTTGCTTATCTTTGGCCACTGCAATTGCTTAAGGACAAGCAAGATTCTAAGCTTGGGGTAATTTGATGCGTTCATAATAGCATATAGTTTGTTGTTAGTTTTGCATTGCATAGTAGGCATTGTAGTGGTTTTTACCCATAGTTCTCATGCATTTTTGCTTGATTTAGATAATGCACTTGGTTTGAGTTCAATTGTGCAGAAAAGAAGGTGATTGGCCTAGGAAAGCGGAGCTAGATCACTTAGACGGATGTTGCAACCAACTCGGAGGCCAAAATCACAAAATATGGCAAGATCAGAGGAAAACACGGCCTGCCCGTGCCCTATGCCATGGCCGTGCCTCGGTGGATGTGAAGAAAATCAAGATTTAGAGGACAGTGAATAACACGGCCAGGCCGTGTTATCCAACACGGCCGTGCCTCTGCTTTCAGAGAACAACACGGCTTGGCCGTGTTCTCCACCACGCCCGTGTCGGGCTGCGCATCTGATATTCTGTGTTTTAAAAGCAGCACGGCCAGGCCGTGCCAGGCTCCACGGCCGTGCTGCGACTAGTCCAGACTTTGATTCTGCGCGTTTTGACTTAATTTTGAGATGTTTTTCAACCCTTTTGGTCCAGAACTATATATAGGTAGAGAAAACATTGACCTAGGGAGTTACCTCTTGTTGGCATCTTGTGAGTTTGAATCAAGAACAAGTGATCCTAGGCAAAGTTGAGGAATCAATGGAGTCTTTTGCTGTTTCTACATCTCAATTGCTTGGTTCCTTCTCTTCCATGAAGAACTAATTCCTTTGTACTAGGGTAAGATGAACTTTGTGGATCCTTTTATGTAATTGAATTCAGAATTTTCAATGCAAGTTTGATGTATGTCATTTGATCAATTATCTCTTTTCTTAATGCGATTCTATGCTTGATCACCATGGGGTTGAACTAGGGTTTGACATCAATTGGAAAGTTGAGGTTTTAAACTTGCTTTGGGATATTTTGACATATCTATAGGGTTATAGGGATATAATTCTCTTTGGTATGAGTTTGTATTAATCCATATCCTTTATGCTTGATTTAATTAATTGGAACCTAAGGGATTAGGGCTTATTAGTTGAATTAAAGGGATTAAGAGAAAATGAATTTTCGTTAATCTAATTTAGAGGATTTGAACTTCAAATACGTTATCATTACTTGCATTGGAAAAGAATTCAAGAGCGTAAAAGTTTAAACAAAGGGATTCGAGCCCTAGTCATTTTATTCTCCTTAATATCCAAATACATTGTCTCGTTAGTACTGTTTTTGTTGCTAAACAACTTTTTCAAACACATTCGTATTCGTCAATAGTTCAATTAGTTACAACGTCACAATCCCTGTGGATTCGATCTTTTATTACTTAACGACGAAATCGTTCACTTGCGATTTTGCACCAACACACACCTTCCGGATAGCCAATAAAGACACATTTCACAGCCCTAGCTTTAAGCTTGTCTTGTCTGACATGAGCAAACGCCAAAGCCCCAAAAACCTTCAAATTTGAGTATTCTGCTGGTTTCCCACTCCAAACCTCCATAGGTGTCTTGAAGTCTAACGCCGTTGATGGACATCTGTTGATCAAATAAGCTGCTGTACTCACAGCTTCACCCCAGAAACTTTTAGGCAACCCAGCTCCTAAAAGCATGCATCTGACCCTCTCCAGAATGGTCCTGTTCATGCGTTCCGCTAGGCCATTTTGTTGCGGTGTGCTTGACACGGTTCTATGCCTCTTAATTCCCTGTTTCCTGCAAAACTCATTAAACTGCTCTGAAACAAACTCCAGGCTATTGTCAGTCCTTAAAACTTTCAGTTTAGTTCCTATTTGATTTCCTATGAGAGTATGTCATTCCTTGAATTTTTCAAATGTGTCACTTTTATTTTTCAAAATGTGAACTCATACTCTCCTAGAGAAATCATCAATCATGTGAGAAAATAGGAACCCCCTCCATGAGTTGTCACTCTTGAAGGACCCCAAAGGTCCGAGTGAACATACTCAAAGGGCTTACTAGAATGATGCATGCCACTTCTAAACTTAACCCTATGTTGTTTGCCTAGTATGCAATTATCACAAAATTCTAGCTTATCCAATTTATCACTACCTAGCAAACCTTGTTTAGCTAGTTCAACTAAACCTCTTTCACTAACATGCCCTAACCTTAAATGCCATAATTTAGTTTTATCATGTGGAGTTTGGCTAGCTAATGATGCATGTCCAATAACAGTAGAACCATCTAATATGTATAAGCCACACATTTTAGTCCCTTTAGCAATTATTAATGCACCATTCGAAATCTTCATCATGCCATGCTCAATTCTAGTACTATAGCCTAATCCATCAAACATGCTTATAGATAAAAGATTTTGTTTGAGTTCAGGAACATACCTCACATCTTGTAAAAGGAATTCATAGTTGTCATACATCTTAAGACGAACTGAACCCATACCTTGCACCTTACAAGCTCGATTATCACCCAGGCGAACGACTCCACCTTCTTTAAACTTCAAAGTCTCAAAGTATTCCTTCCTAGGACACATGTGATAAGAACATCCCGAGTCCATGACCCAGTTATTTTCTGTTTCCAAACTCGACACCACTAGAGCCCCTGCACTCTCATAACCATCCTCCATAGCAATTGCAACCTCCACGGAATTTCCATTGCCCCCTCTCTCGGGACAATCCTTCTTAAAGTGACGGGTCTTGTGACAATTAAAGTATTTGTATTTTGCCTTATTGTCCCCCTTTGACTTGGATTTCGACCTAGGCTTCTTTCCTTTATTATGGTTTCCTCTACTCTCACTTCTTCCCCTTGACACACTTAAGCCTTCACCACTATCTTCTACCTTCAAGTCTTGAAGCTTGGTTAGCTCCTTGGTCCTAATTGATTGTTGGACCTCCTCCAAAGTGATAGTGGACTCCTTGCCATAGAGGAGTGCATCCTTAAAGTGTTCAAAGGACCTAGGCAGTGAATTCAATAAGAGCAGAGCCTTATCCTCATCATCGAGCTTCACATCAATATTCTATAGGTCATCAATAATCTTGTTGAATTCCGTTAGTTGCTCCACAATAGATTTGGTCTCTACCATTTTGAATGAGTAGAGATTCAGACATAACCGGTGAGCCAATGACTTGGTCATGTACAACAATTCTAACTTGGCCCACATCTCCGCCGCGGTCTTTTCCCTTGCGACTTCCCTCAATGCCTTATCACCAAGGCACAAGATAATGACACTTCTTGCCTTATCTATCATCTCCTTCTTCTCCGCTTGAGATAGGGTGGCCGACATTCTTGCCTCACCCTTAGAGCATCCACACATTTCTGTTGAATTAGTATTGCTTCCATCTTCACTTTCCATAGACCGAAGTCGTTGTTACCGGAAAATTTCTCGATGTCCCATTTAGTACCTATGGTGCACACTTGAATGATTTGCTCCTTCCTACAGACGGTGCCACTTGTTGAGATTCGAAAAAGAAAATAATGAAACAAAATTCAACAGCAACCAATAACTAAAAAAAATAGCAACCAACCAATCAACAAGGTGCAATAAAGACAAACAAAGGAGTAGAGGGTAGAGAAGAAAACACTGCAATTTGATTACGCAGTTCGGCCCCAAAAAGATGACCTACGTCTACGGGAGAGAGCAGACCTCCATTTCACTATCAAAGAGTCTTTTACAATGAAAATACAATTGTTCTAAACCCTCTTCCAAAAGTTCAAGAAGAACAATACAAAGGTTCCCACAATCCCAACTCTCAAACCCTCAATGAAGCTCTCAAGAAAGACAATAGAAGAAGCCTTCAATCCTCCCTCTATGATTCCCTATGATCCCAAGGTCTTTGAATATGTTTCCCAGCCCCTAAAACCTCACAAAGGACGCACAAGAACGGCTGCACACAACCCTAGAAAACTGCTCGCCCGTCTGAACGAAAAACAACATTCTGGTTTAAAAACCAGCAGTGGTGAATCGATTCACCAGTAAGTGTGAATCGATTCACACGTACAATTCCTACGCGTTTTGTGATCCTAAGTGAGTGAATCGATTCCCACTCCTTCAATTCGATTCACAGTAAGTCCAAAATTTCTCTAAGGCTCCAAGACACATCATGAATCGATTCCAGAGATCCATGATTCGATTCACACCTGTTGAAAACACATTTCTATGACTTCCAATTATCTCCAACATGATTTTAAGGCACACCAATCTTCACAAGATTTATAATTATAATAGTCTCAACTCTCAATTTTTAAATTGCTATCAGCTATATACTTTCATGAAGTTGCAATAAAATATAAATTCTGTATACTGTTCAGTAACCAAGGTATATTAATTGACTTCTAATCTAATAATAAATAATTAAAAGGAGAAATTTAGAGAAAAACATAGGAAAGAATATGGACAGGGAGAATATAATCAAATATCAACACTTCAGTTAGTCTAGCCAGCAAATCTAAATTTCAGTTTCATGTATATTCTTGCCAAAATATTCCTAAACTTACTAAGACATGTAAACCAGTTTAACTTTCAAGTGCCTCTTTGGGTATCCGATGAAACCACAAAATTACTTTTGTCTTAAAAAGTTGGAATTAACACTTTGTTTCCTGCTTTTTTGGGATCAAAGGTAATTTTAGGAGGACTGAACAGAAACCCACCATACAAGTATTCCTTTGCTAAATTAAGAACTCTAAGGTCACACACACACACACACACATATATATATATATAATTGTATAGAAGTTCTTCCGTCATATAGAAACTTTAAATTTGTAAAGTATTGACAAATTGTTACCGTTAACAATCAGTTTGAAAGAGGTCCCTGAACAGACCATTACAGATAAACTCATCAGATCCTCATTAATGTACCATTACATTTGGCATATCACCTTTAAATCCACACAATCAATTTGCTCACTAAAAAGGAACTGAGGAATAAACTATCCAAACCAAAATAATTAGGAATTCTTGACCAATTTAAATTCTTCCGTGAATAAATTTTTTATTGCTTCAATTTTGTTCGTATTTGAATAATTCATCATATTTTATCATAACTATAATTGTTTTCCATTGAGTTAGAACAATATTTTAAGGTGGATGAACACTCATCTTTAAAATGTTGAAAATGCACATTATCTCATTTTGTCTGTTGTTCGTTTTTTCTTTGAATATTTTTTTTTCTCATGTATGGTTAATTAAATATTGTACTGTATGGTTAATTAAATATTGTACTATCACTTTGCCCAAAAAAATAAAAATAAATATTGTACTATCCAAGGGGATAAGGCCAGATGAGAAGCTTTTAATTGGCTTCTTTTGACACAAAGTAAGAAGAACTCGTGTTTAGACCTCACTTTCTTAACAAAACAATGTTCAAAAGATGTCCATGTGTGCATTTTTTTAAAAGCCTATTCTGTCTGATAATTTTATTTTTTTTGTTTTTGGTTTCTCGCGTATCTTCAACCAGTATTCAAACTTCTTCAACTGGCTATTAAAGTGTATAAAATTACTCATGTCAGAACCAAGTGACCAGCTTCTACCATATAAGAGGTCTGTCTAGCCATTCCTTATTGTTCTGATTGTAAAAAATGTTATTTCTCTTATTTTAATTTCCGTTTTGGCAGTGAACTTGTTATTATATTTCTGAAGTTTTTGTATGAACAAGATCCAGTTAAACAACTGCTGTAAATATCAGAAGGAGATCATGATGTTGAAATTGATTTGTAAGTTTTGTTGTCTAATTCCAATTCATTGTTATCCAAATTTATTGTCAATTTGAACTGTACATCTCGTCGTATCTTTGTTATGTTGGCTCAACTATAGCTTGTACAGCTACTATAGAGCTTAGGATGTTGTTGACACTTCACACTTGAAATTTCTATTTTCTAGGAAATCAGCTATGAATTAAGTGGCAATTTTAGTAGTTATGTCAGAATGATCTTCACTTTTTAAACCAGGTCTTGTAATGATATTTTGATTTTGAACTTGCTACAAATACATTTTTTTCCCCTAATAGAAAAAATGTTATTTGATAAGAGAAAAAGAGTAGCTAAAGAGCAGAGGTGAGAAATCCACCATAGAGGAAAGGGATCAAAGAAAAAAAAGGAAGAATCACACAAAGCTTACCTATCTCTTTGCATCTCCAGCAAAGAACCCCCCTGAAAAAGTGAAAATTCCATTACTGAGCTCCTAAGTGAAGAAAACTCTTTATCCCATAGTAGAGACACACAAAAATAGTGCTCAAAGATTCTGGCATCCCTTTCTAACCACAAGAACCAAATTACAGCATACAGTGCATACCTCCAAAGGACTTTCCCATCTTTATTCATCCAAGAACATCAGAAATGACATTATAGAAATTGCTTACAAGTTACAACTCTCTGGACGATCAACATTCACCAGAAATACCAAAGACAGAGTCTATGCCACAAGAATCTGAAAAAATGTAAAAATAAATGAGTTTCATAATTCAAATATTAAGGGAGAGCTTTGGATGCTTTGTGAACATGTATGATATCATTTGTATTAATCCTTTGAAGTTCTATTACACAAATGAAAAATTTCACTTTAGAGGGGTCTTGGACTTGCAAAGGGTAAAAAAGGTAACCTGGTGTATAGCTCTCACCTTAACTGGTTGGTTCTAGCCTTCTAGGGAAAGGTCAAACCTATTGTGGATCTATTGTAGGCATCCTTATCTTGCACATGCAAGAGGCTGATTCATTGGCTTGAACCTGTGACCACCTATTCACATGGTAGCAGCTCCTACCATTGCACCAATTCCCCTTCCTTGGACTTCCTTAGGGTACTAGCAGGAAAAAATATTGTCCTTATTTGGGGAATAAACGAAAATAGTATTTACAAGAAAACAGAGGAGTTTAAAATCCAAATCCTGCTATCTATAGAAGAATGGCAAGCAAAGTTTAGCCAACCAATATTTGGTTCTGGTTCCAAAGCTTCTCTATCAGCAGGATTTCAGGGAAAGCGGGAATTCCAGCAGATGGAAATATTCTGGAGAGAGTAGAAGTTGCTAATGGGATGGTGACATCTAGAAGATTATTCATAAAGAAGGTATATATATATATATATATATATATATATATATATATATATATATATATATATATATATATATATATATATATATATATATATATACACACACACACACACACATACATATATATAAAAGGATGATTCCCAACATTTAAACCCTCCCAAATTATAACACAATATGCATTCCCAAATCTAAAAAAATGTAGGAATGAAGCATACCCACGAGATGATTTTCCAGTAAGTAATGGAATGTGCTGTAGATGGCCTTGTATAAAATATTGAGAAAAATGTACTTGTTTTATAGTAGTGTTTGTTTAGTACGAATTTCTGACTTTATTCTTATTCTGAACAGAACTTCAGAGGACGACCGGAAAGAAGCAGTACGGCGGCGTTCGCGACGGACGGCGATGGAGTCTTGATGGTGGTGTATGCAAACACTCTGGCCTTTCAGTCGATTGTGTGTAAGAGGTGAGTGAAGAGGTGGAAATGAATGATTACCTGGATCGTTTGAGGTGATTCTCTTTTTATACGAGTTGAGGACGGTTATTGAGGAATAACCGCTTCCGTGAGATCCGGGGCACCGTCAGATCGTTACCACTGTGATGGTGGGGTGGAATCTTTGAGGGCCGTTGGATCGGCCACGTCGACATGGTCTTAAGGCAAGGCGGAGGGGGCTGAACGCAAAAATGGGCCTGAAGTGTGAATCGTCGGATTGGGCCTCGGCCCAGTCCGGAACAATTCTCATTTTAAATATGATTTTGTCGAATTCTTCAGGGAGACAGCGGAAAGAGTTAGAGAATTAGTTCAGTTTGGGGGATTTTCCGACACTGAATATTTAAGGAGAACATTGGCTAAAGAATTTCAGCAGATGGAATCATGGTATTTCTGCGTCCTTTCATTCTTTCTAGTTAGATAAGGCTTTTTAGTTGTTGGTTTTTCCCTTTCATTGCACTCATCAATCAAGTTAACGATTATAATGCAGAGCTTATTATGAACCGACAGCAAAAATCTTGAGAAATCTTCATGTACAAAGTACAAAACTATCTGTTCTCATTCTGTCTAAAAATGCTTATTCCATGTTGAAAAGGAAAATGGAATTATTCTCAGTTTTATTGCCTAGACTAGACAGTGTTGGCATGTATATGAACTCTGAAGTATTAATATGACTCATTAGCTCTACCAATTTAAAATAGTACCCATGAAAAGAATTTCTTTTCCTGTTTAGAAATCGATTTTCCTAAAAACCCTGCCAATTATCGCTCAGCAGAAAAATATAATAATATTCAAGTCTTCTAAATCCCAAATATATCTTTTTCACATTGTTCTAGTTGTATCTCTTGAATTTTTCATATTTTCGTTGTGACTTTATTTAACTTCAGCTTTAAAGAGACCTTTCAAATGCCTTTTACTACAATCTCAAGAAAGATTCATTGTGAGGATTTATTACCGCTGTTTCCTCTTCCATCTTCGCCAAAAGCACCATCATCGATGAGAATTCCCACTTCAATATCATATTTTGAGGTACGTATTCACAGAATGAACATTGTGGCTAACTTTTAATATTTTAATCTAGGTAGTAAGAGGCTTTGTTATGTTATATATTTTGATTTTTATTTGAGTTTGATATCAGTTTCTAATTCTATAAAAATGCCGTATTCTTATTTTCTTCATTCCTTAGGATTCCTCTAGAGCTTCTTTGTTGCAATATACTGGTCAAAATCAAGTTATCTATCGACTACATATCTTTTCAAGTACCTGATGAGTCTTTCTCAGATATTGTAAATTGCATATGCATAGTCAGAGGATTTATGCACGGCTCAGGCTGTCTAAAGAACGGCTATAGTTGTTTGGAAGCTGTGCTGTTATGTGTTCCTGTTGATTATCAGTGCGTGGATCTGTCTTTGTATAAGGCAAAGTCTGAGAAACATAGAAATATTCCCAACCTTTCTGCTCCCAATTTTCAACCTGATAGCAAATCTTGATATTTGCTATTTTATAATATGTTGTTTGATACAGGATAGTCAAATTGTCTTGCTACTGAACAAAGCTACTACTACACGTCAGAAAGTGCCGGAGATGGGTGTCCTATGATTCTGCAAGCAAGTGATCTCCCATATGTCTCTATATCAAGATCTGCGTATGACTCTGGAGGTTGCAAGAACTGAAGGTAAGTCATACAACGTCCACTGTTGCCATTGCTGATGGCGTAAGTTAGTGATCTCTGTAACCAACGTTTGTCTAAAATTGCCTGAAGTTAAAAATATATACTTGATGGTTTGATTTCAAAGTACATCTTATGCTTAAAGTTTTAAACGTCCTTCAGACCACTCTTGTTCCTGTGCTTGTTTGTGAGTTATGACGCCTTGTATATGTGGTGTCTTCCTAAACAATGATGAAATAAAACTAACAAAAAGACCAAATAAAAATTAAATATCCATGCTTCAAGATCAATGATACCACTCAAACACAAATCTCCATCGCCATCATCTGGAATTACAAATCTTCGAAGGCCTGAGGATGACATGGCATGGGGCAGGCAGAAATGGATGGAAAGAGAAGCCATTAACCGTGTCTGCGTATACATATATGAAAATGAAAAATATGTATAAAGAAAATCTACCGCCAACTAGCTGGTCACTAACTCATAAGTCGTAATAGTAGATTGCAAAAAATTAAATTCATCTATATGTGGAGAGAGAGAGAAACTTCATGCAAAAAAGGGTCTCACCCTCCCCTCTTTCGACGTCTGACCAACATGTAAATACTTGAGAGTAATTTTTTTTATGGAAATAAGGGGCAAAGGCCAAGCTTGAGAGTAAATGGTGAATATAAAAATGTGTCAAAATCTTGCCTCTTTACGTTTTGTGGGACTAACATTTAGCAGATGATCTAAAAAATAGAGGAGAGGAAGAGGATGAAGAATGTAGTATACACATTTGCAAAGATTAGGAAATGGTCCATAGAACTAGCATAAATGGGCTAAGCACAGAAAATCAAATCACGCAATTAAAGTACCATGTGTAAGAATTATTTGTCTCATGTAATAAATATAAGTGATGGTTTAATAATTAAATGAAAGGACATATTGATTGGTGTTTGAAATGAAAGGGCACATTATTTTATGAAGAGATATATTGCTTGATGGAAGCAATATATATAAGGAAAGGGTGTTAAATAATCCCTATCTCTACCTATTAAGTATGTTTCAATGTTCCCATCATTAAGAGAATCATAAGAAAGAAAGGAAAGAGATAGAAAAGAGTTTTTCTACTATTGTTCAAGTTTTTACAAGAAGTGAAGAATCAAGTTTTGCCATGGATAAAGGTAAGTTCTTCTTCCCATGTGAGAATCATAGATTCCAAGATCTTGTTTAGTTTTCTTGTATGTGAACCCTAGAGAAACTAAAACTTACATGTGGTATCAGAGCCTTAGGTTGTAGAATTATGTGATTCTCCATGAATGATATTTTTTCTCCCAATTTATGAACCCTAATTATGAAACTTAGAACTTTTGTTATGTTTCCGCTACATTGTTTATACGATGATTTAAAGGATATTTGCACGTGGTTATTATATATGTATGTTACTGTGCATAAATGGAAAAGATGATGACGACACTTTTTGCAAATGAATTTATTTTCCAGAATAAGTTTTGACTTTTCAATGATTACTTTCTTTTATCATTTGAAATATTATATATCCAAAGATTATGTGGTTGCGCATTAAATGCAATTCTTGACCGTGTATGAATTACGTGGTTTTATTTTACATGAATCAAAGTTGTCATTTCGTGGTTTTAATGGCTGCACGAGAATTGTTTTATGTGGCCCTGTGATTGATTGAAATTAAAAAACCTGATGCGGCGAGACGATGTGTAAATGAGATAGTCCCGTGCGGATGAAATGCGCTATCCAGTATGTAGCACGGTCTCACTGTGTTGGGTAGGCGTGCACCGTCTTGCTTAAATGAAATTTGTTTGTATTTATTTATTTGGGATTAAATATTATGATAAGTCTGTTAATCACCAAAGTGATCAAACTTGTATGTTTATTTGATTCCAAATTAATTATAGTATTATTTCAATTACCCATTGTATGGATGCTAAAATTCATGATTGTTTATTTATGGGATAATTTGAAGTTCATTATTATAAGACATTTTTGGATCACCCAAAGGTTGATTAATTGTTCTTATAACCAATAGACATGATTGTTGGTAATGTGTGTGCATTACTAGTTTTATTTATATATCCAAAGATAATAAGTATTTCTGATTGATGCATATGTCATGCCAAATAAATGTTAAATTTAATAGCATCTTTATGTTTGTTATGTTGTATATTGGTGGATCTCCCAAAGGAGAACATTAATATATATAGAATGTTTATGTATTGTCTGAATTTTAATTGTATATTAGTTTATAACTCAAAGTATTAATGTTGAGCATGTATTAATTGCAGTATCTGTACCTATTTCTTTGCATTCACAAGCTATGTCTGTTCCGGTTTTTAATGGGTTGAATTTTTCTGAATGGAGTGAACAAATTCAATTTCACCTTGGTGTATTGGATCTTGATCTCGCTCTTCAAGTTGATAAACCTCTTTGCTATTCGATGATAGTAGCAATGAAGATAAAACCCATTATAAGGCTTGGGAAAAGTCAAACAGCTTAGTTTGATGTTTATGCGAATGAGCATAGCAAGTAACATGAGGTCAAGTCTTCCCAAAGCGAGAAAATGCTAAAGAATTTATGAAATCTGTGGAAGAATGCTCTCAGCTGGCGACAAGTCTCTTCTTTGGGACATTAATGAGTACTTTAACCACCATGAAATTTGATGGTTCTCGTACCATGCATGAACATGTCCTTTGAAATGACAAATATTGCAGCAAGAATTAGGTCACTGGGAATGGCAGTTGATGATGGTTTCCTTGTGCAATTCATATTGAGTTCATTACCGTTTGAGTATGGTCCTTTCCAAATGAACTATAACACCATAAAGGATAAATGGAATGTGCATGAACTGCACAGCATGTTAGTTCAAGAGGAAACTCGACTCAAGAATCAAGGGAACCACTCCATTCATCTAGTGAATCATCAAGGAGCTGGAAAGAAATTTGGAAAGAAACGTGGAAAGGGAAAAGGACCATTAAAGGTTGGTGAGTCCTCCGTCAATATCCAGAAGAAAGAACCGAAGAGCAACAAATGCCATTTCTGTGGGAAATCCGGACATTTCCAGAAGGATTGCCCAAAGCGTAAGGCTTGGTTTGAAAAGAAAGGTAAGCTTAATGCTTATGTATGTTTCGAATCAAATTTAACTGAAGTTCCCCATAATACTTGGTGGATTGATTCTGGATGTTCAACTCATGTTTCTAATACGATGCAGGGATTCCTTATGATCCAAACCATAAAGCCAAATGAAAAATTTGTCTTCGTGGGGAATAAACAGAAAGTTCCAGTGGAAGGTGTCGGGACTTATCGTTTGATCTTGACACTGGGCATCATTTAGATTTATTTGAGACTTTGTATGTACCTAATATTTCTAGGAATTTAGTTTCAATTTCTAAACTTGATGTTGTTGGATACTCTTTTAAGTTTGGTAATGGTTGTTTCAGTTTGTATAAGCATACCTCTATGATTGGATCTGGTATACTTTGTGATGGTTTATATAAATTGAATCTTGATAATTTATATGTTGAAACACTTATGACTTTGCATCATAATGTTGGCACTAAACGTAGTTTAGTGAATAAATGTTACCTTACTTGTGGCATAGCGTTTGGGACACATTTCCAAAGAAAGAATGCAGCGATTAGTAAAGAATGAAATCCTTCCGATTTAGATTTTACTGATTTTAATGTGTGTGTGGATTGTATTAAAGGTAAACAAACAAAGCACACAAAAAGAAAGAGCCACAAGAAGTACTCAAACTTCTTGAAATTATACACACCACATTTGTGGACCTTTTGATGTCAATTCTTTCAATAAAGAAAAATATTTTATCACCTTTATTGATGATTTTTCACGTTATGGTTATGTCTATTTACTGCATGAGAAATCTCAAGCAGTAAATGCCTTGGAAATTTACATAAATGAGTTTGAAAGACAATTGGACAGAAAGGTGAAAATCGTAAGATCGGATAGGGGTGGTGAGTATTATGGAAGATATGACGAATCAGGACAACACCCTGGTCCATTTGCTAAATTTCTTGAAAAGCGTGGTATTTGTGCCCAATACACAATGCCAGGAACACCACAACAAAATGGTGTATCAGAAAGGCGTAATCGAACCTTAATGGAAATGGTTAGGAGTATGTTAAGTAATTCATCTTTACTGTATCATTGTGGATGTATGCCTTAAAAGCGCCATGTATTTGTTAAACAGGGTTAGTATTAAGGCGGTTCAAAATACACCTTTTGAATTGTGGGCAGGTAGGAAACCAGTTTAAGACACCTTCATGTTTGGGGTTGTCGAGGCAGAAATAAGAATATATAACCCTGAAAAGAAAGCTGGATGCAAGAACAATCGATGGATATTTCATTGGTTATCCGAGAAAAATCTAAGGGGTATAGATTTTTGTCTCACCTACCCATAGTACAAGAATCGTTGAATCTGAAATGCTAGGTTCATTGAAAATGGTGAAAATAGTGGGAGTAAACCTTCACGAAATGTGGAGATTAAGAATTCATAATACTTGTCCCGGTGACTCGTGCCACACTTCTACGAGTTATTTGTTCCTGTGTTGAATTGCATAACAATCATGAAGAACAACAAACTAATGATCCCGAAGTTGCCAATGAACTGTGTTGAACAACCACGGGGAGATAGCATTAAGAAGATCCCAAAGAAAGGAGAGTGCTTTATTAGAATGATTATGTGGTGTATTGCAAGAAGTCGAGAAAATGACTTAGGAATTGATAATGATCGGTTTCATTTTCGATGCCATTAATGGTGATAATTACGATAAATGGTTAGATGCCATGAAAGATGAGCTTAAATCGATGGAACATAATTGTGTATGGGACCTTGTGGAATTGCACGAAGGATGTAAGAGAGTTGGGTGTAAATGGGTCTTTAAGACTAAGCGTGACTCTCATGGCAATATTGAGCGTTACAAGGCTCGACTTGTCGCCAAAGGTTTTACTCGAAAGATGGCAATGACTACAAGGGAGACTTTTCACCGGTTTCCAAGAAAGATTCCTTTAGAATTATCATGGCACTTGTTGCTCAATATAACCTTGAGCTACATCAAATGGATGTAAAGACTGCCTTTTTGAATGGGAATTTAGAGGAAGATGTTTATATGGATCAAATCAATGAGGTTTGTAGAAGGGGAAGGAACACATGGTGTGTAAACTTAAGAAATCAATATATGGTCTTAAGCAAGCTTCCCGACAATGGTATCTCAAGTTCAATGATACCGTTATGTCCTTTGGGTTTAAGGAAAACATTGTTGATCGGTGTACATATCTAAAGGTCAGTGGGAGTAAGTTTATTGTTTTAATTCTGTATGTTGATGATATCTTGCTTGCAACTAATGATCTTGGTCTATTAAGTGAGACTAAGAAATTTCTCTCTAACAACTTTGAAATGAAAGATATGGGTGAGGCAAGTTATGTGATTGGGATAGAAATATTCCGTGATAGATCACAAGGACTGCTAGGCTTGTCTCGAGAAAGCATATATTAATAAAGTTTTAGAGAGATTTAGAATGGAGAAATGTTCAACATCTCACATTCCCGATACTGAGAAAGGAGACAAATTTAGTCTCTTGCAATGTCAAAGAATGAATTGGAGCGAGCGGATGGAAAATATTCCTTATGCATACTGTTGTTGGGGAGTTTGATGTATGCTTTCAGAACATATGCGAGGCGGATATTAGCTGCGGTTGGTATGTTGGGTAGATGCAGTAACCCAGGATTGGATCATTGGAAAGGCTGCAAAGAAAGTCTTGAGGTATTTGCAAGGGACGAAGGATCACATGTTACTTATAGGAGATCGATCACCTTGAAGTGATTGGATATTGATTCGAACTTTGTCGGTTGTGTAGATACAAGAAAGTCTACATTTGGTTATTTGTATCTTTTTAGCCGGAGGGCAATATCATGGAAGAGTGCGAAGCGATCGATCATTGCCTTGCATCCACCATGGAGGCTGAATTTGTGGCATGCTTTGAGGCCCTTTGTTGAGCTAATTGGTTGCGGAACTTTATTTCAGGACTTGGGATAGTCGACAGCATTGCCAGACCGCTGAAAATTTATTGTGATAATTCTGCAGCAGTTTTCTTCTCTAAAAACGACAAGTATTCCAAAGGTGCTAAGCATATGGAATTGAAATACTTTGCCATTAAAGAAGAAGTTCAGAAACGTAGAGTGTCAATTGAACATATTAGTACTAATCTTATGATTGTTGACCCTTTGACGAAAGGGTTACCACCTAAAGTATTTGCTGGCCATGTAGAGAATATGGGCATTACGTCTGCTAGCGAATGTTAAATTATGACGCTTATGTTATTGATGAATGTTTGATACTCTGAGATCATTGATGTACTTGTTTCTGAATTTTCTGTTTTCTACTTATGTATATGCATGCAATTGATAATGTTGAAAACAAATTATGTTCTTGAAAAATGATATTATGTACTTCCCATGAAAGTGTCATGTTAGGGAAAAGACTAATATAGTAGTACATGGAAGGGACTATGTCGAAATAATGATGTATGACCGCCATGACTCTTATTGGTTCTTATTCTTAGCTATGACTTATGATGTAATCGATGTATGTCCTTGTATATGCGCAATATGTTTGATGTTGTATTAAACCATGAAGTCATACTTCATCACATGAGCCAAGTGGGAGAATGTAAGAATTATTTGTCTCATGTAATAAATATAAGTGATGGTTTAATAATTAAATGAAAGGACATATTGGTTGGTGTTTGAAATGAAAGGGCACATTATTTTATGAAGAGATATATTGCTTGATGGAAGCAATATATATAAGGAAAGGATGTTAAATAATCCCTATCTCTACCTATTAAGTATGTTTCAATGTTCCCATCATTAAGAGAATCATAAGAAAGAAAGGAAAGAGATAGAAAAGAGTTTTTCTACTATTGTTCAAGTTTTTACAAGAAGTGAAGAATCAAGTTTTGCCATGGATAAAGGTAAGTTCTTCTTTCCATGTGAGAATCATAGATTCCAAGATCTTGTTTAGTTTTCTTGTATGTGAACCCTAGAGAAACTAAAACTTACACCATGACCATCTCATTTAGCATAAAATTCATTTTAATGCCATAAGGTCAGCCACATTTGATGTATGTATCACTACAATGTCAAAACATGAGGCTCGACACAAGCATGTTAAGGACGAAAATTGGAATTTGAAATGTGAACTAGAGGCATACTTAAGAATAACCGTGTCAAAGTAAGGATATTATCAAAATGGTGGGACAAGCTAAGTCGAAAGAAACCACAATGGATAGGCAATTGAGATGGATTCAGAGATATGAGCACCACTATAAAATTTAGATAGTTTGTCTATGAAGTATGAGCAATAGTGGAAGAGTGGAAGATAAAGCAAGGCCTAATTTGATGTATTAAAGAAACAGAGAATAAATGTATCGTAGATGTTCTACAATGAAGCAGATTACTTTAAGAAACTAACAGATCTGGTAAGGGTGACAAATTCAAAATATTTCATATCAAAGCCAATATTGACGTAAAATATAACCATCAGCATCTTTGAACAGTGCAGGACTTTAGTACCTAATGCAGCCTCAAAACTTGACACCCACTGCCCAGTTTGAAGATAATATATATGTATTAAACCATCCTGAAGCCAAAAATGCAAAAATAATTAGTTAGAAGCATAAACTGGATATTGATTGATCATCATTGACATTGCTAGACAATGGGAATCAGAAAAGATACCTGGCCACCTGCACCAAGATGCTGCCCAAAAGGGCCAATATCAAACAGTATGCGCTGATTGGTGTTTTCCGCCGATCTGTATAACCTAGTAACAAGAACATTGAATATCATTTTCTTAAAGTTTTGTTATGAAATTTTATGACAGGTTATAACCATAATGGATGTCGATAGAAGTGATTCTTCCGATTCAAGTGATGATGAATTAGCAGAGTTTTGCTTTATTAACATGATCTATGATTATCATCATAAATACTTGAATAAAGGAAATGTTCGAACATCTGCATTAAGTGGTCGTGAATTTGTTGCTAAAATATTAAATGGAGAAGGAACAAGTTGTTTTGAGTTGCTTCGAATGAGGAATGAATGTTTTATTAATTTTTGTAATGAACTGAGGGGAAAGAGCTTCTTAAGTGACTCAAAGGTTGTGCTTGTTGAAATTGTCTAGGACGAGCCAGCGGTTGGGAAAGTATGGTTTCACAATCATTGGTTCCAGGTTAAAGTGTAGTTTTGTTTTGCAATTTGTACATAGCCACGTTCATTATAACCCTCGGCTGGAAGTTCAACTCATGTTCTTTCAAGTCCCACCCCACCCCACCCCACCCCTCTTCTTTTCTTTTATTTTTAAGCTAATGTGCTGTTTGAATAATAGCAAACTCGGATGACATAATACAAGGATTGGTCGTGACTCAAATCTTAAAAGTTTCCAAATTCGTTATTTTGGAAAAAGTTTTATCTTTTCACATTTTGTATGCTCCATTGTCCATGTATAAACAGAAGAATAGAGTTACCTCTTACAATAACATCATTGGTCTCACATGTTGAATTTTAGATTTGGTACCTTGGCGACGGCCAGCATGGACCATTTAGGCAAATGGTCCATGATGGTCAAAGAAAATCTAAATTGTAAAATACTCGTTCGATCGTTAAATTAAAAATGAACAGTCAAAAATAAAAAAGAACACTATACTCTTATCGACAAACTTGTAGATGAGGTCCGAAATATAAATTTTGGGCGCAAGAAATGATCCAAATTATACTGTCGGTGCAAAACACTGTCCAGAATTCAGTAGAATTTTAAACCCAAATTTTTACCATAGTCTGTCATGATATAATACGTTTGATCTATTAATTTACTTTCGTGAAATTCACTCATTTGATCATAGATTAAAAATACAGTTAACTGTTAAATTTGTCCTATTAACACAAGGTTAACTGTATTTTGAATCAACCATCTTTTGCCCCACTGATTATTATATTTTTTTTTTGCAGATATTGTTATGAGTGAGAACATGTCGGTTGCAAAGCCTTTCAGGAAGTTGATTAAATGTGTTATTCTTGATTTGGATGGCACCCTGATCAACATAGGTCTGTTGATATTTGTCATTTCATAACGCAAATGCTTTTGAGTTTGCATTTTCCTTCGCTCAATTGAAGCATGCCTACCTACGCTTAGGCTAGAACAATAACAAGTAGCTGAAATTTTTATTTCTTTCTAGTTGGGTTTTATTTTTGTTACTTGTTGCTCAATAACACTGGCGATAGTGATTTGATGACAGATGGCATCGATGGCAACGTTTTAAAGGTTGTGTTAGGAAAGTATGGAAAGGAATGGGATGGAAGAGAAGCCCATAAAATAGTGGGGAAGACACCGTTTGAAGCTGCTTCTGCAGTTGTGGAAGATTATGGACTTCCCTGCTCCACGATTGAATTCATTTCTGAGATTTCGCCGTTATTCTCTGAGCAGTAATTATCTGTTAACTGTTACATCATTCTTCTATATTTTTCTCTTAAATGTGAACTGTGCGTAGAGATATCTTGTCAGTTGAATTTTGAACGCGGGGTGTTGTATGCTGCCGATTGTGGTTAAATTAGTAATAACTGCTTGCTTAGGAACTTGTTGGCAGTAGATGGATGGTTGAAATTTTCTCTGGCTGCATTGGCTTGAGACAGGCATATGAAAAAAAAAGTCTACTACACTACATCACAACCTTCCAAGTTGGTTACTAAATTTCAAGGCTAAAGAATGCACTCTCGGAGCTTATTTATTTTGTCCCGTTTTGCTGCTAATATCCCCTGCGGACTTTCCCTCCCATTAATTAGGGGCAGGTTCATACTAGATTCACTTTAGAGAGATTCATATTAGAGAAGGGTGAGGAATTATAATTATTGATTTAGCAGCTATTCAAATATATATAACTTCATAATTTGTTATTTTTAGACCCCTGAATCAGAGAATACTAGGCTCCACATTTGGAGTGTGTACACTATAACACCCGAACTTTTCCGATGCATTATTCAACGATATTAGATTATAAATTGTGTTAATTATGTTATAATAAGCAGTTTCTTGTTTGATAAGTAAGTGATTGAATTAAATCAGGATAAAAATTAAACTTGAGGGCTAATATTTTATATTAGCTCATGGTTCAAAAATCGTCAAAAAATTCTAACGAAGTTTCGCCGTATTTTGAATCACCGGGTAATTTTTACCCGCATTAAAATTCAAAACGAACTCTGATTTCGATAAAAATCGAATCGTAACTTGTTGTGACAATGTTTGAGTATTTTCAATTGTTTTTATTATTTATGGATAAGTTATTATCATGCGGTGAATTAATTTCCAACTAAATTAATTGCGCGATTTATCAGCGAGCAATTATTATTACAATTACTCGACGCCAAAAAATTTTTTAGGACACCAAAACTCTAAGATTAGTAATTATTCACGAGTTGAATGATTAGGTGTCAAATTTTTGTGTTTAGCCTAATGTTATCTGGGATTAGGATTGCTAGGTGTCGATGGTTTATGGTTTTAAAAAAAAATCTGCTTAAGATTACCATCAGCCAAGTAAATTTTGGATTAAAGTTTTAATTAAATTTTTTTATCTCTCTTTTTAACAACAACAGGGCCGCACCAGCCCCTATTCTTTTACCTTCCCTTTTTCATTTTCATCTTGCAAAGAACTGTGGGTGGAAAATAGTGTGGAACCCAGTTATTCCTTCATTTAGTTCTTGTACGTGAGTTTCTTTTCCTCTTAACACCATCCTTTTTTCTATTTTCAGCCCCTAAACACTACTAACACCTTGTTTTTGTCTATTTTGTTATGTAATTTATGATCATGATCATGAAGAAAAATGACACATTCTTCCCCTTTGATTTTGGAACTCTAGGCCGCAAGCATGGGAGGAGATTTCTTCATGTGAATCTTACTAATTTTTGATATTCCAGTTGCTGTTGTTGATGTCTTATGATTGTTTTAAAAAAAATTGAATTTTTGAGTTCCTTGAACTTGAATCAAGTGATGATTGGAGAAGTTTTTCCTTAGGAATTTGAAGTTTTCGGGTAGAGTTCTTAAAACTTGTAAGAAATGGGGTTAGTTTATGTGTTGATTGAAGTTCATTGATATTGATCAAGAAAATAGAAATTTTGAAAATTTTAGGTTCTGGAAGTGTATGAAGACTTGGTATATTTTTATTTTTATTTTATTATTTTAGGTTTGGTTTTGAAGAATTGAAAGTTCATAGGAGAGGAATTAGTAGGAGAATGTTAGGTTTTTGGTTGATTTGGTTAATCAAAAAAAAACTTGCACTTGGTTATGTGAGAGGGAGGCCGAGAGCTATTGATAAAAAGGGAAAGAAAAAAAATTGTTGTTTTATCTTATATTAAGTGTGTTTAATAATTGTTCAAGTGTTGGAAAATTTTAGAAAAAGAATTTTAATTGAAATTTAAAGTGATTTGGAATGTGAAGACTATGAAACCCTTATGTTAGAGGAACTTTTGCGTTTTTTTAAACTAAGGTGGAGATTTGACAATTTGAGAGTCAAAATATCTATGTTTTTTTAGTATTGATTTCATGTTTCAGGGATGGAAGGAAATGAATTTTTGGTCCTTGAAATAAATAGTTTTAACTTTGTTTATTACATTAAGTGCACGTATTTGTTAAAAGGAATTTTGGTTGAGCAACTTAGGGGTTTGGGTGTAAACTATGACCTAGGAAATATTTTTGGATTAACTAGAACTGTACTAAGCTTTGATGTGTTTTTAGGATCACAGAGAGTTGTTCGTGCTGAATTGGTTGCAACGTGCCTAGATACGTGAACTTGTTATTTTTGGTAAGGGCTACTTCTAGACAAGCTTAGGACTTTAAATTTTATTTTGTATATCGAAGAAGTCTAAGAGCCTCAGGGTTTGAAGTGAGGGTCCCGTACCCCTTCGATTTTATTGTTCTAAGCTTTATATATGAATATTAGTGGTTTGTCTGCAAGAGGTTGGCGACTGCCCCTAACCCTCCACACTTGTGTGTTGCCTCTTTGTTGGTTCCATCGAACTTCAAAGAGATGAAATGTATTTGTTGCTTATGTGGTGAATTGTTGTGACTATATGATGATTGAAATTGTCAGATTGTTTTGTGGATATATGCTTGATCGTTGAAGAAATATGTTGTTGATGTTTTGGATAATGCAATAGTATATATAATGTTGGATAGTTATATATATTATTTGATTATGCCATGGGTGAAATATCTAATGTGATGATATGTTCATTGGGGTGGTTAAAGGCATCGTTGCGTCGTGTCTTATTGGTAACGTCGACCTGAATATACTGGGTGATGGATTGCCCATGGCCAAAGGAATTCAAGGAACGCCATTAAATTTTACCATAGCAGGGGAAGTGTCGGTCTGGTACGTACAGCTCGATATGACCTTAGCGTATGGATTCCGGAAGTAAAACTGCATTGGCATATAGTTGCGTCAATAGGATCTTGGGTGCATCCTTATTGTTGTTATGAATGTTGTTGACCTGAGTGTTTATGTGTTGAAGAAGGTGGTTACATCTTATAATATGTCTGGATATTATAATTGGTTGTTGTACCTGTTATTTGTGATATCTGCTTATTTTTAAGAAGTTGACCCTTGCCCGTGGTTCTTTCAAATGATGATTGTAACCCAGCTGATGGAGAAGACATATGTGATTCCGGCGATGACGTTTGAGTTTCTGGACAAGAACAGCCCTCTGGCCTGGAGATTTAACCCCAGCTCCGGCCGGTTAGAGTATAGTGGGGATATTGTAGAAGTTACTACGGTTGCAGGACTGACCACACGTGGAGAGATATATTGCAGGACAGTGAGCTTTCCAATTCCAGTGATGCAGATTGTCGAGGGATGGTTAGCGTCACAGCATGACCGAGTCGTTCCTACAGCAGCTACTACTCCTCCAGTTGAGCCTTTTGGGATTCCACATCAGACCACCCTTCGAGATGTATCAGTTACTTTGGATCTTGGAGTTGGTAGGACCGTTCATACGAGTATCGAATCTCGAGGCTGGGATGTAGGAGCATCCACCTCGCGTGCAGTGGTTGATGCACATATACCCACAGCAAACCCTACCCCAGTTCTAGAGATTTCCCCGACTCTTCCCATACCTCCTAGCGTATCTACTCCTCTGGCAGACTCACATCCAGTTTGCCCTAGTTGTGGTGCGGCAGGTTGCAGGGGCATAGGCGGGATTGAGGATGTGTATGAGGTTAGGCCCCTGGTGGTACCCACTCCGGTCCCAGTGATTGACTTGACGGGCGATGATGATGATTTTGAGGATGAGGAGATGGAGGAGGAGGAGGACCCCTCTGAGTACTATGGTAGCGATTAGTAGTTGTTTGGATGTGACCTTTGTGATATATATATATATATATATATATATATATATACTTTGTGGTGGCCAGTCTGTAGTTATATGGTTAGTGGTTTGAAGTATCTTTTGAGGACCTACTTTTGGAGCAGCCTCCTGCGTGAGTATCTGCTAGGAGTACCTCTAAGGTATGAGTACTCTTGATAGGGTATTCATGCATTAGGTGTATTCCTACCTGTGCATATTTCTTTATCGTCTTTTCATGGGAAAAACTTAATAGTTGTACTCTTTTGAAAATTGTATATATGTATATATTCTGTTATATTCTGTCTTTTGCATGGTAGGATTTCATCATGTTTAAAAATAAATAAAAAACACTATAGATACTCTGATTATGTTTGAAAAAGGCATTTGGAAAAAAAAATTGTTATATTTTCCAAAAGACAAGACGGGTATTATTTTGAAACGAGGTTATTGTTGCTATATTTTCCAAAAAAAATTACTATAGAGTTGTTTAGATTAGTAGAGCTCCGGAAACGAGGTGTTACATACGTGAGGAAATCTAAGAGTAAGAAAAGAAGGATAAACCAACTATGGAGGTCTAGTTAGTTCAGGATTGTTATGATAAATATCTTTATCTTTTTGTCCGATGTTATTTTATTTTCTTGTTAGCTTATTTTTGTGTTGGTTATCTCTAGTTGAATAGGCTACTCATGGGGGGCGGGGATTCCCTGGTTGTCGACAGTAGGTATTTATGTTTTATCTGAATAGAGGACATTTCCTCCGTGGGAGCTTAGCTCTAGGGGGGGTTGATGTGTACTGGTTTGTCGAACCATTATTGTAAACCTTGTATTCATCATTCCAAATCCCAATTGCAAGAAATTGTTCTTTCTAGCAGCAATGCTGACCCAAGGCTCCTAGAAGTTATCCTTGTGCATGCATATGATTACAATCCCAACAATTTGAGTTTTAAGATAACTGCTATAACTACTCACTTTTCTGCATATAGTGAATACATCATTTTATAGGAACCAAATCCTATTGGTTATCAAAAAAAGGAACTGAATCCTATCCTCGTTACTCTAAAAAAAAAAAAAACTTGAAGCAATTGGTTTATGGTTTGATATGATATCTTTGTTCAATTGAAAACCTGTGTATTATGTTTCATATTAGAGATACAAGTGATTTTGTTTTTTATAATCTCTAGTAGATGCGGTTACTTCGTTGGTAAATCCAATTGAACTTGTTCAAACTTCTAAGGAAAATTTCTCGGAAGTTTTTGCTCGATTCTAATGATAGGTGGTGCAACATCAAAGCTCTTCCTGGTGCCAATCGGTTGATTAAACATTTAAAGAGTAATGGAGTTCCAATGGCCTTGGCATCAAACTCTCCAAGGGAAAGCATTGAAGCCAAAATATCCTTTCATGATGGTGTTGATTTATTTCAGAAACCTTAAGCATCTTGTACCCTTTTGTCGATGTGTGTGATTATGAAAGTACGGGCTTGTTTCTTCATTTATATTCTTTCCATGCAGGATGAGAGATTCTTTCTCTTTCACAACTGGGGGAGATGAAGTTAGAACTAAGAAACCTTCCCCTGAAATGTGAGATGCAAAAAATGTTTTGGTTTAGCCTTAATTACTGAGGGTTACTTGCCTATTATACAAGTAAGATCCATTTCTTCTGAAAAATTCAAATTGCTCTTTATCGTGTCAGATTCTTAGAAGCTGCTAGGAGGTTAAGCATGGAGCCTTCCAGCTATCTTGTCATTGAAGACTCTCTGTGGGTGTCTTTCTCCTGTTCTAACTCTCTTTGATTTATGGTTTTTTGTGCCAGCTTCAAGTTTTCTTTGATGGTTAAACCTTCTGTTGAAATATTATTTTCTTTTATCCTCGTTAGTCGTTACACCTCATAAAAGAAACTTCTTTCAAATTATTGGATATTCCATTAAGCATATTCATAATTATATTTGTAATGAATATAGAATTATGGATAGCTTTTCTTTCTTTTGCCTCTTCATCGAAAAAGAAAATATTCTAAATATTTCTGGATAACTGTTAAACATCTCCCACCCCCCTCCAGTGATTCTCTCTGGCATTTTTAGCCTAGTGATCCCAATTTAATGTTCATAATTAGCTGTTCAGCTTTGAAATGAATCACCTAGTGGCAGAGGACTATTATGATGTTGATAGCTTGGCCAGACAAATTACATGTTTTTTACTTGTAAGGACAGTAGCTAATTTTTGAGGAAGTAAAACATATTTTATTGCATCTTTTGTAATTACATGTTTTTTACTTGTATGCCACGAAGCTACCCTTTGATACTTTGAATAGAGATTAATTGGTTAAAATTCTTACTTAATTTAAAAGGATTTTTCTAGCACTTCGAGTTGTGTATTTATCCTTTTAACATGATAGACAAAAGAATCCATGTTCAATTCTTATTACATTTTGGTTGAATCATCCCCTTACATTATGGTCAACAGTGATTTCTATATTGAAAGTATCTTGGACAGCCTACTTTACAATAGCTGAAGACTGCTTGCTTATTTTCTGCAAGGTTTCTGTAAAGGAATATTGATTTTTATCCTGGACTATTTTATTTATGCCTGATGAACAATTCATTTCCTCCATATCTTTTTTCTAAAAACATGTCTACTTGGCCACTTCAGACCTGGTGTTACTGCAGGTAAGACTGCTGAAATGGAAGTTGTTGTTGTACCATCACTTCCAAAATAGTCTCATCTCTATACTGCAGCGGATGAGATGATAAATTCCCTACTTGATTTGCAACTTGAAAAGTGGGGTCTACCTCCATTTGCAGATTGTAAATCCCGAATACCTTAAGATAGTACTTTTCGTGTGTATTGTGTTTCTTTTATTGGTATGTCATTTACATTTGAACTATTATTCTAAATTATTGCAGGGGTGGAGGGAACTTTGCCCATAGATCCTTGGTATATTGGTGGTCCTGTCATCAAGGGATTTGGTCGTGGGTCAAGGGTACTCGTGATTCCTGCAGATTTTTCACTTATTGCTTGTGCTATATGACATGAAGCTGAAATGTAGTGGAGCAAAAGATGGTTGAATCAAAATGATACTCTGATGCTATAGCAATTCTTTTTTGTGGTTGCTTGTGTTATAAGCTTGAAATCCTGATTTGGGAATTTTCCCCTGAATATAATAGGATTATACTATAACTGTCTTGAACAATTTTAGGCCCATTTCTACACTACGTGTAATTGGTGCACTATTTTTCTAGCTAATTTGTCAGCAAAGGGCTATTCAGAACTCCTTGCAGAGCAACCTGCAGAAGTTTATTTTGGTTGGGCTGGATTATCAGCAAGAGGTATTTTTAAAATGGTGATAAGTATTGGCTGGAACCCATATTTCAACAAAAAAGTAAAGACTATAGTAAGTTGTTTATTTTAAACCTCCGGCTATACCTATCTACCTTATAATATTTATACGATCTATGTTTTTTAAATGTAGGAACCTTGGTTGCTTCATGACATCACTGAGGATTTCTATGGGGAAGAGTTGCGGCTTGTGATAGTTGGTTACATACGTCCCGAGGTATCTGCCTACAATTTTTCTTTGTCGTGCTTGTTTTGTTCTTCAACTTTTCAAGTTTCACTAAAATTGGGCATTGTGCATAACGGGTCAATTTTCCATCCCTTGAAAGCTTGATAGCTAAGATTCATGAAGATCGCAGAGTTGCCGAGAAAGCTCTTGATCTCCCCTTGTATACAAGTTATAAGAATGATTCCTATTTGAGAAGCTCTTAGTAATGATTGTATTAATCCTGTAGCTTCTTTTGAAGAAACCACTTCATGCGCCCAAAAACAGTTTCATATTATACCTGTGATTCTTAATCACTACAATGCAATTTGATTTGGAACATGCATAAATAGTAATGAAAAATAGCCATTATTTTACTTTCAATATTTAACGTGCTTGTTGGGGATTTGGATTTCTTAATTGAACTCCTGACGTTCCTTGTCAGAGATGTGAAACAAGCTTTCCCGTTTTCTACTTGGGTTCTGTGTTCCTCCGAATGAACAAACTGTAGTGTCCTTCCTTTGTAACTTAAAATGATAATATCATGTCACAGAATCCAAATCCTTTCAAATTCTATCGAAGTGGTTTTCATATTAAACTTTCATATCTGTTTTTAGTATAATTTTTTTCTTTAATATGGCAATGAGTTATTGAATGATTTGCACACCAAAATTGATGCATCATAACCCTTTTCTTTAACATGACATTATCATTATCATTATTATTATTTACTTCATTAGCCTTTCATCAAATAGCAAGTTCATACCAGCATCAACAAAAGTTAAAGTGCTAATGTAACTGGAAATATGATAATCTTAGTGTAGTACTCTTAACAATGCCATGTCAAGTCTAAAAGTAATTTATGCTTTTATAGCTAAGGTACCAAATCTAAAATTCAACATGTTAGACCAATGATGTTATTGTAGGTGGCTTTTAGGATGTAAAAATGCTAAAATTTTCCCATCATGAACAAATGCCAAATTATTGACACTAGCCAGTGGTTACCGTTTTTGTATAATTACACATTTCACCCAAAAGTCTGAATAATGATACAAGGTGCCCTGCCCTTATTTCGTAAACCCAGCATTAGAGCCCACCACCACCTGGGGTTCATATGGGGACAAAATCCACCTTTGGAAAGTGAAAGGAGAGATTTGCACTTGACGACGTGCCTGAGCCTCCTTTTCTAGATACACCACCTGGAGTTGGGGTGCTCCTAAAGCAACATTAGCACCCTTGTCATGTATAATGTTGCTTTAGGAGCACCCCAACTCCAAATGGTATATCTAGAAAAGGAGAGGCAGCAGGTTCGGGGCAAAAGGATTGTTCACCCTAATGTGATTGTTACTAATGAAGATACTATTGTTTCTCCCAGAATTTAAAAAAGGAAAAAACTTGATTCTACAACTGAATCCCTTTGTCTTGACATTACGGCTCTTGAGGAATACTAAGCCCGCAAAAATATTCCAAAGGCTGGTCCTGCTGTGCAGACCAGCCATCAACCATGACAATCTTAGCATGGAACTGTCGTGGGCTTGGGAACTCATGCTCAGTTCGGGCACTTAAGAAGCTTCTTGCTTCAAAAGATCCTGACATGCTTTTTCTAATGGAAACCAAGAGGAAAGATACTGAAATGAATTCCTGGAGAAACATTGGGGGTCTTACCAACATGGTAGCCGTTAGTTGTTCCTTTGACGGAGGTGGCAGGCTGGGGGCCTACCTTGCTTTTGGAAAAGGTCGGTTAATGTTGAGCTTCAAGCGTGTCATCCCAACTTCATTGACATGTATATTTAATGGGGGATAGTGACATAAAATGGAGGGGTACTGGTATCTACGATTTCTCCAATAACGGTGAAAAACATCTAACTTGTGAGCTTATTAAGGATCTATATAGAGTGGACAGCAATCCTAATTGGTTGGTTTTTGGAGATTTTAACTTGGTTCTCTCCCAAGATGAAAAGATGGGCGGTAATCCTATCAATAGACCATTAGTGAACATGTCCAGAGAGGCTTTGCAATTTTGTAACCTTACAGATCTGGATTTTGATGGGGATATCTTTACCTGTAGTAATAATCAAGAAGGGGACACTCATATTAAGGCTAAATTGGATAGATTTTTGGCTTCTTCCACCTGGAAAAATTATTTTCCCAAGGTCGTGTATTCCCAATTAACGAGGTACTCTTCTGACCATAAGCCTCTTCTTTTGTTTATTTTTCCTAACAATGACTGCAGGAAGGTTAAACCTAACATTAAAAGGTTTGAGCAACTTTGGCTTAGGGAGGAGGAATGCCACAGAATTGTTAAAGAGTCTTGGCATAGCCGTCCTTCATCCCCTATTGCTAAAATTTCTACAGTTCTGGATAACCTTAGCTGCTGGGGTAAAAGTAAATTTGGTGATATCCCTAGAAGGATTAGAGAGAATCAGGGGTTCTTAACACCCTGAATACTTGCAGCCATGAAAAAGGTGTTATGCCTAGAATTCAAGCTATTGAAAGGCGCCTGGACGACATTTTGGAATGTGAAGAAATCTGGTGGAGTCAGCGTTAGCCCTTTGGCTGCAACAAGGCGATAAAAACACACAATTTTTTCATCAAAAAGCCTCTCAAAGGAGAGCCCGTAATAGGATTACTAATATCACTGATTCAAATGGTAATTTTCACCAAAAAGATTGGTAAGGTCTTTACTGATTATTTTATGGATTTGTTTTCTACTTCTAACCCCTTTAACATTGAGGAAGCTGTGTCTGTGGTGAAAGACAGATTGGATGACTCTATGAGAGATATGATTGGCAGTCCTTTTTCTAAGGAAGAGGTACAACATGTTGTTCAACAGTTAAAACCCTTGGCTTCCCCTGGGCCAGATGGTATGCCCCAGAGCCCTTTTCTATCAAAAATATTGGGAGGTCATTGTGAACGATATCTCTTCTATGGTTTTAGGGATTTTGAATGGGGACAGCAGCCCTGAGAATATTAATCAGGCCTTTATTTGTCTCATCCCTAAGATTAAGAAACCTACTAACCCGGCTGATTTTCGTCCTATATCTCTTTGTAATGTGTGTTTCAAAATTGTCACTAAAACCATAGCTAACTGTTTAAAACTTATTCTGTCTAATATTGCTGGCCAATACCAGAGTGCCTTTGTCCCTGGTAGGTTGATTACTGATAATGCCTTGATTGCTTATGAGAATTTCCATTTTATAAGGAAAAAAACAGAATGGTAAGATTGGTTTTGCGGGCATTAAACTTGATATGTCTAAAGCTTACGATAGGATTGAGTGAGAGGTTCTTAGCAGTGTTAACAACAGCACGCTATAGCCTATAGCGCCTTAGTGTAGCGGAGCGGCCCTCCACCGCTACAGAACACATCATAGCGGAGCATTTCACTCAAGCGGGCTTAACGGCTGGGTTAGCAGACCGGATAGCATAAATAGCAGCGCTTTTGCGCCGCACCTGTGTGGCCAAATTGAAATTCCAGAAACGCCCTCGGTTTTTAGACGTTGGGGTTATTTTTAAGGGTATTTTGGGGATTTCGTTTTCAGTTTTATCGGCCTTTTCAGAATAACGGTCATCCCGCTATACGCTATACCGCTATAGCATTTTTGGGGTCAGCCGCTATCCAGGATTGATAACACTGGTTCTTAGTAGTATGGGTTTTCCCTCTCATTGGGTCACTCTTATCATGAAATGTGTTACTACTGTTTCTTTTTCAGTTTTGTTAAATGGTAAACGTTGCCCTTTGTTCTTCCCTAATAGAGGTTTAAGGCAAGGGGACCCTTTATCCGCTTATCATTTTATCCTTTGTGCTGAGGTTTTTTGGGGTCTACTTATCAAAGCTCAAGAAAGGAAGGCACTTCATGGCATTAAGATAGCTAGGTCAGCCCCTGAAATCACTCACCTATTTTTTGCTGATGATAGTTTAATTTTTTGTAGGGCTACTCAAGAGGAAGCATAGGAGCTGTCCCATATTTTGGAGACTTACAAAAAAGCTTCAGGTCAATTGATTAATCAAGCAAAATCTGATATCTCCTATAGTCAAAATGTGCTAGCAGATAGAAGAAGTAATTTCCAAGATTGGATGAATATAAAGACTACAGAGGAGCATTCTAAATATCTTGGCCTTCCTACTTTCGTTGGGAGATCTAAGAATCAGGTTTTTGAATATGTCAAGGATAGAGTTTGGAAAAAACCTTAAGGGCTGGAAGGAAAAGTTTTTGTCCACTGCGGGCAGAGCAGTTCTTAATAAAGCAGTAATTCAATCAATTCCTACATACGTGATGGGCTGTTTTCTGATTACTAAAGGCTTGTGTGAGGAGGTGGAGGCTATGATTAGTAGATTTTGGTGGGGAAGTAGAGGCGGGGAAAGAAAAATTCATCGGGTCAGCTGGGATAAGTTGTGTACTAAGAAGAAGGAGGGAGGTATGGGGTTTGGAGATTTTAGGGCTTTTAACGAAGCTCTATTGGCTCAACAAGGTTGGAGACTAATTTGCAATCCTACTGGCCTTCTTTCTCAATGTCTTAAAGCTAGATACTTTCCTAAAAATGATTTTCTGAGTGCTAAAGTAGGTCATAATCCTAGTTACACTTGGAAAAGCATTCATCATGCATCTTGGCTTTTAAAGAAAGGAGGTTTATGGAGGGTTGGTAATGGATCTCAAATCCGGATTTGGGAGGATAATTGGTTGCCTAAACAAAATGGGTTTAAGGTTTAAAGTGTTAAACCTGATGACTGTGAATTAAATTTTGCTAATCAGCTTATTGATGTGGAGACTATGTCTTGGAATAGACAGACTGTTAACTCTCTTTTCTTACACTTTGAAGCAGCCCAAATCTTGCAGCTCCCTTTGGTGGACCTCAACCAAATAGGTTCCTTTATGTGGGGTGGTACAAAAAATGGCATTTACTGAGTCAGATCGGGCTATCACCAGATTAAGCAGTGGGAAAGTAATTCTAAGTCAGGAACAAGTCAAGAGTCTACTGGGGTGTGGTCTAAATTGTGGAAATTGCATATTCCTCCTAAACAAACAGTGCTACTACGAAAGATTTTAAATAAAGCTGTCCCGGTGAGAATGCAGCTCAGAGATAGAGGGGTTGCATGGCCCTTATTCTGCCCTAGATGCAATGATTCGACAGAAACAATAGACCATACTTTTAGAGACTGTATTAAAGCTACTCAGATTTGGTTCGCATCCAATTTGGGAGTTAACTTTGGTAGGAACCGTCAGATTCCTTTTAACATTCGGTTAGAAAATCTTATTCTGACTAAAAAAGCTGGGATTGTAGAACGCATAGCTTCTGTTATCTATAGCATTTGGTGGGCTCGCAATTTAAGCTGTTTTGAGGGGAAAGATATACCTGTGGTGGTGTCAGCTAGGAAGGCGTGCTCCATCCTTGAGGAGCACCGTCGCGCCGGTGGTGTTGGTGTGACGCAGCGGGTGGATCCGATTCGTCCCCGTGGCGACGAGATGAAGGTTAATGTGGATGCAGCCCTGGCTTCTGATGGTCGATGGGGTTGCAGTGCTGTTGTTAGAGACGCGGACGGTATGGTGATTTGGGCGGCGAATGGTCGGCGCCGGGCTTTGATGATAGTGCAGCGGCAGAGGCAAAAGCGGTGTGGTTAGGGTTGCAAACAGCGAAGGAAATTGGCGTGGAGAGGCCGATCGTGGAATCTGATGCTAAAGGAGTGGTGGACTTTCTTCAACGCGGTTCGTGGCCCAACTCCTATGTGGGCTCTATTCTTATTGCTTCGTATTTCCTTAGTGGGTCAATTTAACCGGGTCCAATTTGTGCCTAGACAGGCTAATTGGGCTGTCCATTGCTTAAAGCTTGGCCCTTGATTTCCCCACCTCCCCCACTTAATTTTCCCACCTCTCATATTTTCAAAATTCCAACTTTGCCCTTGCCCTAAAATAAAAAAATTCCTCGCCTCTCACACATTCATTCACGTCACCCAGTTCCCACCCCCCTCACATCTTTCTCTCTCAAACCTCACCTCTCCTCCACCTTTCCTCCCTCTCTCTCGCCCTTTCTCAATCTCTCCCACGTTTGAAGGTGTTTTATCTTGTTGTTTACTTGATTGAATAGTATTTTATCTCGAAGCTGAGGTGCGTTTAATCCCTTTTTTCTGGGATCTCTGGTTTTCCGAATTCTTAAATCCGGAATCCTCCGGATTTAAGAATCCGGTAGTGCAAAAAAAATTTCTGAGATTTATGTTGTTCCAAATTCTTATTACGGAATATTCCGGATTTAAGAATTCGGAAGTTTAAATAAGTTTCCGAACATAAGAATCCAGATGTTATGTCTGACTGAATTTTTTGCATTTTTTTCTGTGCAGTTTCAATGGACTTTCCACCACCAACACAGATAATCATGACTTCTGTTATTGTTGTTGTTTATTACAGTGGTCGGATTAAAAGAGATGACAATGGCGTCACATTTGAGTGCAAAAATCCAAAATCTTTTAGGATAAACAGAGGCATCACCCTTGATGCCTTAAAGAGAAATGTTAACGACATAGTGGTACAACCAGGAGATGACCAAAGGGTGTGTGATATCCATTATCAATAACCCATTTCTTCGGAACACGAGCGTGCTGAATATGATGTTTTGAAACTTGAAGATAACAGTGACGTGGAGACGATGTTCACCGTCTTTTCACAGTATGCTAGCCTCGGGCCGATCGAGTTATACGCAGATCTATGGAGAAGCATTGACCAGATACTCTCCGCCTGCAGGAAACCAAGATCTGTGGACGAAATAATCGCCATGTGCACTGATCCATAATCGTCAAGTGTCACCAGTTTGACACAGCTGTGATGTATTTTATTGTTGTTGTTGTATTTTGTGTTGTCATTACATTCAGCCAAACGTTTAAGTTGTTGTATTTTGCGTTGTTACCCTATTTCGCCTTATTTTTTAGTTATTGTATCTTGTGTTATTATTGAATGTCGTATTGTTTTTCAGTTGTCGTATTTTGTGTTGTCGTATTTTGCTTTGTTACGAATAACATAAAATTTGTGAACAAATAAAATGCATATATCTCAAAATACAAATATATGTTTGATCAAAATACATATGAAAACATTAAAAGAGTGCTGCTACTCGTGCCTACGCCCGACCCGTCGTCGTGCATATGTCTGAAGGACATGGGGGCGTGCTAATCTCTGGAGCTCTAGCATCAGCTCCCAACCATCGGTGTCGGGTTGGATGTGCAGACATCCGTCCATCACTGCCTATGCAATCTTAGACACCCTAGCCTAGCTAGCAGCCTACGACAACAAAAAAAAAGATTTTATTTTCTAATTTACAGCTGTTTAAGATATAAATAAATAAGACTTATAAATATAACATACATCTGCTGGTAGTGGTGATGGTGGTGGTGGTGGTGGTGGTGATCCTGGATCTGGAACTGGTACATGATCAGGATAAATGTATGGATGAGAGATACTTCGGAACCATTCCATGTATCCAGGCTCCACGTCCGGAGATCCAGCCTCCACCCAAGCACCTAGAGCAATGACGTTCTGACCAAAGTGAAGCCACCTCTCATCCATCTCCTCTGAATTGATCGACTGACATCTAATGTCCCGGGGATCGTCGGGTATGCGCTGCACATGTCCAAACTGGCGCAATACCCTGTCTGGCAGGTATGGATACACCAGAGTCCCGAACTGGATGAAGCCCCTGAATAGAGATATAGGGTAGAACTCTCGTGCCTACCTGTGACCTACATACGGGTCCCAGGTAACATCGCCTATAGTCAGCCTATCCAGGGCCCGCAGGTATGACCTCACTAGTCTTGCGCCTCTGACTACTTCCCAACGAGAGGCACGGGGTAGTGCCTCCTGGTACAACTGGCATAAATTTTTGGATCTGAGATCAGGTGTCTGGAAGTGCTCATGAATCCAGGCCTGCATGAAAATTAAAAATTCAGATACTTTTAAATTGGCGCTTTACAAGTATAATAAAAATTATTGAAGACAACAACATTCGTACCTGTAATAGCGTTGCAAAACCTGCCACCTGCTTCGTCTTAAACCTGCTCGCATCCTTCAGCTGGTCGTTCAAATATGTAAGGGCCATGGCACCCCACGCGTAGGTCTGGGCACGACTCAAGTCCCTAAACATGTGCAATCATCCTATACACATCAAGGACCCACTCTTTTCGGCAAACAGAGTGGTGCCGACAAGGTGCAATAGGTATGCCCTGGCTGCCATGTCCCACTCTCCATCATCGCAACATCTCGTGTATACCACGCTGTGCAGCCACTCCGGTCGAACAGAAGTACATCTGTTCCTCTCAATCTCAGCATCTACCGCAGCCCTAGGGTATGCAAAAAAATTTAAAACTTACCAGAAATTCCAAATTTCCGGAATACTTTTTTTTTAATAAAATGTATTTATTTTTTAACCACAAAACAATATTACATTACATTACATTACATTACATGACCTACAACATTACACCGGACGCAAATTCAACACTAAACTACAACATTAAAAAAACCAAACCCAACGATTACACACCCAACAACAACACAACACAAATATTACATGACCTAGTCACCAGTTCTAATCATTGGCTATGGTTGACAAAGGAGATCAATAATCTCATCAGCTGTTCTTGGTACACGGCATCTTGCAATGATCTCGTCAGCTGTTCTACCAAGCACAACATACAACTCTATTGGGTCATGGCTAGAATGATCATTGAATGCTTCCCACATAAGTTGTATGTCGCCGTCGTTTAAAAGTGTCATACGTGTAACACCCCAATTTTTAAGAAAAATTGTTTTGTCAATAAATCTCGAATACTTGAACGTAAATCCTAGAGATTGATCACCTTAACGATTTACTAAGAGTACGGGAAATTATTTTGACTTATTTTGAATAATTTATTTACTATAAATAATTATTATTGATGATGTCAATTCAAATTGATAGACAGCGTAGACGTATGCTGCTTTTAAGGTGAATTCATCAATTAAATTTTATATGAGTTTTCCGTTTGACGCGGTAACGCGTATTTTTGTTGACTAAGAAATTGATTAAATTAAATCAAGATAAAATTAAATTTAAGAATTAATATTTGATATTAATTCATGATTCAAAAATCGTCGGAAACTCTAACGAAGTTACGTCGTATTTTGAATCTCCGGATAATTTTTATCCGCATTAAAATTTAAAATGAATTCCGATTTCGATGAAAATCGAATCGTGACTTGTTGTGACATTATTTGAGTGTTTTTTATTGTTTTAACAATATCTTATTCACGCGGTAAATTAATTTCTCCGTAAATTAATTTACAAAGCAAAGCGATAAAAAACCTAACACGCGACGAGAGCCGAGATTTTAGTGAATGCGTAAGCTAGATATTTTATTTTAAGGAAAACTTGCGGAGGAAGTTGGCTGCAGATGATGCATGTATCTAACCAAGATTACTTTTATTAAAATATCTTATTAATATTATCCAAATCTTTTATTATTATTTTTTTACCATGATTATCCATTCAACTAGAAGATATTTTTTTCCCCTCATTGCTGTCCAGCGAGACCTTAAGCCAGCTCTTCCTTTTATTTCACGAGTGTGTGAGTTAAAGAAAAAAAAAATTAGAAAGAAGACAAGCTAGCTCTTCCTCTATTTTTTTTAACCAGCCGAAGTCCCCATCTCCTCAGATCTTTATTTTAATTTTATCCTTCTTCTTTCTTTAGTTTATGAAGTGTTGTTAACCTTTGAAAAAGCTAAAGTTTTCCTTTCCTTTCTTCAAGCAAAAACCGTGAGCACATCACCATGAAACACCCACATTTTTCCTTCAATTTATTCTTCTAATTAGTACTGAGACCTTGAGCAAGTGAGAGTGCCTTTGGGAGAGCAAGATTTCCTCTCCTACTTCCTTGTATTTCCAGCTGTGAGTACCCCATATTTAATGCTCCAAATTCCTTGTTTCCATAACCATCCTCGGTGCTAGAGAGGCTTAGAGTTGGTGAGGCTTTTATCAAAAAAAAAAAAAATTCTCTTGTTTATTTTAGGCCAAAACCGTGGTCTTATCACGATTTTTAGGTGAGGATTATTTTGATTTTTGTTCTATTTTTTTTTTGGGTATAGTTGTATGATGATCAAGGAACAAAATGACAAATTTTTCCCTTCATTTGTTGTGCTCTAAGACCATGACCAAAAAGGGGAAAATGATGGATTGTTCTTGTGATTCTTGTCTTTATTGTTGTTTTAGTTGCTCTTGTTGTTTTATGTGTTGATCAAGAAAATATTTGAGTTTTGTACTCCTTGAACTTGAATCATGTTATGATTAGAGAAAAATTTCATAGATTTGAAGTTTTGCTAATTTCTTGAAAGTTTTAAGAAAGGGGTTTTTAGTATGTTTGTTGTTAAGTTTGATTTAGAAGAACGTTTAAAATTTTTCCTAAACTAGGTGTTGAAACCTTGAGCTTCAAGGAGGAATAAGGAAGGAAATTTTGTGTTTCAAGCCTTTATTTATGCATATTTAAGTTGTTGTTATGGTTTAGGAGTTTAAAAAAATTAGATTTGAGTTAGAGTTGCTTAAATTGTTGATTGAGTTGAATAAGACTATGAAACACCTAATGTTTAAAGAGATCTTTGTATTTCTTAAATAAGGTGGAGTCTTGAAAATATTAGTGTGAAGAATATTTTATTTTAGTATTGATTTTATGGTTTTGAGATTTGGAAGAAAAAATTTTCTAGTATTTTTAAAATTTCAAGTTTAGTTAAAAAGTTATAAAGATTTGAGTAAGTTGTAAATATTTAAAATATTATTTCTAAATTAGTTTTAGTGTTTTTAAGTGTGAGTATTACTAAGAAGAATTCTTGAGTTGTGTACCCTAGGAGTTTGTTTGCAAACCATAACCTAGGGGTTATCTTCGAGTGATTTAGAGATTTTCTAAGACTTAGTGTCTTTGTCTTAGGGTTGTTGAGGTCGTAAGTACGTGTGTGCGAGAGTTCGAGACGTATTCTGACGTTAGCGTGGACGTGGAATTCTATTTCCGTAAGGGCGCTTCACATTCTAAGTGTTAATATTTATGTACTTATGAGTAAGGGCAACTCTTAGACATGGATAAGTTTTATTATTTAATTTCAAGTCTTAAAGCGAAGAAGTCTGAGAACCTCAGGGTTCGAAGTGAAGGTCTCGCACTTTCGACTTTTAGTTCTTAAAACTTATGTTATTATCTAGTGGGCTTGTCTGTAGTGGTTGGCAATCCCTGACCCCCACACTTGTTTGTTACCTCTTTGTTGGTTCCATCGAGCTTCAAAGGGGAGAAATGTATTTATTTCTTATGAGGTGAATTGTGGTGACTATGTGATGATTGGATTTGTCTGACTGTTTTGTTGGCTTGAGATGTATGGTTGGTAACATTGTTAGCTGAACATTTATTTGATGTGGATATATGTTGATTTATGGGGAAGTACATTATTGGTGTTGTTGGATAATTCAATAGTATTTAATGTTGGATAGTTAAATATTTATTGTCTTATGCCTTGTTATAATTTCATATGCTTGATATGTTCGTTGGGGTTGGTGGAAGGCATTGTCGTGTCTTATTGGTAACGTCGACCTAAATATCCTGGGTGATGGATTGCCCATGGCCAAAGGAATTCAGGATGTTTCGTCGTTAAAATTTTACCATCGCAGGGAAAAGTGTTGGTCTAGTACGTACAGCCCGATATGACCTTAGCATATGGATTCCGGAATTAAAACTGCACTGGCATATAGTTGCATCAATAGGATATTGGGTGCATCCTTATTGATTTGTGCTGAATGTTGTTGACATGATTGCGTATATGTGCTGGAGTATGTGGTTTCATATTATATGATGTCTATATAATATAATTGGCTGTTGTATCTGCTATTTGTGTGTTATCTGTTTTATTTTAAGAAGTTGACCCTTGCCCGTGGTTCTTTCAATCAATGAATGTAACCCAGATGACGAGGACTGCAGAGTGTTCGAGGTTGTTATCAAACGTAGCTGAGGATAGTCCTATCTGGCTATCCGACTTGTGTGTCAGTCTGAATTTACTAGAGAACTAGTAAAGGTTGTAACGTGTAGACCAGTTATAGGGTGTGTACTCTTTCTAATTACAATGTTGTAATAATCGTATTATGTTTTTCAGACTTGGATTGTTATGTGAGATGATTTAATAAAGTTATCTGCATGGTTGCTACTATTGATTTTGTTGTCTTTAATTATTCACCGCCTTTCGGAAATGTCACAATACTCTGATTGCTATTTTCTTAAAGGAAGTTTTAAAAAGAAAAAAAAGGGTCCTTATTCTTGAAACCATGCAAGCAGCGTGTTCCACTTTCAAAAAGTTCATTAGAACAGTAGCGCTCCGGAAACTGGGTGTTACAATACGTATATACTGAACACGAACACTACCCACCGAAACAGGGCATCGATAGTAGAGATCTGCTACTATACGTGATCCAGCTCCGAGCTTTCGCCTTATCTTTTGCTTCAGTTCTTCAATGGTGATGGATGTCTTGATCCTAAATATTTTTGGAACATCGCATTCAAAAACTACGCCATCAACACTTGTTGTGATTTTGCCACTGTGATAGACAACGGCAAGGCTCGAATCCATCGAGAACTAGGTTGCTGGGTGTCTGAAATGACTCACGAGCGGGCTAACTGATGAAATCGTTTTAGGGTTTGCGTGAAATTTTGCTTGTGAAAACGGTTATATTTATAGAAAGGTTGATGTAATCTGAACCATTAAAAGCGTTGGTGGTATGTCATTCGTTGATTGTTTTTAACAGAAACGACAAAAAGGAATTGATTCCTCCTGGCCCACATGCAATAGCAAATGACAACACCATAAATAAAAGTCTGATGTGATATGAATCGTTAAAAGTGTCGGTCGCATATCGTCCGTTGATTCTTGGAGAAGTAAGGTAAACAAACAAAAGACATAAAGGATAAAAATACAACAATTATTTTTCAACACGCAGTAGCAAACGACAAGACCATAAATAAAAAGTACGCATATTAAAAAATAATAAAGTGTACTACAGATCACTATAATGTAATCAATCGTCGTCCAAGCATACACTACAATGTAATCAATCGTCGTCCAAGCGTACACGGTCATCTGGGTATTGTGGTGTATTTTAATGCAACGGTGGAAATAATGTAAACCATTCCTGTATTCGAGTAGCATACAGTGTTGCCCATGAATGAGCCTCAGGATAACAATATTAACGCCAACTGGGAGCGACATTAGGCAATGTACATCCGGGCTTAAGAAATACCTGAAAAATACAAATTAATTAAACACATTCTACATTAAAAAAAGCTAAAATTAAGTTAAAAATAACACATTGTTGTAAAAAAATTACTTGTACCCAGTGATTAGTATTGACAAACCCAATACAAATTATGGCGTTGTTTGACTGGGTTGGGTGACACATGCCCCGAAGAGGGGAAAATGTCCAACACATTCGACTGCACTCATTCAAATAGACTAGAATCAATTTATATTTGGTTGCTATTACGTAACCCATGTCTGGTAAGGTCATCCACTTGTCACGAAAGCAGGTACCAGTTACACCTAGCAACGACTCCCTCAATGCTTGATATTGATCTCCAAAAAGCTGGTCATATAAATCATAATGCATTCTGATATCTTTTTCCAAGTCTTGTCGGACTATAGACCATCTGTCCTCAGATTTACTAAGTAATGCTGCAATCCAACGATATCTGCAGTTTCCATCATCTTTGACATCCACTATTTCCTCAATATATAAATGAAACTGTGGAGGAAATTGACTCAGGTAAGGCGATCATTTCGTTTTCCTTGGGTACATTAGATGGTACATTATATGCCTTTGATGTATTCCCAGATGATACGTCAGAATATATGTTGTCCACATGCTCAAAATATGATGGGTCGCGCCTAACATCATATACATCCATTGCTGGGGCCTTACCTTTACTATTTTTCGGTGCTCCATTGGTCTTCACCTTTTGAGGAGGTGGACACATTGAAGTAGTGTCTGGAAATACAAGTTCATGCACTTTGGCAAACAATGCCCTCTTGCCAATATCGTTAAGTGGTCGAAATCGCATTACTAATGCATCCCATTAAAGCGCAAGCTCTTCCTCTGACACGACGCCTTCCTTTGTCTCAACTTGATGTTGTTGCGGTTGGTATTCACCAACATGTAAACTCCTCCAGTGCGAGTGAACTGTCTCCAATGGAATAGGTGCAAACAACCTCGTGTAACCCGTCAACTCACAAGCACAAGGTAACCCAAGTGTCATTCTGATAAAGCAACCACAAGCAAATTTATCAATACCCATATAATTCACTCTACTGCACTCGTCGGCAATAAGTTGTAGTGCAGTCCTTGATACAAATCCATGCAATCTGATAAACAAACGGTTAGTGTGCCTGTGCTCCACTACGTTTATGCTTTTTTTGAATGATGTCTTTATCTCAGCGTGTTGCAGTGCAAGCATATTGTTCATAGCTTCCCAACAATTACACAGGTCACCCCTGCTGTTTTGTAGATTCCTCTTCAATGTCCAATGTGCAGACTCAGCTCTAATAACAAATAAAAATTAAAACACATCAGATGCTAACCACACCATTAACAAAAATCTTTATCAACATAAGTTTATCTACTAGTTTAAGCATACCTATTTGTTATTGTATTTTCGAAGTACATCACTCGGTTGGTCCATGTCGCAACAAACTTTTCCTTAAAGGGATTCAACCATGTATTCTTGACATATTCGACAAAAGTAGGAAATTCTGAACATACACACTCAAAAGTCATCAACCGTTGCTCATACTCAAACTCGTCAGTCGCATTAACAACACCATCCCATGCATTCTTCACTGCCTCATGTTTGTCTTCACGAAATACCAATTTCTTGCATTTCGCATAGACATTCTTACCTATGTGCCATTGACACAACAAGTTGGCCGAAGTTAGAAAAACGGACGCAATTGCATTCATCAGAGCAAGATCTCTGTCGGTAAGAATAACTTGAGGAAATGATTCATGTCGCACAAACAGACCTTTTAACTTCAAGAGTGCCCATTCAAAGTTATCCTGCTGCCCAGAATCTAAATAGGCAAATGCCACTGTGTATGTAAGGGATGTACTGGTAACACCAACAATTTCAAACAGTGGCAGCCGATATCTGTTGGTTTTGTAGGTGTTGTCCATGAACAAGACAACGTGAAATGTATTCAATAAATTGACGGCATCTGGATGTGTCCAAAAAATATCTCTCACAACGTCGGAACCGTCATGTCTTCTATACCAGAACACATATCGATCACGTTGGATTAAGTTCAACAAGTGTTGCATTTCAGTTCTTAGACCTTTCTAACAAATGGATGACCCATCATGTTTTCAGGTATCCGATGGTTGTGAATTCCACAAAGGACCTTAAGTATCCAGCATTCACCCGTTGACAGAGGTCTTCCTTTAAGCGTGAACGGACACTCACACATATGAGATCCAGTTGACTTTGAAGAACTTGATGACTTGGATCTATACTTTCCACCTCTTTCACAGCCCATAATGATTTTTGTTTTTCTTCCTCTTTGTCCCGTTTTTGTGTCTGATCTTACAATGACAACAACTATATTGTTTTTCTTCCCAACCTCTCGAGCCCAATACAAAAGGTCATCTCGTGTAGGAAATATCTGGAAAAAAAAGTATTAAACTTAATGAAATACGACATATTCACTACATATAAAAAATACGACATATTCACAATATGAAATAATAATTAAATTACCTGCGTAGTAGAGAATACATCACTACAATCGAAATGTTCGGAAACATTGGTCGGCTTGTCAGCTTCATCAGAATTGAAGCCACTAAAATCATCCATTTCTGATAAAACTAAAATAAAACAAACAAACAAAATAAGATAAATTATTATGTGGGAAAAAAGGTTAAAAAAATAAAATATACGTACCGAAAATTGTGTATTTCCGGTATAAGATAACAAAAATTGTATACCGAAAATTCACAATTTTCGGTACACAATTTTTGTTATCTTATACCGAAAAATTGTGAATCTCTGGTAGGAAATTTACTTATTTTCTACCGGAAATTAACAATTTCCAGAACATATTATGTTCCGGAAATTGTGAATTTTCGGTAGATAATAAGAAAATTGTGTACCAAAAATTGTGAATTTTCGGTAAAAAAAGGCGTAAAAATGAAATCCCCCGGAAATACCAATTTTTGGAATACAATTTGTATAACGGAAATTGGAATTTCCAGAACTAAGTTCAAAACGCAAAAAAAAAAATACTTATCGTAAATTCGTCTTTTCGGTACGATTGGAGCTTTTTTCGGGAAGTGTAAGTGGAAAAAATAAAAGTTGAGTTTTTTATGGTTTGTGCTGGGGAATTTTTTATTATACTTTCATTTTGTTGTATTTGCACATGTTTTTGTGTTTCATCGTTGTTTAAGTTATATTATTTCGTTGTTAAATCATTATAAGCAAAACATGAATTATAAGCAAACCATGAATTATTAACAGAATGAATTATAAGCAAAACATGAATTATTATTAACATAGTTTGAAAAACATGAATTATTACAACAAAATGTAATTAGCTACAACTAAGTGATGGAAACATCAACTATATTGTTCACTTCAATATTGCGAAACTTAAACTTTATCTTCATCCCAGCCTTCAATTCATTATCTTTACAGAATTTTTTACACCCCATACCAATCTTGGTGGACGGCCTTGGCTCACTTCGAACTAACAATTGACAGGATGTATGGCCACCACCAGGGCCACACAACAACAGACTACCAAAGCCAGAGTTTCTCACGTGTTCCGCGATCCCTTGTACAGATCCTATGTAAAACAATTTATTAGAATAAGAAATTTATTAATATTAAATGTAAAATAAGGAATTAAATATAATGATTTGAGTTCAACCAAATGACTGACAGTTGCTTTCACCTTTGTCAAAGTAACTGTGAAGGAGACGGGTCGACACTTTGTCGATAGACTGTGGAAAGTTGGAAATTCTTCTCGACTGCAATGTCGGCTGTACATAGTAATTTTAAAATTACTTTCACCCAAATAGCTAAAAAATATATTCTGATTTTCGGTCAGGCCATAAAACACTCTTAGATCCTGCCATCCATTAGTAATACGTGGAGCTTCGATAGACTTGTTGAACGTCACATCATGCCTATTTCCTTCTTGGTCGACCAAGTGCCAAATTATACCAAGCTCATCGAAAAATTCACGTATGAAGTAAGGCTTCACTTCTCCATGAGGCTAAAACAAAATACCAAATGTTAGGTCTCATGAAGACAAAATATTCTTCACATTTTGACACAACTTGACATAAATACTTGTGAATATAAATTTACCTGGTTGGCGACATGCACTGTAGAAAAACCACCCTTGTGAGGCTGAATGTGCTCAACACGCCTCCTACTCCCAGAGGCAGTCATAGGTTGTCGCTCTCTGAGAGGTGCATCAGCAGTAGCATAAGCTCCTCTCATCATAGACATTTCTGAAAATATAAAAAAGTAATTTCATAAAAAAAAAACTTGTACCGGAAATACATAATTTCCGGAATACAAAAAACAAATTTGTGCATATCGGAAATGCCAATTTTCGGTATACAAATTATAAACCGAAAATTGGAATTTTTGGTAATATTGTTTTAAAAACAATTTTATCGAAAATTGTATGCCGGAAATTGTAAAAGTTTTAAAAAAAAATTACCGAAAATTTCAATTTCCGGTAATTTGTTTAGAACGCAAAAAAAAATATACATACCGTAAATTACAATTTTCGGTGTGAGTGCAAAGTGAAATTATGTGTTTTTGTTGTTTTCTGTAAGGATATTTTGAAAAATTCGCAATTAGGGAGTGCACGCAAAAGGTGAAGATGCATTTAATAATCGCCATTTGAGAGGCACCGCCGAAAAAGCGCTGTAACACCATCGGGTACTTGGAGGCCCATTGTTGCGTTGTGGGTACAAAATTTATGAACCAAAACAATGGCCTAGGATTCCACTAACTTGTTGACCATTTGTACTAGCCTGTTGCAGTTAATGAAATCCTTGTTGACCAAAAAAAAAAAGAAAAAGGATTCCACTAACTTGAGCGATGGAGAAATATTATTATTTTTTTAAAATATTGTTTGTTAAGGGGTCATGATATTCCTATATTAAACCTTCATATCACTTTTACGCATTACTACTTGTTTAGAAAAATGCTAAAGAAACCAACACTACCTAAGAAAAATGCTAAAGAGAAAGATAATATTTTAATATATATATTTTCTTATTTTATTTTCTATAAAAATACAAAAAATAGATATGTAAGCCAGGTCTTTTACGAGCAAAAAATACTTGTGAATTAATTATGACACTACTTGTACTAAAAGCCTTACTATCTTATCTTTGTTTATGTTTAGATAAACATTTTATTTAAGTGTTTATTGCATAAGAAGAGAGGTCAACCTGAGTCTCTACTTGCTAGAATTCTTGACCTTATGGCCGCATATTCTATTGATAAATCATTTCTACTTCTAAATTTGTGCATAATCGATATTCCATTATACTTGAGACTTTGTTATTCCTTTTTTTTTTAGATTTAGTCTAATAGTTCAGTTGGATGACTTAATGGAAAACTAATAGTAGATGTTCATGGTAGTGTCAGTCTTTTCGCTAATAATAATAATAATAATAATAATAATAATAAAATTATTTTAGTGTTATTTTAATATTTTTTAAACTTTTGATCAATTGTACAATCGTGCAAGAAAATAACTCGTGAAACATATCGATTGGTTTTCTTTGGCAGTATGCATTGCTACGGGCATCATGGCATAGGTCACCTCTGGCATCATCGAGAAACATATGGTCGCCTCATACTCCCTTCACGTTCCCACCAAGTTTTGAAAAATCTTGATATGAATAGTATGTGTATATTCTCTCAGATTTTAAAATAACACTTCAGTTCAAGATAGAAAAGACATTTGGGCTCTTCAAATACTTACGAAAGTAATTATATTTATCTCACTCTAAAGTGACTAGTGGAGACTCGAACCTACGACATGTCGGATACAAGTTCTGTCACGCTTTACTAGGTCAACTCTTTAAGTTATTTTTTCTGATTTTCTATTTAGGAATTAAATATCAAGTTGGAATTCTATATATAGCCAAACTTCAATAGCAAGGCTCCATTATCTTTGACGGAGTTGTTATCCATATTACTATAGTACTCCCTCCGTCACCTAATATAAGCAAAAATACATAAACTCATGTTTATTAAGAAAGTTATATAACTGTAATTAATTTTCTCAATTTCATAAAAAAAACAAATATATTCCCTAAATTATCTTTAATAATAATTACTGTTATACCCTAATTTTGTCCACCTATCTCCTGTAATTTATTTTTATTGTTATTTTTACTTTATTCTTAACAACACATTTTGGGATCATTTTGTTAAATCTTTTGGGCTAATTTCAACCCAATTGCAATAAAAGGGGAAGAACAAGTTGTTGGCCTTTTTTGTTGCAAATCACCATCACAAGTATAAGTCCAATAATGATAACCATGTCCATTACAAAAAATGCAAAAATATCAATAATCCAATACAGTCCAAACCAAGCCCAAAAATCACAAAATCAAAAAAAATATATAAAAAAAAGGTAAAACAAAAGGAAAACAGAACAGAAAAAAAAAAGAAAAAGATGCAAAAAAACAAAGACAAGAATGCAGAACGCCGCTGGCCCCCTCGCCACACCAACCAACAACAACAGCAGTAACAATTTTAGCAATAATTCCAATATGCTTTCTTTCTGTTCCTTTGTTTTTTTTCATTCTTGCTCTAACCAAGCAGCTTTGCAGGCACTACCTTGCACCTCCTGCATCCTCCAGCCCTCCCACAACCCTGCAACCAGCAAACCAATATTGTCCTATTAGGACTCATTAGCTCTATAAAAAACGTAAGAATAACAGAGAACGAGGAGGAGAATTTTTTGGGGAGTATCCTGAGCATTTTTCACCACCAATCAAAGAATTAGAGGCTCCACACTGAAGCCCTAATTCACCGAGTCAGAAAAAGAAAACGAAGGAGAGGAAAAATAAAAAAAAAACGCAAACAAAAAAAAAAAAAAAAAAAGCGAAGCAAGAAAAAGCAAGCGTATAAAAAAAGCGTAAGAAGTAGTGAGAAGAAGCAAAAAAAAAAAAGGAAGAAGCATAGTAGAAGAAGAGAGGAAGAAGAAATTCCAGAATAAGAAAGAAGAGAAGGAGGAGGTAAAATCTCTCTCCTTCTTCCTCCCTCTCCCACCACTCTCTCTCACTTTCTCTTTTCTCTCCCCCTTCACGCCTTCCCTCCCCTCTTTTCTCTCCCCTTCCAAATAAGCACAAGCCAGGACCGTGCCGTGCTCTCTTCCCTTTCTCCCTCTTGCCACCCTCCTTCTCTCTCTCTTTCTCTCTCTCTCTCTCTCCATTTTTTTTGGTCCCAGCGGCGCTAGCTCTGCCTCATCTTGCTCTGATTTAGTGTGTGTTAATATGTGTGTGTCAGGTTAGGTTTGGTGTGTGTGTGTGTGTTTAAGTGCTGTTAGTGTTTTGTTAGTGTGTTGAGTTTATTTTTTTATTGGGCTTTCAGCCCAACCTCCCCTTCTTCTTTACGCCCCATTGTTTTTTTTTAATCCCCCAATCCCCTCCCTTTCTTTTTCATGCGCTCTGCTTCTTTGTATTTTTATTTTTTATTTTTTTTTCTTTTCACACCCAGGTTCTTTTTATTTACGCCCCTCCCCTTTATTTCATGTTCTGTTATTTTTTTTCTGTTCGCACCCAGTTTCTTTTCATTTACGCCCCTCCCTTTTTTTGTTTTTTTGTGTTCCTTTTCTTTTCCTTACTTTTTATTCTATTCTGGTCTTTTTTTTATTATTTCTAGTCAAATTAGTACAATCTCATTCAACTAAATTTCACATACAAATTTCGAAACCTTATTTTCTTCTTAAAAATCATTTGATAAAAATCACGAAAATTAATTTATTAGTAATGATTACTCGAGATTGCTTCCTGTTTAGTCATTACAAATATCTTAATTTTCTAAATAAAAATGGGTCATTAGTGAGGACCACTCTTGATTGCTTCTTGTTTGGTCCCCATGAAAACATATCCTCTTCATAAAAATAAAATTAAGTTTTTTTTTACTAGTAATGATCACTCGAGATTGCTTCCCGTTTGATCATTACGAACACCGTTAATTTTCTAAACAAAATAGGTTGTTAATGAGGACCACTCTTGATTGCTTCTTGTTTGGTCCCTACAAAACCTACTTTTTTTCCATAAAAAAATATACAATTAAAATCAACCAACACACAACCATTTTCCACCCAAGAACTACGTAGCCTTTGATTTCTCCACTGCACCCGGAGATACGTAGGAGCAGGAGCATACTCCTATCAAGCACAAAAATAAACAACTTTTATTAAGCCCTTTTTTTTTATTTCATCATTGTAAATCCTTGTCTTTTTTTTAATAAAAGGGAAATAAATATTTTTAGAAGCTAATAAATTTTGCACAATCAATTAGAGGTAACCTTTTTGGAAAGGATGTCGTGGGGTGTTAATACCTTCCCTACGCATAATCGACTCCCGAACCCAAATCCGGTCTCAAGGACCATTTTTCTTCAAAAAAGGTTTTTTCTAATATTTTTCCTATGAAATAAATTATTGGTGGCGGCTCCATTAAACTCGAATAAATCCCTCCGAATTTTTCGGTCGCTACAATTACTTATTGGGATTAAAATAGGGTCATTGAAAAACAAATTTTGAATTAATTAAGGGCAATTGTGAAAACTAAGTATTAAATAAGATGATATTAATTATTTTTTGCTTATATTAGACAACAAAAAATTTTGCTTTTTTTTTGCTTATATATATATATTAGATAACTGAGGGAGTATTTGCTATCGCAAATCATGATGATTCATTTAAGTCACGAAATAAATGTTTTCATGTTTATTTTAAAAAAAACTTATGAAATGATGGTCAAATTAATGTTTTGATTACTTTATAAAATTAGGAATTACTACAATTGGTAATTTTATATATACCGCATGAAATGAAGTTAAAATTGGACTTCAATCTTTTTATATCACTGACAAAAAAATCTGTTTATGTTTCTTCTCTCGTATATTATGAGAAATAAATACATAACATCATAAAAAGTAAAAACAACTATACTTGGACTCATTGCTGTTGTTGTTGTAATTGATTTAGCAAACACTTGTTTTTCTTTTCCTCCTTTTTGTGGATGGCATCAGTTGAGGCCCTAAATTTAGGCATAACTAAGTCTCGTTCGGAGTAGCTTTTGATTTTATGTTTTGAAAATTTCGAAAATCAAATCCAGTTTTAGTTCTGAGTTTTGAGTTTTTAAATCACTCTTTTTACCTCGCCTCATTATGACCTCACTCAATATAAAAAAAAATTGGCACAAAAACATAAAAATGACAAAAAAAATTATTTCTGAAAAAAAAAATACTAAAAATACTAAAAAAATTTAAAAAATAATATAAATTTTGACCCCAATAATAATAATAATTATTATTTTTTGGTTACAAAATTAAATATTATTAAACTATAAATAATATTACAGACTACTGTTCCTTTTTTCCCCAATATTATAAAACTATAATTTTTATGAGAAAGTTCACCTTCATCAAAACCTTTTTTTCTTTTCGAATTTATGTTGTTTTGGTTAGGCATGCAGCACACCCATTTCATATGTGGTGTTTATTTCAGTTAAAAATAATATAAATTTTGACAACAAAAATAAATATTATAAAACTATAAATAATATTACAGACTAGTGTTCCTTTTTTCCCCAATATTATAAAACTATAATTTTTATGAGAAAGTTCACCTTCATCAAAACCTTTCTTTTCTTTTCGAATTTATGTTGTTTCGGTTAGGCATGCGGCACACCCATTTCATATATGGTGTTTATTTCAGTTAAAGCTATGAACTTTTTTAATCTTGGATAGTTTTAAATGGAAATGGAAAGTGGTTGTTGCTGGCACTGAAATTATCAGCGATGTTGAATGGTTGTGGCTTTGTAGGGCAGGTATTTGGGCGCAAATTTTGTGGTGGAATTGGATTTCATGGCGTGAAGGGAAGGTCTCAGTTCTCAGTTCTCAGTTGCGATTGTAGCCACTGAAGTTAATAATACGTATTACCTTCCATTTTCTTTCTTTAAGCTCATTGTTCCTTTTTTCCCCTTTCCTTACCGATTCCGATTTGGTTGACCGTGTCCCTTCAAGCTCACTGTTCCTTTTTCCCCCCTTTCCTTGCCGATTCCGATTTTCTTTCTTCAAGCTCCCTGTGTCCCTTTTTTCATTGGAACCAATTTTTTTATGGGAAAGTCAAAACGTGAAGAAAATTGACGGGGGTTTCTGAAAGATAAAGTGGATTCTGTGTGTTTTTTGGATGAAGTGGTTTCCCAAATTTTTTCATTTCTCATTTCTCAGTTTTTGGATGAAGGGGCAGGACAGGGATGGTGAAGGGGAGAGAAGAGAGGGTTAGCGTGAAAATTAAAACAAGAACCAGCAAGATACCCGTCTTATTCGTTTTTATGCATACGTAAAAACACCTTATTTGTAAACGGTTTAATACATATTTAAAAATTTGTTTATACTATATTCATGTTCTGTTAAATTCAAATAATTCTTGAGCACAATAAATAGATGCATAAAATTGATATGTGATCAAAGATTTATAAAATTACACCAACAACTTGTAATGCTTTCAGCAGTGACTAAAAAATAAAATAATTATTTATAAACGATAAAGACATTTATAAATTTAATATGTGTTAAAAGACAAAGAAATTACACACATAACATTTAATGTTTCGTAAGGACTAAAAAGTAAAATTATCTTTTATAAATAATAAAGATATTCATAAAATTAATATATGTTCAAAGACGATAAAATTACACTCACACATGTAATGCTTTCCGCAGGAACTATAAAGCAGAGTTTTCTTTTATAAACAATAAACATATTCATAAAATCGAGCATGCTGTTCAAAGAAGATAAAATTACACCGATAACTTGTAATGTTTCAGTGACTAAAAACAAAAAATCATTTATAAATGATAAAGACATTTATAAATTTGATATGTGCTAAAAGATGATAAAATTATGACAACAATATTTAATGTTTTCCCGTAGGTACTAAAAAGCAAAAACACCATTTATAAATAATAAACATATTTGTAAATTTTTTATGTGTTAAAAGACGATAAAATTACACCCACAACATGTAATGTTTTCCCATAGAGACTAAAAAACAAAATAATTATTTATAAATGATAAAGATATTTATAAATTTAATATTTGTTAAAAGACGATAAAATTACAATAACAACGTGTAATGTTTTCTCGTAGAATTGAAAAATAAAATAATCATTTATATAAAATAAAAATATTTATAAATTTGATGTGTTAAGTAATGTTTCTCATAGCAACTAAAAAGAAATATAATCATATTTAAATAATAAAGATTTTTTTGCTCATATAAAAAAATATTAACAATTAAAAGTATTTTAAAATAATACAAAATGAAACAAATAAAGAAAATAAAAAAATAAAAATATTAAAAACGAAAAGAAAGGTAACAAAATTATAAAAACAAAATTCAAATTACAAAAAAGATAAAACAACATTAAAAATAACCGTAAAAAATAAAAAAGAAAAATAAGAAAATAAAATAGGAAATAAAAAGATAAAAATAAAAACAAAATTGACAAATAAAAATAAAAATAGAAAATAAAAAGAATAGAAAAATAAAAATAAAAAGTAAGACAAAAATAAGAAAAATAAAAAGAGAAAAAGTTAAATAGAAAAATTAAAAAAGTTAAAAGAATATAAAAAAATAAAAAATAAAAATAAAACAAAAAAATCAATTATAAATGATAAAGACATTTATAAATTTGATATGTGTTAAAAGACGATAAAATTATGACGACGATATTTAATATTTTCTCGTAAGGACTATAAAACAAAAACACCGTTTATAAATGATAAATATATTTATAAATTTTTTATGTGTTAAAAGACGATAAAATTACACTCACAACTTGTAATGTTTTCCCATAGGGACTAAAAAGTAAAATAATTATTTATAAATGATAAAAATATTTATAAATTTGATATTTGTTAAAAGACGATAAAATTTCAATAACAACGTGTAATGTTTTCTCGCAGAATTGAAAAATAAAATAATTATTTATAAAAAATAAAAATATTTATAAATTTGACGTGTTAAGTAATGTTTCTCGTGGCGACTAAAAAGAAATACATTCATATTTATATAATAAAGACTTTTTTGGTCGTATAAAAAATATATTAACAATTAAAAGTGTTTTAAAATAATAAGAAATGAAACAAATAAAGAAAATTAAAAAATAAAAAATATTAAAAAACGAAAAGAAAGGTAACAAAATTATAAAAAAAAAATTCAAATTACAAAAAAAATATAAAACAACAATAAAAAATGACCGTAAAAAATAAAAAGGAAAAAATAAAATAGGAAATAAAAAGATAAAAATAAAAACAAAATTGACAAATTAAAAATAAAAAACAAATAATAAAAAAGAATAGAAAAACATAAAAACATAAAAAGTAAGACAAAATTAAGAAAAAGAAAAAGAAAAAAGAAAATAAAAAAATAAAAATAAAAATAAAAATAAATAAAAAATAAAAATAAATAAAAATAAATAAAAATAAAAATAAATAAAAATAAAAATAATAAAATAGTAAAATAGCAAGGTTTTTGAGGGACTGACACGTGTCCCTAAAAAACCTTGCTTTATTATTAGTAATAGATAACAAAACCTATTTTTATGGTTTTGAAATTTAGAAGAAAACTGTTTTAAAATGAAGGAAAAAACCAACTTAACCCAAATTTATCCGAACACATTTTGTTTCTAAATTTAACTTTTAAAACCAAAAACATGAAACTTAACACCACTCCCAACAGGGCCTAAGATTTTTGGAAAGCACTTTAAACATTGATCAACACTTAAAAAAAGAGGGGAGCGACTTGTTTTGTTCTAAATTCAAGCCGTCTTGTTGAGTTCAATTGCAGGGAATCCTAATCCTTTTTTTTACAACCTTTTTCTTTCCCTTTAATTTTTAATGACAAATAATAGGGTTAATGTTAGTATTTTGTCACTGGGTGGGGTTTGAACCCTCTCCCTCCTCATCACTCCACTTCTAAACTCCCTCACCCCAACCATCAAGCCAACCTTATAATAGAAGTAAAATAAAATAAAAGGATCCAAATTCATTTTAAGTTATTTCCCTAACTTACTTATTTTATAAAATAAGAAATATTATCCATAATCAATGTAAACTATTTAAATTCTATTTTTCTTTTCTTTTACACTTTCATATGAAGAGAAAAAAAGTTTTCTATGTGTTCACATGCACACCTGATAAATTGAATCTCAAATTCATGAAGAGGCACACCCTATGGAACCAACAAAAACAAGTTTCAGAAAAGAAAATGTTTTTGCATAACTATGCAGAACGCGTGTAAGATCTCGACGTCTTTGTTAGGCTCCTAATGGTAAGTCATAGTTTTGCTTATCCTGATTAAAATGGTAGACAAGTTGTGAACCAAATATTCATTAGAACAAGTATACATTAACTTGCACATGAAGTCAGCGTACCAACGAATTGATAAAGTGATACATTTGATGATGCCTTATCACATGTATCCTTTCTAGGAGAGCTTTAAGAGTCAAACACTAAACTATAAGAAGTGACCCCACTTCACTCCATTTCACTCTCACATAAGTAGACTCTACTTAAATCGCACCCATAACAGACACTTTAGCACATGCGTGTTATAGGTCCATTAAGAGCAAATGTCCAACCTTCCACCTTTATATACTTATGGTCCAAGTGCTTTTAATCATTGCGATATATCTATTGTCAAGTACTTGCAATCATTATAATAGTGTATTTTCACCATTGAACTAAAGACTTGATGATTCTGATCAAGTGTGAACTGAGTTCCACCATTGGTGATTATTCTGAGATGGGATTGAGTCCCATCCCCAATGATATTTTAAACACCATATCCCTTATATATCAATCATTTCGTCAACGGATCAGCATGAAAACAGAGTAAATTAACACATATTATAATATGAGTTAATATTAAATTACAAGATGAGAAGGAGCAGCATTGGGACATTAGACTAAGGCATAACTATCTAAAGGATTTGATTATAAATGGAGTAATATCCATAGAGTTTATAAGAATAGAAAGAAATCTTATGTTAAGTTGTTATTTTTAGGTGATGTTATTTTTAGGTGACGATCCAAAGGATTACTGGGATTTTCCAAGGCTTAAAATGACAGTAGGGAGGTAAGAAGAGACCATGGTTTGAGAGGGTAATCTCTAGGCATTGGTCGAGGTGCATAGTGCAGTCACGTATCATATGAGGAAGAGAACTCGATCTGCGACTTGACCGCCAGTTTTTATTTTGTTTTGACTTTTATTTTGTATTTATTGCTCTTTATATATACATATACAATATTTTTATCTTAAGGTACCTATTTTATCACACTACTTGATCGTGTATTATTTTTTTTATATACCTATTTTTCTACACTTCAAGCGCATATTGCATATTAAAAGATAAAATAAAAAATAAAAAAATGTGTTTCAAAACTTAACTTCCGTGAACAAAAATACATTCTAGATGTTTAACTCTGCAGTGCATATCTCATAGGTACCGAAAGTTACCTTTGGAATGTTTTTGAATGTCTTAACCTTTCGAAACTTAACTTCTGGAACATAAGAGATGTATTAAAAAATAGGGGTGCAAAAAGCAACTCCGTAGCTGAATGCTTTGCCCATACGACACTTTTGGGCCTCAGCGTTAGCCATTCCCATAGGAGAGCCGTAAACATAAATTTTTGTTGGCATTACAAATTAAATCTCAAACAGAAAAATATGACCTTTATTTTTGCGATATATTGTTATACCGAGGCCGAGCCTTTTCTCTTCGATCCAAAAAAAATTACGACTTGAGTACTTTTATCAAATTAAATACATTGCTTCCAGCAGTGGGGCTTGGTTGTTTGATCTCATGGAGGATATGAAAAAGAAAATGATAGGAAAAATATTTTCGATAATCAAAGAACTTGCTAGTTCCTGAAACTATTGGCAAGATAATAAGTCGGTAGGAGGAATATTGTGATATGCAATTGTCAGTTTTCAACCTTTTTTCCCGTTCTACGGCCTTTTGTTTTTTCTTCCTCATTCTTGTTGCATCAATTTCCCAGACAGTACGCTGTTTCTACGAATTTGATGAAGCTACTAATATTTTTTCAAAAAAACATCTGTTAAAAATGCATCGTACTGATGATTTTTTTTTCTTTTCAATTTTTATGAATAATTTTACAGAAAATAAAACTGTTATGCGGTAAAATTTTGGTCATTAAATTACTAAATTGATTTTGTGGATTGAATTATCAATTAAAACTTTGAGAATATGAAAATATATCTCATGATAAACAAATGCTATATATTGGATAAAAAAATTATCTTATGTTGTTGGCAAGTCCGTGGGATGCCAATGCGAAAGGAATACTATTTGTCTATTTCGAAAAGAAAAAGAAGAGAAAGTTGTGAAGTTGAAACAAAATAGATGCTACGCTAACATCGGTCTAAATCAGAGAGAAAGAAAAGGGCACATCAAGCAAATCAGTGTTTTGTATATTCTTTTAATATAATGTGTTACACGAGTGACACAATACAAGCAATAATTGAAATTATTTATTTCTATATCTATGTGACATACTGACACGAGGTTATTAACAATCTCGATGGATACTTATTCCTGAAGAAAATAATTTAAAGCTCGTCTTTAGGAAATGAACTTTTGGGTGGGTTACTAGTACTAGAGGAGTTTTTAATTGGATAGGAAGCCTCCATTGCTATGCCACATAGACCTTCCTTGTGAGATATGCCCCTTTCCATTCTAATGTAACCCTGTTCTCCCCATTCTGTTCCCCAAGAATTCTTCACAATCCAATATTTGGTTCCATCTTGTGTTGCTCCATACCCCACTACTGCTACCCCATGATTCAGCTCAGTGCCACAGTCTCCCGTAAATACTCCCTGCAATTATTTATTTGTAAACCAATATTAAGATTGGAACCCACAGACCTTGTTTTCTTAGAAAAGCTTAATGACTATTCATTAATTAATAATATAAAAAAAATACATAAACGTTCAATAATATTTCACCAGAAATTTTGTTATATTATTTTCTAAAATATCTACACAACTATCTATCTAGTCTTATATGATCGGGATCGGCCTACGTAAAACATTTTTACACGCATAGTCATTAAATTAGTTTTAGAAATCTCGAAATTATGTGGTTGATTTTAGGATTAGAAATTCACCTCTGAGTAGAACTGGAAGTCAGATCCCCCGGCATCAATGGCTACAGATATAGGTTGGTTGGCAGCAGCTTTCAGCAATGCATCCTCATTGTTCACGGGAACATTCTCATGGCCATCAATTGACACTGCTGGTTTTTTCTCCTGTAGTTAGAATGGTTTTAATTTGCATCTTAAATATCCTCTTCATAAGTCAATTAAATTATTTATAATGTTTAGCACAAAATATGTATAGATCAGTGAGTGCACCTTTTGTACATCACAGGTTCCATCTTTTGCTGTATAAGGGTAATTGCTTTCGGTTGTTATACCATTTTGCTTGATGAACTCGAACGCATATTCCATTAACCCACCATTGCATCCTTCGTTCACTTTAGTGTCGCAATCCACTAGTTCTTGCTCAGACAAGGACACCAGCTTATGTGTCTTTATTTGGTTAATACCTTCAACGGCTACAATTGTTGAAAAAGCCCAGCAACTACCTATATATAGAAGACAAAACAAAAAAAAAAACAAAAAAAAGAAGAAGCACACTTTCGTCATAACAACTGTCCACCAAAACAAACAAAAATAGCAAATTGTGGTTGAAATCATTGATAAATAGCAAACTTCTAAAAGGAAATCGGATTTCAGTAGTCAAATTTTTCACGCAATTGGCACTGTGAGACAATCTGAACTGTCGGATCTTAATCGAATGGTACACATTTTGAAATTTATTTCTTTATCTGATTTACTTAACTGAGAATATGAGCTGTTCGATCAAGAACAAACAGTTCAAATAGTCTGATTACGGTAACTGTGTGGTTTTTTTACAGCAAGAAATCCAGATTTATCCTCTAAAACCTCATTTTTTGTATTAAAACAGTATATATGGATAAAAGTTAAAAAGTTTCTAAAAAGTTGAGATATAATCCTTACAAAAAGCTACTATTTAAATATCTAATTATTATTATAAGATTTTTTAATACAGTACATTTTAAGATGTCAAGTTAACTATCTCAATAATTACTTAATTAGTAAAAGTGATTATTTTTCTTACCGCAATTGCCTTGATCCTTTACACCGGTGACAGCACCTTTCTTCCTCCAATCTATGGAAGTAGGAACTCTTTCCATGTTCTCATACATGAAGGTCCCACTGCCACGTGGCGTGCCACGGAACATTCTATGATGATTAACCTTGGAGTCAGCAAAGATACTCCTGAATTCTTGGTTGGTCATGTCAGCGAACTTGTTCAACTTAAGCTTGTAAGGCTTATCCAATTTATTGGTATTGTGGATGTGCATCACATTGGCTTTGAACACGTTGAAGCGGTTTTGCTTCTCATCCAGGCTTCGAGAAACCGTGTGGTGGCTTCTCCATCTCTCGTACAAATCCCACAAGCTTTCCTCGGATTCCATATCTATGTCGTTGAAATCAAGACTCTCGGTCACAACGAGTACCAAAGCAAGGGATAGAGCAACCCACAAGAGTTTCTTCATTTCCATATTTCTATGCTATAGCTGGATATCAATTCAATTGAAGATGTGGAAAAGAGAAAGCCTCGGAATGCTTTATATAGAGAAATGAAAACCAACTGGTACTCTAGCTAGAGAGATTAAAAATAATGATAGAAAATAATTGAAATTACAAGTTCCTTATGGGTATCAACAATTAATAATGATGAAGAAACAGACCAAGGTTGTTGCATTCGAGAATTATGAAGAATAAAAGATAGGTTGGTTTTGCAAAGCGATGACTTCAATAAGTGAGATAATTACTTTATTTATTTGTATATCTATATCTATGAAGGTTTCAGAGAATAGAAGGAAACATCAGAGATTTTTCTTATTGGGGTAAAAAAATTTGGTAGTTAGGTTCGTAATCTAAAGCTTAGTATCAAACGGGATATTGTGTGCATGTCCCACGCTGTTGCCATAATGAGAGTGATGGTGGAAGAAGGTGACGTACATGCATGGTTACTTCTGGTTTTGAGCCACACCATGTGTATGTGTTGCAAGGGGAGTGCAAATAATTATTAACTGCATTTATCCGTAGCCGACGTGATCAATTGTGGAAGTAGTGTTAGTTCCATGTGCAAAGGAAGATGAACAAAACTACTCTACTTCCCAACTGTGCTTCTATGTTCCCCTAGTGCATGTGGAGTAATAAAAAATGATGACGAAAAATACTGTTGCATTTGTTTACATCTAGCTATATAGTTTGGCTTTAGCATAACAATGATTCCGTTAGATATAGCGACAAGCCAATGATATTTTGATTTTTGATTTTTTTTTAATTTTAAATAGAAAATCATATTTAATTTAAACTCTTAATACACTTGTTGTATACAACACTACGTAACACGTGAGATAATTAATCTTCTATCTAAATTTAAAAAAATAAACCCCCTAATTTGCCACCTGTCACTTCTCACTTTTTGGCTTCACCCAACTCCCGCTTATGTGTTCCAACTTCTACCTTTTCCTTTATTTTTTTAACAAGTTTCAGCTTTTGCATTCCAACTTTTTTTTTTGGTTACAAGTTCCAGCCTTTTATTCTTGGCTCTCTTTTTTTTAATACAATCGGTTACTATTTTTTATTACACACGTATTTAAATAAGTCTTTTTTAGCTTTAGGTTTTTAGGTTGAGCCAAATAGATACTTTAAATTTTTAAGTTGGGCCAAATAGTTTTTTAAAGTTTAAGTTGGATCAAACGAGTCATTGTCATGTAGGACCTATTTGACCAAACTTAAAAACTTAAATGACCTATTTAATCAAACTTAAAAACTTAAATGACCTATTTGATCCAACTTAAAAACTTAAAGGACCTATTTGGCCTAACTTAAAAACTTAAAGCCGAAAAAGATCTATTTGACCCACTTTAAAAACTTAAAAGACTTATTTGATCCAAAAAATAGTTAAAGGACAAAATTAAACTTTAAAAATAATTTAAGGGACCAAAATGCTATTTAAACTTTTTTTTTTCGGTTACAATTACCTCTTTTTTTTTGTACAATTGCCCTTTTCTCTTAAAAACTTAAAGCCGAAAAAGATCTATTTGGCCCACTTTAAAAATTTAAAGGACTTATTTGATTCCAAAAATTGTTAAAGGATAAAATTGAACTTTAAAAATAAGTTAAGAGAATAAAATGATATTTGAGCTTTTTTTTGTTGCTGTTACCTCTTTATCTTTTTTTTTTGGGTATAATTACCCCTTTCTCCTTACTTTTCAAATTTCTTACATCAAAATATGGTCAAAAAAATTTCTCACATTAGAAAATAACTCTCACTCTCATTGCCTTGGTCAAAAAAATTTCTCACATTAAAAAATAACTCTCACTCTCGTTGCCTTGCTCTCACCTGCTTTGGACTTCCATGATGGCATTCTCTTCTATTTAACTTTTTTATTTCTCATTTTTTATTTATTTTTTTTGTTTCTCTATTTCTATGAAGTTCTTTATTTTTTTGAATTTTTTACTTTTTCTATTTTTCTTATTTTTTTATTTATGTTTTTTCTTTTCTTTCTTTTTTCTTAATACTTTTTTCTTCCATTTTTAATTTTAAAGATTCTTATTTTTTATTTTTATATTTTTATTCTTGGCTCCCTTTTTTTTAATACAATCGGTTCCCATTTTTTATTACACACATATTTAAATAAGTCTTTTTTAGCTTTAAGTTTTTAAGTTGAGCCAAATAGATCTTTTAAATTTTTAAGTTGGGCCAAATAGTTCTTTAAATTTTTAAGTTGGGTCAAACGAGTCATTGTCACGTAGGACCTATTTGGCCAAACTTAAAAACTTAAATGACCTATTTGATCCAACTTAAATACTTAAAGAACCTATTTGGCCTAACTTAAAAACTTAAAGCCGAAAAACATCTATTTGGGCCCACTTTAAAAACTTAAAGAACTTAATTGATCCAAAAATAGTTAAAGGACAAAATTGAACTTTAAAAATAAGTTAAGGGACCAAAATGCTATTTAAACCTTTTTTTGGGTTACAATTACCTCTTTCTCTTCTTTTTTTTGGCACAATTGCCCCTTTCTCTTTAAAACTTAAAGCCGAAAAAGATCTATTTGGCCCACTTTAAAAACTTAAAAAACTTATTTGATCCCAAAAATAGTTAAAGGACAAAATTGAACTTTAAAAATAAGTTAAGGGACTAAAATGGTATTTAAGTCTTTTTATAAACAATAAATGATTATTTTACTTTTAAGTCCTAAAAGAGGAACATTATATGTTGTCGATATAATTTTTTCGTCTTTGTCATGTATCAAAATTTATAAATGTCTTTATTACTTATACATGATTATTTTACTTTTGATTCTTGATGTGAAAATATTTTACTTATACAACCTATTTAGCCCAACTTAAAAACTTAAAAAACTTATTTAGCCTAATTTAAAAACTTAAAGGACTTATTTAGTCAAAAAGGACCTATTTGGCCTAATTTAAAAGCTTAAATGACTTATTTGGCTAAAAATGAATTATTTGGCCTAATTTAAAAATTTATAGGACATATTTGACCCAACTTAAAAACTTATAAGACCTATTTAGCTTAACTTAAAAACTTATAGGACCTATTTGACCCAACTTAAAAGCTTATATGACTTACTTGGCCTAACTTAAAAACTTAAAGGAGTTATTTGGCTGAAAAGAACTTATTTGGCGTAACTTAAAAACTTATAAGACATATTTGGCCCAACTTAAAAACATAAAAGACATATTTGGTCGAAAATAAAGTTAGGAGACCAAATTGAATCTAAAAAATTAAGTTAAGGAACCAAAAATGGATTTAAGCATTTTTCCCTTATCTTTTTCTCTCTTTTCAATGTGATTCTCCCGCCGTTCTCTCTCTTTTTGCTCTCTTCTTCTTTTTTGCCCACTTTTTCTTTTCTTTCTTTATTAAACCACAAGACAACACCTTTAGTGAAATCTTCTTCTTCTTCTTCTTAATTTTTTTAGAATTTCTAAATATTTATTTTTGACTTTTGAGTCCCTATGATATTTTTTTTTACTTCTTAATTTTTTTTATTTTTATTTTATTTTCTTTTCGTTTTTACTTAATGTTTTTGCTTCTTAATTTCATCGTCTTTGATCATATATCAAAATCTATAAATGTCTTTAATATCTATAAATGATTATTTTACTTTTGATTTTCCACGGGAAAACATTATATGTCGGTATAAATGATTATTTTTCTTTTGCGGCCCTACGGGAAATATTAAATGTTGTCGGTATAATTTCATCGTCTTTGATCATATATCAAAATCTATAAATGTCTTTATTATCTATAAATAGTTATTTTACTTTGATTTTTCATGGGAAAACATTACATGTCGGTATAGTTTCATAAATGATTATTTTACAAATGTCTTTATTATTTATAAATGATTGTTTTGCTTTTAAGTCCTAACGGGGTAACATTACATGTTCTTGGTATAATTTCATAAATGATTACTTTTACTTTTAAGTTCCAATGGGAAAACATTATATATTGTCGCACGGTCTATATAACTGTTCATGTCGTCTTAATGATTTTTCCCTTTAGTTTTTTGACATTTTTTTATATTCATTATTTATAATTTTTTTTATTTATAGATGATAAATGATTATTTTTTTAAGTCCTAGGAGGAAAATTTTACATGTTCTCGGTATAATTTCATCATCTTAATTTTGATTCTTGATGGGAATACATTACATGTCAATATAAATGATTACTTTTTTTTTACCTCCTAACGAGAAAATATTCCATGTTCTGGATATAGTTTCATCTTTTTTGCATGTAACAAATTTTATAAATATTTTATTATTTATAAGTGATTATTTTTCTCTTTAGTCTCGACAGATTGACCCGTGCCTATGCACGAGTACTGTGCTAGTTATTATTATTATTATTATTATTATTATTATTATTATTATTATATAAAGCGAAATATGTCTACAAGCCAGCTTCCGCCCAGATCTGAGGGATACAACTGTCATTTCGCATTTGCCTCTTCTTCATCCAGTTTTCATGTATCAGTTCCACACGGCAATCCTGCTCTCACTCCATCTTTTAAGCATGCATTGGCCTTCCAGTTTTCATGTATCAGTTTCAAATGGCAAACCTGCTCTCACCCCATCTTTCAAGCATGCATTGGCCATTGATTCAGTGGTCTCAGAGAATTGGAGAGCTCTCCACCTTTACCTTCATTTTCTCCCTACCACACCATCTCTTTCTCTCTCCCTCGAGCACCTCCCCTCCCTGCCAGTCCCACCGCGTCACTCACGGCCCACCGCCGCGGCTGCGCGACTTTGCTCCCCTCACTGCGGCATGTTGCTGCCATCGCTACCCTTTCATCTTTCTCTTCCATTTCTTCCATAAACACGATGTTCTTCCTCTGATCTTCCAACCCTTCACATTTTGTTTTTCATCTTCCATCTAAAATCTTTTTTTGAGAGGCAGCTTTCAGTTCCATTTTCTTGCGGTTGGGGTGGAGTATTTTCTGATCGGAAGGAGAAAGTGCGTTTGCAAGAAGCGGAAATCGATTTCTGATTTTTTTTTTTCCCTTTCAGATTTTCCGTTGGGATATTTTTCGCTTGGTAGAGGATGAGATTTGCATGCCGGTAGGAACACAGGCACATCGCTTGCCGGCGACGGAGCTCCAACACCTTTTTCTCTCCCTCTCCCTCCTCCATCTTTCCATTTTGGTTCCTTCTGTTTTGTAGATTATGCTTATAATGCTTATTTTTATTTTGGCTGCAACAAATCGATATAGAGAAGAGCTACAGTAGAGATACGATGGAGCCGCTGGGGTAATGCCTCTTTCTGTTTCTACTGGTATTTCTTTTTTTATTTATTTTTGTTGTTTTTTTACTGGTTTTTTTGGTCCTGATTTCATTCTCTTGCTTGAAGAGAAAATTAGTTTCTGTTTGGTTTTTGTGTTCGATTCTTACTGGAATGACATTTTTCTCATTAGTTAGCTTAGGGTCTCTATAGGTTTTTTTCAAATTTTCATTTTCTGTTTTCAGTAAGATACACATACTATGTCATGAATACTATATCATGAGACATCCAAAGTGGGATGATATACATAAGCAAGGAGTAGCATATTTAGAAATAGTGAAAGAGTATTGCTGTATATCGCGATGGATTTGACTCGTGAATATCACGAAATCTGCATCGCTAAAGGATTTTTTAAATAAAATATAAAATAATGAGTAAATTCTCAATTTAGTCTCTTAATCCCTAAAATATACAAAAAATAATAAGTAGTCCTAAAGTTTATGAAATCTGTCAAATTAGTCTGTAAAATTTTATAAGTAGTCATTTGCAGGGAAAAAAGAGACGAATTTCACAAAATTTTATGGATTGATTTGACGGATTTCTTAAACCTTAAGGACTACTTATTATTTTTATATATTTTAGAGACTAATTAGTAGAGAGAGTGTAAGCTGAGGGACTACTTTTAACTTTTGTTGCGTATGACAAAAAATGAATTCTAGATCCATGTTTCCGTCATGTTTCTCTTTATTCTTCATCTTTTTTTTTTGAGTAAATACTCAAATTGGTCTCCAATAAAAATCACGAAGACCAATTTAGTCATGAGAAATAAAAAATATCAATTTAGTCTTTTAGAATCTCAAATATGGGTTAAATTAGTCCTTATCATGTCCCTAAAAATTATCTTAAAAGAGACTAATTTAATTTACATTTGAGATTTTTAAGGACTAAATTGGTATTTTGTATTTCTCATGAACTAAATTGGTGTCCGTAATTTTTTTTTATCAATTTGGGTATTTTTTTTTAATCAGCAAGAATTAAAGAAAGAGAAAATAAAGTGGGTTAAAGAAATAGAAAATAGAGAGGTGGAGTATGACAGAATGATGGCCTCGTGTTTGTTATCCCGAAATCTCTCTCGCGAGCTTTAGCATTATTCATAGTGAAAATACTACAAAGTTATTTTTACAATTTTCAAATATGCTATTGCTTCTTAGACCACAAATCCTCATTTTGTATATCATTTCCTTGGTAATGTGTGTTATAGCATGTGTATCTTATTAAAAACAAAAAATAAAAATTTGAAAACAAAATAAACACGCACTTATATTTTCGATATGCTCTGATTGTTTATGCATGCCTATTGACTCTTTGCTCCATTTAATCTTCAGAATCATTGAACCTTCTAAGAAGAACGAGCTCGAGAAAGGATAATAAATATTAAACCCATTCTGATTTCTGGGCTTTTTTTTTTGTCGTGGGTTAGCTTTCATTGTGGTGTTTGTTCTCTGGACAAAATATATTTACATTTTTTGTGGTATTTTTGGTGGGAGGGTTTTTATGATCTTTACTGAGACATATCATACTGTGGTGTATGTGGAATGAAGTTGTAATTTTATTTTATTTTTATTTTATTTTTTGTGGCGAGGGGTTTGCATTCTGGGTTTCTATCTTGATTTTTGTTAGCATTTTTTATATCTTAAAATTTATGCTTTTCTAGGGTTTTAGATAGGGGGTATGCTTTCTGAGGTGTTCCTTTGATTTTGGGTGGTCATTTTTTATCTCCTCGAAAATTTAGCCTTACGTTATTCTGTGGTTTTGAATGGGTGATTTATTGATTTTTGTTTAGCAGCTCTCTATTGAGGAAAAGGATCAGCATATGATTGAATTGTCTTGAATGATGGATGACATGGATCACTTGCTTCGAATTGAAAGTGCAAAAGACATATCTGCAACTTTGGATATCTTCAGCTTTTGCACTTCTTGACCAACTAGGAGCTTATTATTGAAGTTGCATTGTCTTTTTGTATCAGCCTGTGAGTTTGGTATCTGATTCATTTCATCTGGCTGTGTCGTTACTAAATTTTTTGATAACTTGAGAAGAGGCAGCATTGTTTTACTATAGGATGGTACCTAGGCATAGATAGCATAGAATGCTATATAATGTATATTCTCTTTTTGTGTCCATGAAGACAACAAATTCTAAACCTGTCCATAAAGATGGCTGCAAAACCTGTCCTTTTTTTTGTTTTTTGGACAAGGCTGAGCCCAGTTGCCACAAATTCTAAACCTGTCCTTTTTTTTTTTTTTTTTTTCTTCATGGACAGGTTTTGAATTTGTTATCTTCATGGACAAACAGAAATTCTAAACCAGTTGCCACAAACAGAAACCATCCTTTCTTTTTTCATTGAAGTGGCTTTACTTTTATTGCTTTTGTTGTGCACCGAGCAATTAAATGAAGTGAGTTTACCTTTTTTTTCCAATATATGCATTTGACATAGAGCATGTTAATAACAATGTTTAGCTTCATGGCTTTACTTTACAATACAGTTTACTGAACATCAGTCCCAAATATTTGTACCAAGCATTCATCCAGCTAACCCCAGTTTGTGGAATCATGTTTGCTTAAATTACCTTGAAGAATGTGTTTGTCCCTGATATAGCCATGCAAATTGGGGGATTTTAAGACATGAAACCAATATCACCACATTCTTATTAGTCTATTAAATTTAGCTCCAAATAATATAACTTAGGAAAACGTAAACACCTATTTTGTGAAAGATGCTCCAAATAATTTATCAAATCTTCTAAAATGCTTCTGAAACTTGGCTGTGAAAGATAATGACCACTTGCCTGAAAAGTAAAAAATTCGAGTAGTAAATTGTAGGAATTCATAGAATGTTAGATGTTAGCATTGAAGATAAATTTTCCTTTATAAATTGAGACAAATTATTTAATAATTCACCAGAGAAAATAATTCAATCATGGAAAGTTAGCAGAACAATTGATGGCAGAAGAAGAGATGATTGGGGGCTCACATGATAGTTATCATTGGTTTATGATACAGAAAGGTTCATCTGTGGCTGTGGTCTGCAAATACTGATGCCAGCTATTCAATAATCACAGGTATAATACTTACAAGTTTTCTTCTCTTTTTGGTATTCATGTTACCTTAATTACTCGGTTCTGTCTGCTCTATAAAAATTCCATCACCAAATGTAATCTTTAATTTACACTACAAAAACAAAGCTCTGTCCTATTTTTGGAGGAAGACACTGATGACATGTCTCTTGAATAATAGTTACTTAATTGAGGTTGCTGAGAATCTTTTTGCTATTTTGTTTTCATTTAACGTTTTAATTGTGACAGCCAGCAAATCTATGAAAACTATAAATGTGGCCCTCCCATGGTAATTAATATTTATTGGGGTTAGAAAAAGAGAACCTTCGCACCTTTGGGACTGTCACAAGTTTAACCAATCCCACCACCAAGCCATCCTCATTGGAGATTTATATTGGTATAGTTAGGCAAGTGTATAAAGTCATAGCCCATGAAAATCACTGTTATATATATGAGACTTAAACATCAAACGATCAAGTACTTATCTATTATCTATTATCTATATCTTTCATTGACCTTTGTACCTTAACTAGTGATTTTAACCCGTGCAAAACGCACGAGTATCCATCGTTATAACTAACCAATAATAGTAATAATAATAGTAATAATAATAATAATGTGAGACATTATTATTACCGATGACAAAACCATTCAACAAAACCATGTGGCAGATAGCAGTTTGATGTTTTTTCGAGACAATGAAACAGAACACAAGTAGGTCGTGTAAAACATATCTTTAAACATTGTGTAGAAGAAATAGTACTCACATAGCTGCCAATTTTATTCTCACCAATAGAACTTATCCAAACAAATTTGCTATCACAAAAAGGGTTTATGCCATGTTCCAATTTAAATGCATGGATGCTGAGGAATTTTAAAGGGATGTCACGCAGGAATTATGAAGGAGCAAAAAAATGGTAAGGGCATTTAGCCTATTTAGATGTTTGGTCCAACTCGGATCAATAGCTTGCAAGATGTTTGATCACCTGAAAATCCTATTAGCAGCAGACTTTCATAAGTTGTATTCCTGACAGGTGTACCAAAGTGTTGTGGTAGATCCTGTAAATAGGGCAATGGGTTGGTGTTAACGGTGAAGCATGACATCGTTCCAAGTCGAAGTTTTCTTCCCAATTGTCGAATCATCTTTTTTTATATTCGACGTCACCTTGTATTCCTCATTCTACAGAGGCAAGTCAACGCCAGTTAATATTGTTCCTAATGTCTTTGAGGACCAACATTTTCACACATTTGTCGAATCTTTTGTTGAACTCCAACTCTAGTGTTAAAGGATGGAGGACTAACTGTCGACAACTTACAAAATGATCTTCTCGTTTTGTAGAATCTTTTGCTGAACTTGAGCTGAAAATTAAGCTCGTTAAATAAATGAACTGAACTTGAGCTAAGCATAGCTCGACTCGTTTGGTTCATGAGCTAGCTCGTTTGGTTTCAAGTCGAAGTTTTCTTCCCAATTGTCGAATCATCTTTTTTTTATATTCGATGTCACCTTGTATTCCTCATTGTATTCCTCATTGAACAGAGGCAAGTCAACGCCAGTTAATATTGTTCCTAATGTCTTTGAGGACCAACATTTTCACACATTTGTCGAATCTTTTGTCGAACTCCAAATCTAGTGTTAAAGGATGGAGGACTAACTGTCGACAACTTACAAAATGATCTTCTCGTTTTGTAGAATCTTTTGCTGAACTTGAGCTGAAAATTAAGCTCGTTAAATAAATGAACTGAACTTGAGCTAAGCATAGCTCGACTCGTTTGGTTCATGAGCTAGCTCGTTTGGTTCCAAGTCGAAGTTTTCTTCCCAATTGTCGAATCATCTTTTTTTTATATTCGACGTCACCTTGTATTCCTCATTGAACAGAGGCAAGTCAACGCCAGTTAATATAGAACTTGAGCTAAGCATCTTTTTTTTTTATATTCGACGTCACCTTGTATTCCTCATTGAACAGAGGTAAGTCAACGCCAGTTAATATTGTTCCTAATGTCTTTGAGGACCAACATTTTCACACATTTGTCGAATCTTTTGTCGAACTAACTGTCGATAACTTACAAAATGATCTTCTCGTTTTGTAGAATCTTTTGCTGAACTTGAGCTGAAAAATAGCTCGACTCGTTTGGTTCATGAGCTAGCTCATTTGGTTCCAAGTCGAAGTTTTCTTCCCAATTGTCGAATCATCTTTTTTTTATATTCGACGTCACCTTGTATTCCTCATTGAACAGAGGCAAGTCAACGCCAGTTAATATTGTTCCTAATGTCTTTGAGGACCAACATTTTCACACATTTGTCGAATCTTTTGTCGAACTCCAACTCTAGTGTTAAACGATGGAGGACTAACTGTCGACAACTTACAAAATGATCTTCTCGTTTTGTATAATCTTTTGTCGAACTTGAGCTGAAAATTAAGCTCGTTAAATAAATGAACTGAACTTGAGCTAAGCATAGCTCGACTCGTTTGGTTCATGAGCTAGCTCGTTTGGTTCCAAGTCGAAGTTTTCTTCCCAATTGTCGAATCATCTTTTTTTTTTTTATATTCGACGTCACCTTGTATTTCTCATTGAACAGATGCAAGTCAACGCCAGTTAATATTGTTCCTAATGTCTTTGAGGACCAACATTTTCACACATTTGTCGAATCTTTTGTCGAACTCCAACTCTAGTGTTAAAGGATGGAGGACTAACTGTCGACAACTTACAAAATGATCTTCTCGTTTTGTAGAATCTTTTGTCGAACTTGAGCTGAAAATTAAGCTCGTTAAATAAATGAACTGAACTTGAGCTAAGTATAGCTCGACTCGTTTGGTTCATGAGCTAGCTCGTTTGGTTCCAAGTCGAAGTTTTCTTCCCAATTGTCGAATCATCTTTTTTTTATATTCGACGTCACCTTGTATTCCTCATTGAACAGAGGCAAGTCAACGCCAGTTAATATTGTTCCTAATGTCTTTGAGGACCAACATTTTCACACATTTGTCGAATCTTTTATCGAACTCCAACTCTAGTGTTAAACGATGGAGGACTAACTGTCGACAACTTACAAAATGATCTTCTCGTTTTGTATAATCTTTTGCTGAACTTGAGTTGAAAATTAAGCTCGTTAAATAAATGAACTGAACTTGAGCTAAGCATAGCTCGACTCGTTTGGTTCATGAGCTAGCTCGTTTGGTTCCAAGTCGAAGTTTTCTTCCCAATTGTCGAATCATATTTTTTTTTATATTCGACGTCACCTTGTATTCCTCATTGAACAGAGGCAAGTCAATGCCAGTTAATATTGTTCCTAATGTCTTTGAGGACCAACATTTTCACACATTTGTCGAATCTTTTGTCGAACTCCAACTCTAGTGTTAAAGGATGGAGGACTAACTGTCGACAACTTACAAAATGATCTTCTCGTTTTGTAGAATCTTTTGCTGAACTTGAGCTGAAAATTAAGCTCGTTAAATAAATGAACTGAACTTGAGCTAGCATAGCTCGACTCGTTTGGTTCATGAGCTAGCTCGTTTGGTTCCAAGTCGAAGTTTTCTTCCCAATTGTGGAATCATCTTTTTTTTTATATTCGACGTCACCTTGTATTCCTCATTGAACAGAGGCAAGTCAACGCCAGTTAATATTGTTCCTAATGTCTTTGAGGACCAACATTTTCACACATTTGTCGAATCTTTTGTCGAACTCCAACTCTAGTGTTAAAGGATGGAGGACTAACTGTCGACAACTTACAAAATGATCTTCTCGTTTTGTAGAATCTTTTGCTGAATTCCAACTCTAGTCTAGCACAAGTAATTTATTGGCATCAAGCAATGAATTGTTGTAATCACGTAGAGTCAGAAAAAGAAGGGCATCTTTAGATATATGAGTTTAAAGTTTTCCTGATCTGCCTTTCTTATAAGCACAATATAATTTCATGAATACTAACCTACAATTAGATAAAAAGATAACACACGGGTTTAAGTTGTCTATTACTCTTCATATGCACAATTAAAGATCAAATTACAAACAATTAAGCTATATAGAGCTAAAAAATAGGTTATACCAAGATTAAAGAGATTATCTTAAATTATTGTTAGTTGTAGCTAACTTATTCTCTTTTGAAAAATATATTAATTGGTAAGCACCATAAAGAATTGGAGATATTTATGTAGTGTAAGACTATTCACCAAAAACCATATTACATAACCTACTCACCATATTACAAACAATCAAGTTCTTTGGAATAACATCATATTTTTTGAAAGACTTCTTTGTAAACAACATTCTTGACAACAGAGCATGCCTCGCCATTGTCATTACAACTTAAAATTTTCAATCCACTTTTACATTTCACCCTAGACATTGCAACATATAATTTTCCATGTGGAAACACTTTGGCGTGGCAAGTACAAACCAACATGAGATAATGTTTGTCCTCGACTTTTATTGATAGTCATTGCAAAACTCAAAATCAATGGAAATTGTCGCTTTTGAAATCGAAAGGAATTCCGTGATCTCAAGGGACTAAATTCATCCTGGGAATGTAAACTTTATCACCTACATGATTTCCGAGAGTCACTTTAGCTCCAATGACATTCGAACCCAACTCGATCCACGATTAATCTTGTTCCATTGCACAAACCGTAAGATTGATCAATATTCCTCATCAACATAATAGGGACACCTACTTTCAATACTATTTTATGATTAGGGAGACTGAACACGTGATTTGATTAAGAAACTCGTGAGTTAACCAATCGTAATTAATCCCAAGAACTTCCTCCATCTTACAAATACTATCGAGCTAAGATACTCCACTTCTTCACCCTGGTACCAATGATAACACATGGTCGCTGACCATTTCTACAATTTGCAATGTTGGCACCAATATCGCCTCTATCCTCAAAAACTTGAAATCACTCATATTATCCACCAAATTAGGGTAGGTAGAAGAGACAATGCTTGCTATATGATCTCAAGAATCTAGAATCGAGAGAGATCTGAATGTCAACTTCAGCTTCACCATCATTATCAATTCCTAACTTTCCATCACCAATGTCTAGTATCCACTCTGCAAACTCCTTAATTTGTTGTTCATCGAAAATACTCGAGCTCATTCACAACCTCATATTCTCTGACAATTTCAAGACCTTACAATGTTTCCACAATATTGAAGAATTGATAGTTGCCATAACAATATCCGCTCTACTTGCCTTTGAAATTACAGGTAATATCTGTCTAAAATCACCACCAAGGACAACAACCTTTCCACCGAATGGTTTGGCAGAATACTTAGCTTTGACAACACTCATTACATCTTTTAAAGTTCTGTCTAATGCTTCAAAAGCCCACCTATTAACCATTGGAGCTTCATCCCAAATTATTAAACTTGTTTCACGAAGTAGATCAGCTTTAAAACTGTTTTGCCTAATATTACAACACGACTCTTCATTTAATGCCAATGGAATAGCAAACTGTGAATGAGCAGTTTTCCCCCCAGGTAATAAAAGCGAAGCAATACCGCTTGAAGCAACATTAAGTAAGAATCCACAATTGAGTAAGAATCCACAACAAATTGTTGGAACAACCTTTTACTCTTTAACAAAATAGTTTCCTCAAATAGTCTTTCTTGCAACCTAAATGCTAGAAACTCTCTAAGAGAGACATGAACCCTTTTTTGTCCACCAACGTCTACATTATCGACCATCAAGGGAATATCATCCTGGTATCCCTTTTCTCCAAATGGAAATAACAATGGATATTGCAAAGGAATAAATGATGCATGAGTCTCGTAGACCCTCTGCAAATCACCACTATGAGCACGCACAATAATATCTCTACCATAATCAAAACTATCAAAGTCACCAACAATTAAAGCCGCAACCTCATCCACAATTGGCAAACCATACATTCGATCATCAAGAGGACGATTCAAACAATCTCAATGAGACATTAACACTTTGTTCTTCTTCAACAAAATCTCTCAATTCGCCTAAATGATTTTGCAAGCTCATTAAATTGATCAATCATTTCCAATAAATCATTCACTAAAGACGGGTCAAGTTCTTTTTTTTCGCATCACTCCTGTAAGAATTCATTAAAAATTCCTTATTCCCTCTCTGTGAATTTCAATAAGAATGAAAAAAAACCCTCACCATATATAACGTCATTTTAACAATATAATTTGAATACATTCAAATATAACACAATATGATCTTAACTATAAAGACAGAATAATAAAATATAATACATATAAAAAATATGATAGATGAACAATAATAAATGTAAACGATTATTATAAAAAGAGCATATAAATAAATACTTAAAATGAGATATCCGATTCGCCACTTCATTTTCTGTGTCGTATATATACAACTGTGCAAATTTTGGCATTTGTCCTTCAATTGGCAACAAACTTCCTATCCGATGATAGTTTTGACCATCAAGAATAAACTGCGGAGGCCCATGACCAGAATTCACACCGGATTGAACTTTACCCCCCATCAAAGTAAAAGCAAACATACTGTTATAAGAACGTATATTTTCAAGAAAATGACTACTCCTTGAATCTAATCCATGAATCAAGTTCCAAAGCAAATCAGGTGGCCTATGCAAATATGACAGTTTAATTTTTCCCTTCATACAACAAATAGAAAATTCTACACCTGATGAGGTAGAACGCTCCTCAAACCAAACCATAGCTCCACAATGTTGGCAACAGTAATCAGTACCTCCAAAGTCCAAATAAACTGAAAGAGAAAGAATCAGAAGAAACGACAATGAAACAAAAAGGCATAGATAAGTATGTAAATAAACTATTAAATAAATTAATAAATGAATACATACCTTCATTTTCACCTTGAACAAATAAAATATCCTCTTCAACCTCAAGCTGGAAATCCATTTTTGAGACTTCAATATCTAAAAAAAGGAAATAAAAAACATTTATATGCAAGAGAGCACTCTTAATTGTATTATAGTGTATAGTATGTAAACTATATATGAAAATTTAAAAAATAAAAAGGGAATAATTACAAATACCTGAATATCTGAAAAATCACAATTCTTTCTTCTCCGATAAATATCCCCTGGTATGATTGTTTGGTCTGCACCTTGTGGGTGGGATTGCACTCTATTTATGTAATCTAAATCTAAATTATATGTAAAAAATAAATTACAGTACGCATCAACACTACAACACCAATATCACTATAATTTAATATAGTTATTATAGAAAGTGAACTAATAATTCGATTGAAACAACCATCTATTAATAATAAACAAAATAGTAAGTAAGCTATCACATACCGTTTTCTATGGGACGCAGAGGATTAGAACTACTGATTGTTGCATCCCATTGAGATTGAAATCTTGGCTTAGACACGTTAGAAACCAATTCACCTACATGAAAGTTATTTCATTAGCATATATATAAGCTTTAGATATTAGGCCTACTTAATTTTATCATAAACTATATTAAAACTCAATAAGTACAATGAGTGCAAACCTGCATTTTCTTTATAGCGTCTTTTCTTCTTCACCCTAACCATTGACAACTTTCTTTGTCTAGCATTTTGATCCAAAGAACTACATTTACCTTTCTTTTCTTGTTCTTGTCCACTGCTCATCACGTGTATAAATATCTGGAAAAAAATAAGGAATACATCAAATTCGAAACTAAATAAAAGAAAAATCAATCACAATACATATATCAATCGTATATTTTAAATATAATTTACATACTCAAATAAATTAGGTTACTAATTTATTGATTTTTATTAGACCTTTCACGATTGTATTAGTAAAGATCATGTAGATATCAGTTATAGAAAATATAGGTTTAATTTTATTACACTAAATATAAGTTTATGCTTTAGTTAAAAAAATAGAACAAAATAATTTCTACAAATACGTATTATCATAATTTATAAAAATATATTATTTAAAGAAAGGTATGGAGAGGAAAGAAAAGCGTGTAAACAATTAAAATGATAATATGTATACATTATTATTTTATTATTTTATAATTACATGATTCCATTTATTCAAAATTAATTATGTAGCAGAAAAAAGGCATTGGCTTTATGGGTTCAAGTCCTGGAAAGGCTAGAGTATTGCATAAATAAAAGGTAGATAAACACAAGAAAAACTGGAAGCCTGGTGATTGCTTTATCGAATCATGTAACTAAAGAATAATAGACAAACAAAAATAGTTGGCTCACAACAACTTTTATACGGATACTAAAAAAACAAATCAGCATATGACAAAAAAAAAAGATGACATAATAAAAACAAATGAGGGATCCATGTTATAAAAATAATAGAAATATATCATGACAAAATTAATTGCTGGAATGAAATCTACCTTAGAACCTTTATTCTGCAAACTCCCTCCAATATTGTTGGAATGAAATCTACCTTAGCACCTTAGCACCTTAATCCTTCATGAGTTTTGTTCTCAAATCTGACTACCAAAATATATACTGTAACACCACTTCTTGTACATGACTATATTAAGCTAAGCTATATAATTATAGATAACATCTAAGGAAATAAAGTACTAACCATTACAATCACAACAATGTGACATGTAGCTTGTATTGATAAACAAACTTTAAATACAATCACATCACAAGTATGGCCTCCAAAGAAGTGATTGATTTGAATATAAAACCATTTGACCAACCTTTCCTAGAATCAAATTGCCTATACCTAATCCAATTTAACCACAAAAATGTAGAATTGTCTACAAAAGAAAGGATTTTAATGTAGGGAGCAGGTGTTTGAAGTTGGAGCTAGGTTCAGAAGTTTTAGTAAGCTCCATATTCCTAAGGAGCGTGTTATTCAAACACCACAAAATTGACAGATACTGACAGTATGGCACCAAGAGAGAGTCGATGTCGAGAATAACGCCAAACCGAGAAAAAATTTTAAAAACAAACAAAATCAGTATTTTAATACGATTGTCCGACAACAAAACGTTGTCGAAATAACTTTTCTCTTAGGAATACGGTTTTGTTGTCGGACACCGTATTAAGAGAAAAGTTATTTCGACAACGTTTTGTTGTCGGACACCGTATTAAAATACGGTTTTGTTTGTTTTTAAAAAAATTTTCTCGGTTTGGTGCTATTCTCGACATCGACTCTCTCTCTTGGTGCCATACGGTGTTGGGTACGTTGTCAAATTTTGTGGTGTCGGAATAACACGGCTCTATTCCTAAATCAGATGCTAGATATTAGTTGCCATTAAGTTAATGAAATTTAGGTAAAAGTCACAAAACAAAACATGGGATATACAAACCATGACTTACCAATTCTTATCTCTAATTTACATGTTTGTCTAAGAACACTGGCTCTGCATCAATTCTTTTGTTTGTAGTGTGCATTCTCTATTTAACCATACCATACAGTTCAAACAGAATCAACATCAAAATAAAGTGACAAAAGATAGTGACAAAAGAACACTTGATTAAACATTGGCCTGTCATCAACATTTCCATTGAGATTCCAAGATTACATACACCATTCCCCAAAAAAAAAAGGACTATGAAATAAAGTGCTTAAACATGCACATATAACCCACTAACAACCTAAGCTTGTCATTAATATGTTTGATTTTGGAAGCTTGACCACGCATGATCCAAAACCAAACATACAGAACCCCAACAAAACATAACATAGCCCACGACCCACAACTTCAAAATACTAAAGCTAAATACTCCTATACAACAAAACCACACACTAAACAAATCTTGCAATGGATAATTAACAAAAAAGACAGACCACTATACATATAACCCTAACTTCACTGCTTTTCAATCTTGACAGGAACCAATGTACAAACTGGATCCACATCATCTTCAATTTCAACAATAGCACCCAACTCGTCACACTTGAACACCACTTGGCAGAAGCAAACTCAACATCTAGTTTCCTCTTTGCAGGGGTGCATTTGACTTCAGAATGAAAATCATCATCTCCCAAATTTATGGGAGCAACAATAAGTTCAGAAACAATGTCCTACATAAAATTAAACTCAAAGCCATGAGAAAACCCCACTAATTAGGTACAAAAACAGCAGCAAAATTTGATATGGATAGAATACAGTGCTCACATGAAAAGGTTCTTCAAGGTCATCATTTGAAACCTTTGGAAAAGGTGGTGCAAAAATTGCCTTCCAACACAACACAAAATACAATTTTAAAAAAAGTTCTCACTACAGTGAAGGACACATGATTCAACATATTAAAATACCAAACTAATCATACACAAGTAAATACAGTTAAATTCAGCAATAACCAAATCGAGTTGATACCTTTGTTGGAGTGAAATCCACTCCTGGCGCTCAAACATGGCTATGATGTCCTCATCAACACAAACCCTTCTCACAAAGATAGCTGCCCTCAAACCGATTTCTTTGTTCAACCTTGGTCTCCACCTTAAAAAGAATTTTTCGGCCAATCAAAGAATCAAGCAGTGAGGGATAACCATTCCCAGAAACATCCTGCACAAAAGCAACAATACCCACAAACTAAATGAATAATCTATTAAATAGATAGATAAGAACACAATCCACACTATAATTTCTACGAATTGACCGAGCAAGCAACTCTTCACATGTCTTATTAATCACAGATTAATGTCACGGTCAAATAAAACAAATACAGCTTGTATCTTTGCCATCTATAACCTCAACCATCACCTTAAACCTACAAAAAACAGTGACTTACTTATTTAACAACAAATACAAATATAGATCAAAATAAGGGAAAATATATAAATGTGAAATCTATACAATAAGCCTCATAAGCTGACCAAAACAAAGAACACAAAACTAAAACATACCTTGGAGAAACTTGAAGAACAGGAACTCGACAACTCTCACAAAAGTACACATTTGATTGAAGAGTAACAGCACAGTTGCACTTGCATGCAAGATAGAACCATGACCCATCACTAATTATATCAACAATGTTTGCCAAAACAACAAACATCCCATCCTGAAAAAAATTTGTCAGTTAACCTTTGAAAAGTCCAAACAGATTTGTCATTTAGAAGCAAACAATACAAACTATTTTTGTTGTTAGGAGTAAAATTTTATGTAAGGACACAACCTCTTGTATATCTTCCAGTTGAGAGATTGTCTTCTTTGGGTGCAGCTTCATGAAGTCAACTTCCAACCCCTCCCTTGAATTATCAAGGACCACAGCAAGAGGCTCCACATCAAGCACCCCATGTTCAGCAACACTACATGAGAAACCACAAATAAATATGATTCAGTCATGAAAAAGACATAATATAAAAGGAAATAAAATAAAACAACAATAAAATAAATAAATTCTGCCAACCTATTCCTAAATGAAATAGCTTCAGCTATGTCCGGGTTAAAAAACAACTTGGTTGCATTCATACTGCTTTTGGATGACACCTTACCTACTCATGAAATCAACCGAGCCAAAGAAAAAATTAGCAATACCAATAAAAGAACATATCACAAGATATCTTTATAAAATGACCCAAAATAAAGCCAATAAAAAAGATAAATACAAACCCCTAAAAGTCTTCACCCTAGCAAGCTGAACCACCACCACTACTTGAATATTACCTCCCTGGTGTAGAAAGTTCCTAAGCTCATCCACATACTCCCCAAAAAGAGCACATTCCAACTTCTCACTACAAATACAGAAACAACAAAATAATTAATGGTAACACGAAACAGGTCTATATTTGAAATCAACAAAAAAAGGAAACAATCACTCACTGAGCATCAGCCAACTCCATCACAACCATGGTGGTTACTTTTCCATCTTTCTCATATTGTCTTTCTGAAACACAGCAGCTTAACACACCCATAACATCTCGCCACAAAGCAAAAGAACTCATAAAAATCAGCATTAAAAAAGTTGCTACCAACTCACAACTAAAGATGAATTACACATCGTTCTCACCAATCAAATGTTCAAAACTATCATATTTCAAAACATCATTAAAAGGAACAAAACTAAATCCAAACATGGGGATTGAGCCTGCCTCCTTCTTGACAACAGCTTGTTTTGAAAAGGAAGACAAGCTTGAACTCATGAAAAGTGGCTCTATAATGACCACGATTGGGAATCACATTAAAGTAGACCATCTTGTAAACACAACCCTCTTCCAAAATAGGAGTGAACCTATGCAACAATGCTTTCCTGACAGTAGCCTGAATCTTGCCACCCTTGTAAACAAAATTTAAACACAAACCAAGATTCACTACCACAATAACAAAAATAGACAAATAGATACCAACATAAAAGTTAAAGAGAACAAAACTAATCAGCCAAGAATAGCACACATATTCATCCAATGTAATCAATTCCAAGGAGCTGGTCCGTTAGGATTGTTATACATAGGAACTGACCACATCCTCACAACCCTCACCAACAACCTAATGGGCTCCCTATTCAACACAATGTTATTGATCTTATCATAAGAGATAGCCATTGCAACTCAGAAGCCAAACTACACTCAAACAAAGAGAAGGTGGAAACGTGAAAAACCTAAAACAACATTTCTATTTATATAGACTCCAACACAACAAAATTTGAAATTTTAAAACTGAAAATAAGAGGAAATAATAGCCGAAAACTCAAGTACTCGGTTGGTAAGACCCATCCTCTCAGGCAACTACTAAGCAATGAAATCGACATAAAAGAAACAAAAAAATATAAAAATCACAAGTCACAGATAGATCAATAACACAAACCTCTAATGTAATCTAATTGAAGGTTGAAATGAGGTAAAGAACGAGCACCAACTCAAGTACAGAGTTGGTAAGACCCATCATTTGTGCAAATCTTGAGCAATCAAATCACGAAGCCCAAAAAAAATCACAAAAATATCAAGAACACCATCCTCTTATGGCAACCGAACAAATCAAGTTTCCTTTCAAAATTTTACCCAAAATTTTACGCCACCTTGCCATACACCCCGCCTAATAGAAGAAAGAAGACGATAAATCCCATCAAAACCATGCTTTCCTGCACCAACCATACAAAGAAATCACCCACTTATAAGCATGCTTACCTACCACAACCTATCCTAATGACACACAATCACCCCCTAAACGGGACACGGCCCAACTTAAAACAAGTCCAAAAAAAAAAAAATAGGTCAACTGACGTACAGTGCAGTTCGCACAAGCAAATCCAGAGTTTTTCATCTTCTCGCGCTCGCAGTGTTTGCCAGCGCCGACGTCTTCTCTGTTCATCTTTCATCTTCGTTCGTCAACGTCCCGCTCGCTGCGACTGCCTTCTGCGTTTCTGTGAACTCAGGTGCCCATATCCGAACCTGGATTTGCTGCAGTAGAGATTCCACGCAGTTTCACGCTGTAGGCGATCTCGACCGTCGAAATCAGATCGGACGGACGAGACTAAAACTTCACCAAATCAGCTTAAATCGATCTCGACCGTCGAGATCAGATCGGACGGCCATGATTTCAAGCAGTTACACGCAGTAACTGCAGGAAATCCAATTCCGCCCATATCCTGGCTTTCTGCGTTTTTTTTTTGTGGTTCTGTGTTAAGAAAGAAAAGGTATGCACCGTGTCCCCCCCTCTGTTGAACGCGTCTTCTGGAACACGCAAGGACTGGGAACACGTTTCATTATTTTTTTTTAATTGGTGACAGTTGTGCATATACCATTCTAAATTTGTATTTTATTGAAAAGGAAGAAAAAAGAAGAGCAGTGGAGCTACAGATTTTTTAATATAAAACGGTGCTGAAGTTAGCTACAGTAATTTTTAATATAATATAATGGTTGAAGTGATTTGTCCACATTCATCTATTTTTTGCCTAGTCTATTTTTTGCTTAGTTTAATAAAAAGGGATAATAATATTAATAGATTAATTGATAGAAATGGGAATGCTAGTTACTGTTGTGCTACAGTAATAAAGGGGTTCACCTTTTTTATGTTAATAAATTTCAATGTACTTATATACTTATTATGGTCTATGACGAAACCTTCACTTGTGCAATCATGAAATTTTACGCTAAAACTGTTTCAATTTGAGTTGATTGCGTGATAATGATATTGTAAGAATTATTGCATTTTCATAAAAAATGAATAATCCAAATTTTATCAAATTGAAGCAGTTTTTCTCTTTGCATTTTTCCTGTGATATATTTTCTAATTTCATACACCTATTTTTAACTAGGTACTTGCCAATTACTCCTTTACATTTTAGGTATTCTGCAAGGCATACAGACAGGTTGATCCTGCTGTCCTTTCAAGTATGAGGCATCTTTTTGGAACCTGGAGAGGAGTCTTTCCTCCTCAGACCATTCAAATAATTGAGAAGGAACTTGGCTTCACTCTTGCAGTCAATGGTTCAGCTTCTGCATCTGCTACACTCAAAAGTGATTCTCAGTCACAACGCCCGCCTCATAGCATCCATGTGAATCCCAAGTATTTAGAAAGACAGCGTCTTCAGCAGTCAAGCAGGGTAGGTGAAATGATTTCACCTAAAACTAATCTTTTAAATAATTGGAATGTTAGATTTGATCGGAATAGGTCATGATCGGACAATATTACAGAATTTTTATTTGATTAATTGGAATTTGTAGTCATGTGTTTCTTGGATGATGAAACAGGGCTAGAAGAAATATCATTGGCATCAAATTTTGAGCTTGATTATTGCTTATTGAAACATAATACAGTATTCATGCAATCAGTGTATTTAACTATTTTTGATTGGCACTATCCAATAAAACTCCTTTAATCCCTTTAATCATGAACTGTCCTAATTTTGTGCCTGCTGTATTTTGGGTTTTTTTATTCTGTTCATGGTTTCTTTATGATTTGATTTGGGAGGATTTGCCATAGCATAGGAAATTGCAGTCATGCCATTCATTATATGTGAAACGACCTTACTGTCAGGAAATGAATGTTGCTTTGGTTAAGGCATTTGAGTTGAAAGCAAGCAACCATTCAGGTAGCTTTATTTCATGTGTGTAAGATCAACACAAATAGGAGGCAGACCAAGACCAAGACAAAGGAGTGTACCCATGAGCAAGCTTTTAGTTTCTCATTTGAGATATTGTACACGGTGATGATTTTAGGACAGTAGTATTAGAGTTAGATAGTGCTCCAAAAATCTTTTAAGTTAAATATAATGCTGCTTCCTATGACCGTTTCCTTTTTCTACTTTGACATGATGACCGAGTTATAGGAGGAAGATCCTATTCCTATTTTGTTACTTTGATTAATTATTTTGTGGACCTTTTGGCTGCTGGTTTGTGTTTAATGTTTTAGCATTAAATTCAACTTTTGTTCCTGTTGTGTTAAGAACTGCTTTGGGTTGATATGTATTATAGCAAGTATTTTTGTATCAGTGTGACTTCATATTATACATGGTGTGTATTAGCAAGAAAACAAATGGGGCTCAACCCTCATATCGGATACGCTTAACTTGATATTATGCATTGTGTGTATCCACCAATCTATTTTAGTTTGTGTAAACTATTGGTAATGCTGGTAAAAAGAATTTATTTGAATCATATGTACATACATATCAATACGTGTTGATAATAATGCACATACATATCAATACGTGTTAATAATAATATGCCATTATTAGGGTTATTTCAATATATTTCATGGTCTTAAGTTATTTACACGCTTTTATTTTATATTTTTAAATACAGGTTTTCATATAACCTCTCTTTTTAATGTTATTTTCTTATAACCTCTCTTTTTAATGTCTTTTCCATATAACCTCTCTTTTTAATGTCATTTACATATAGCTATATTTTTAATGTCATTCTAGGATAACTGACCCGTGCATTGCGCGGGACAAAGTACTGGTTAATGTTAAAGATGAAAATGAGCACATAATTGATTGAAGGGGCTCTGTTGCTCCTTTTGTTAAGATGGGTCTGACAATATTTTAAAAACCGAACCAAACCGACCGGTTCATTTGCTTGAACCGAAAATCGGCCAGTTCGGCGGTTGGTAAAACCTCATTTGAACTGTAGTCTGATTGAACTTTCCAGAACTAGGTTGAACCGATAATAGACCTGGGTTGAACCGTTTGAAATGATTTTTTTCCCCAAATTTAATATTATTTATTCATTAATTAGGCACCAGTTTCAACAATGATTAAACTGAATGAATCAATTAAACCATAACCCCTATTCGATCTCTGATTCGGTTTTAAAATCATTAGTTTGCGGGGAATAAATCTATTAATTGGTAGATAAATCTACAACTATAAAATTTCGGCTGTTTCATTGTTAATAATTGTTTATCATAAGTTGGTAAGCTGGAATTTCTATATAATTGTTGAAAATGATCGATTCGGCAAAAGGAATATAAGAGAATAATTTTTTCAGTCTTCAGTGATTATCATTTGACTCTAGTGTGACGTTCTTGCTAGGTGCTTGTGGTAAAGAGTTACATTAGCGTAATGCATTGGGCACCAACAAATCACTTGAAAAAACTAAAATTCCTAATGAAGCATTTTATTGCCTTTGTGGTTGAAATACATCAAGTAGGCCATGGTTACCGAGTATGGTCAATTCTATGATCCTCTATTTTATGAATTGATGAGATATCGGTCGTGTGCCTTAATTGCTTGAAATTAAGAGGTTTTTCTATTATGAGTGAGTTGTGAATCCGTGACTTGTATAGGTAGGAGTTAGTCTCCCGGGGATTTTGTTATCTCCTTGTAAGTGGGAGTTTGGGTGGTGTCTTTGTGCACCCAGCTTTGATCCTCTATAAGGGTTGAAGTACCCCTAGTACTTTAAGCTTATATACAAATATATACTTTGCGATTCAAAAAAAAAAAAGAGGTTTTTCTTTTTCCCACCCCTTTTTCTTAAGCCATAAACTCGAAGGAGCTTCTTTTATTCATACCTTTAACTATGATTTGTAAAGATTCAATAACCCAAAAAAGAGTGAAATTTACCCCCCCCCCCCAAAAAAAACCTAATCCGTGTTCACCTGTTTCTTCATTTCAACCATCATACTTAGTGAAAAATAAAATAAAATAAAATCACTTCATGAATTAACTCTGCATTAGATATTTTGGTGAGCACTAGTTTCCATATTCCCCTTCCTTCCCATGGCAATGTTTTAGCTTCCAATAGATACTTCATAGAATGCCATTCAATAACAGTACTGGTGTAAATGGATGAAGCTAACGCCTAACAGGCTACATGACCTGTGATTTATTAATCACTTACTAGGCTATCTTTACATTATTCACAGCCTGCAAATGATATGGTTCAACAAAGTTTGGCAATTTAATATTGGTATACACAATAGAGCTTCATCCCACGTTAATCAGTGTTATTCATGCTTCCCTTGAGATATTGAGAGAAACTAGTCTAAATGAAAGCACTTTGTTAAAAATTAATATATACATTGTTCCTAATTTGAATGGTATAAAATAAACTATAAACATTGAAACAGTTTAATAAAGAATTCAGCCAGCCAATTTGAAAAATGTAAAGTTGAACTTTACCATACCTCCCTTGCATACATCCAAGCGCTTTTTCTGTGGGGTCAAACACCGAGTGTATTCAAAGAAATGAAAAACCGTTATGTCCAGATGCAAACAATCCCATTCTTGTCAGCCGAAGCTAAGGGTTTTCCGACCCCGCTCCAACTACAACACAGAACAGAAGAAGTATGTTCCTTCAGTGTACTGACTATTTCACCTTTAGATATTGACCAAATATAAACAGATCCATCAGCAGACCCAGCAGCAACATGATTGTTGTCTGGACTAACACAGGAGCGACTCCAATTAGAAGCCACTCTGTTTCCTGAGGCTCTTAATGTGCCACAAACTTCCAGAGATCGCACGTCAAACAAATTGTGCAAATTGTCCCTTCCACTGGTCAATACAACATTTCCATTTCGAGAAAGGGATATTGATGTGACGGCAAGTGAATGTGCAGCAACCTCACTTAGTAGCTTTCCAGTTTGAATGTCCCATAATCGAAGATTACCATCAACATGTCCAGAAAAGATGGTTGTCCCATCCATGCTGAAGCAAACAGCATTGCAGTTGCTGTAAAAAGGGATTGTGTTTGTGCAGTAACCTTTCACCAAGTCCCAAAGTTTTATAGTACGATCATAAGCTGCACTGACAACATGACGGCTTGAAACCTTGCTGACATCAACAGCACAAACTTTATCTGTGTGTCCAGTAAGGGTATGACGGACCCGGCCTGAGTTGATATCCCACACATACAAGTTGTTTGAGCTGCTCGCAGCAATAACAGATCGATTATCATGGGTAATAGTGAGATCCAATACTGAGCCAAGGCAGCCATGAAGAGTAGAACATAAGGATCCTGTAATTGTATCCCACACTTTAACTGAACGATCTTGTCCCCCAGTAATCAATTTACTAGAATTGTACTCAAACAATATGGAAGCACAACCTCCTTCATGTGCATTTAGCCTGTATTTGCACGTGGAAGGGATGTTTGACTCTAAAAAGAATTCAGCACCTTCTTCGCTTCGCCGAACTATGCCATCCACCTGTTGCCTTGCAAGTTGTTCTAAACCACTGGCCTTTAGCCGCTGAACCATGTCTTCATACAGTGCATTTGCCTAAAGGGATAGGAACTAAATTATTAGTTAATCAGCAACAAAAGTATATAAAATTATATGCTACCAGAATTTGTAACATAACAGTCTTGTGAGGATTCTACGTGTAAGAAACTTAAACTACTAGTGTAACTATCACAGTGATTCAATTCTATTATGCACTTTGACTTTTGAATAGAAAAACTACAAACCAATAAGATTCAAATTTCGAAATATCATAAAAAATAATATCAGTAGTACATGCAATGTTGGTGTAAAATTGCTAAGCCAGGTAAATAACATTTGCCACTGGCAAGGCAGCATCAGTAGCAGGTTAACAGCAGCTAAACTTAGTTCTAATAACACAATTATCCCCAAAAAACATACATGCACTAAGGCTCAGTTTAGATTAGCACCTAACTTGTAGGAACTTCTCAATGAAGATAAGTATTTGATTCTTAACATCTGCAAAAGTCCTTATAAGTTTATAGGTGTTTATGGATAAGTTAGATAAGGAAACTTCTGAAAAAGTTGAGATGCAGAAGCTGATTTCAACTTACACAAAAAACTATTAGAAGATTCATAATCATTACAAAATCTTTTCAACTTTTCTGTTCCTACAGGTGTTCGTTGAAAAGTTTAGCCAAACTGGCTCTAAGTGTATTTTCGTCAAGACTGCACAACTTGCCAAAGCCAAATCCATTCACAGAGAATGTGTACCAATACTAATATCTAGTTCCAAAAGTTCATATGATGGATGAGAAGGTATTATACCTCATTTAGGCGTTCAGCATCCTTCATTTTTTCTAACATCCAGCGGTCAATCAACATCTTATTTTCAGCTTCAGCTTTACTGGCTTTGGTAGTTATCTGCTCCAATTGTGCTTTAAGTTCTGAATTCTCGCTCACAACTAATTCTAGATCTTTAATCTTTTGTTCCAAGTCCATTTTTAATTTAGAGCACTCGTCGCTGCAACATTAATTTAAGTTGCGGTCATTTATCACAAACTTTAAAAAAACAAAGTGTTGATGGCTGTTACAACAGAAAAGATAAATCAAGCAACCTCATTTCTGTTAACTCCTTCTGTAGTTCAGCGATTGCACTTTCTTTCTCTTGAACAAAAGCTTTGGAAGCTCTGGACTCGGCTACTTCCACAACAAGTTGCTCAGATAACCGAGATTGAGCTCTGTAGCATTGCTGAAGTTCCACTTGCAGATTCTCTGCTTTCTCTTTCCACTCAGAGCCCTTCAAGGACATACATACAATATTTAACTCAACATAAGCATTCCAATTGTAAGACACAGGCGACGATCCAATCAACAAAATTGATAGCAGCATTCCCAAATTTGATATTTTTTTACCCATATTTTCAAGACTGAGAAAATGCACCAATCATCAAGAGCCAATAACTTTGCAGAGTCGAAGATTGGTAAAATTGTTCACAAGCACTATTCTATTGGAACCGATGATTGAACTAAAAAAAATTTGGATTTTTCATTGTGGTAAATAAGACAATAATCCCTAAAAAGCATGAAAATTGTTACTGGTAGGGGACCTGGGAAACGATAGGTCGAGAAAGTGCCAGAAAAGCGGGAGCATGAGCGGCTTCTTCGAGCAAATGGCGCTTCCGCAGAGCCTTCAAAGCATGATTGATAGCTTCAATCGCAATTTCTTCTTGCGACTTGCAAGCTTTTGCCATTACTGGGAGGAACAATCGAACCACTAAATTACCTAATTCACCTCTTTCTGTTTGGTTTCCCAGAAAATCAAACCAAAGGAAGAAAGATATGAACCCGAATTTACAATTTAGGATCTACAAACTTGCAGTAGGGTTTTGAAGAATATTTTATTGGGAATTATTATCAACACCCCCACGCTTATTACCCACACCCCCACAAAAAACATGTTTTGACAAAAATATCCCTACAACTTTCAAAACCCTTACACCCCCACACAATTCCTCATTTGTGTAAACTTAACCTCACACCTCCACAGCTTCTCTCTTCTCTCTCCGTGTGTTTTCGGGAAAACAAGTAAACCCCACAAAAATTTGGTGTTTATCGTAAAGACCATCTTTACGAATTTTTTTAAAAAAAATTTAAATTAATTACTGATAACTAATTTTTTTGTAATGCAGTTTTGTCAAGGACCAGAGGAGCTGTTGTAGTTGTCGTCAAAGCAGCTGCTAAAAAAAGAATTACTATTGTTGCATGTGAGCGCCCTACTGCTTCTACATGTAAGAAGCGTGTAGAGGCTATACATGGACCTCATTTAGAGGAACCTCAATATGACGAACCTCGACATCAGGAACCTACACCTGGCGTACCAGTACCAGATGCATCATTTCTAGGAGGACCTTATGACTTGTTGGTCCTTACTTCGTATGAGCATCACATTGTTTTGAGGCTGTGGTGCGAAGAGGTAATGAACTGTTTGTTATTTGATTTCGATTCAATGTTTAAGTTTTTATTGTAAAATAATGACCATGACAAAATTTATTTGTGTGCATGAACGTGATGTCCTGAAGGTGGCCAACCACGGGAAAATATTGAATGATTTCATTTGTATGCCACTACCTTGGGACGTAGAAAAAGTGGCTGAAAAGTTTAAGTTGAAATATATATAGGTTAAGCTTCATATTGTCTGAGTCTGATTTGTTTATAGGTCTAATCTAGCTTTTAAGAAAGGCTGACATGACATGATGCCTATTTGAAACCTATTTTGCAATAAAGTATTTAGTTAGGTGATAAATTTATCTCTAAATAAACTTATGGTTTTAAATCTTTTTTAACATTAGGTTTAAGTCTTTATGTAAGCCAACATGCTTAAATTAACAAAAAAAGTCAACAAGTATATAATTTCACACGATATACAAAAACCTAATAATATGATAATAGTAAAAAAAATTATTTATATTTACTAAAATAGGTCGGTCTATTAGACCTAAAAAACTTTTGATATGACCTAAAGTCAGACCTTTTTAATTAAATAGGTTTTTAAAAAAGTGTTGACCTGTTTTATTTAGTCAATAAGTTTGATATGACGTAGATATGATGTAGATTAAGTCATAAACCTTTTATGGTTGACTTGATCTATTCTCATCCTTAAGTCAGAACAAGGTCCACCGGAGAGGCATTTTCCTAACCAAGAAAATATTGGGGGTCTGAGCTAACAACACTACCACTGGCCTAAGGCTTCAGTATATTTTCATTTTACTCTTGGGCCAAACGTCTTCAATTTGTGCAAACTTTATGGGGGAAAAATCATTTACCAATGGGCCTATCTCTTCATTTGGCCTTTGTTATCCCCGCCTCCCCCTTTAATTTTCCCATCTCCCCTCCCCATTTAACTGACAATTTTATCCCTAGTTTAATTGATATACCACGTCACTTTGTTGACGAATTTGCACGTCAACAAGGTGACGACCGTGTATTTTCCAACAATGAGCACCACTATATGCGTCAACATGTTGACGTGAGCTTGCGTCAATTAGTTGACGCGAGTGTGTCAGGTATGAATTTTCCAGCTTTTATTTTGTGGTGCAGTTTGATTACCATGGACTCCATATTTCAATCACAAACAGACAACATTAAATGCGAGATATAAAAATATACATTATAAGTTAAGTTGCAGACACTGTCATTCATTAAATGCGACAACGTAATAATATACATCACAAAACGACATAGATAAATAAGTTTTCTTCAATACAAAACGAGGGAAAGCCTAAAAATAAACTACTGCGTCTGCGTCGATGTAAAGGCCGACCCCTTGCTTCTCTTCCGCTGATATGTGCGGGTAGTGGGGGGACGGGGAAGGGCTAATCTAGCCAGCTCCTGCATCAGGTACCAACCAGATGTATCAGGTTGTACCAAACGCTCCTGCATCATCGCGTCCACTGTTGTTCCCTACAGCACCTCGGGTATACCTCATCTCGAATCCACATGAGGCTGCACAGCGGTCCCTTATCTGTCGCTGTCGTGCCTCAGCCATGGGCACGCCTAACAAGGTATGCAACCACTGAGCCGCTTCCGCCTTGTCCAAGGTCGGCATGGTGAAAAACGTCCTCCTCACTGGAATCTGCAGAAGCTGGGAGACATCATCCAACATGATCGTCATCTCCCCAACTGGCAGGTGGAAGCTACAGGTGTCCGGCTGCCATCTCTATGTAAATGCACTGAGCAACCCTTTGTCTACAGTCTTGTAGCTAATTCCACAAAGCTCCACTAGCTTAGAATCCTCCATAACACCCTTAATCTCCTTTACAACCACTACCTTTACCACGATTTTGCCATGGTTTATGATCTTCAACTCGCCGCGATCCTAGAATCAAGAAACACACATGTCAGTTGCATTCAAATATCAAATGAAACCAACCTAATAATAACATCAACTATTACTTACCTCACCAGTCCACAAGGTCATGGCAACGTGAACGACCTACGAGAGCAGGATTGATGTGTCCTCTGAGCCTCTTGGGAACGAATCAGAAACAACATTGTCGACCTCCTGCTGATGAGAGGCAGCCTCGGCCACCTGCTCGTGAGGGGCAGCCTTAGGCACATGCACAGGCACATCAACGACAGCCTCAAGCACAGGCACATCAGGGGCAGCCTCAGGCACAGGCACATCAACGGCAGGGGCATCCTCATGCACAGGACCATGAGGGGCAGGGGCGGGGCCGCAGCGCTGCTTGCACTGGTGCTTGTGCTCCGATGCAGTCGGTCTTCGGCGAGTACCATCTGGTTGAATGTTAGTCTTTACCATATCTATATAAAATAAAGTCGTCAGACACAAGCAATTAAACAGCCTCAAAGAGCAAATTATGTAGCAGCATCTGTAACAATTTCATGTTTTGAACCTGCGCGTCAACAAGTTGATGCGCAGTTCAAATTTACAGGAAAAAAAAAATAGGCGCGACAAGTATACCTTCTCTGATGATGACGACAGTGTCTGAGGGGAAGGGAGACGAACCTTCTCGTTTTCTACCGCAACAGGTTTTGGCGGTGAGGAAGGGGAGGGGGAGAGGTGCGTCAAAGAGGGGAGGGGAGGAAGTGAGGGATAGAAACAGGGAAGGGTGCTGCGTGAAAGAGGGGAGGGAGGTCAGGGACGACGAGCGCTGCGTATAGGAAATGGGGGAGGGGAGGAAGTGAGGTGTTGATCGAAAGAGGGGAGGGGAGGCGAACCAGCGCGGGAAGGAGAGAGGTGAAGGAGGGGAGGAAGTGAGGTCAGACAAAGAGGGGAGGTGAGGAAGTGAGTGAATTAGTAGGGGTAAAATTGACTTTTCCTGGGTTAGGGGGGTGGCAAAATTAAATGAGGGAGGAGGGATAACAAAGGCCCTTCATTTTTATTCTTTTTTAAACGTGTTGGTATAAAGTCATTCTTATGTGTTGATTCGAACGTGATTTGATGAAATGTTATTAAAATCCTTTGTTAATCATCCAACCATGTCGCCGCAAAGGGATTGAAATCAGTTTCAAACTCGCATTAACATAAACAAAGACTTTATATTTTTCTCCTATTAACATTTTGGTAAAAGTAATGGCAAAACTTACACAATTTAGCATGCAAATGTAAATAATATTCGCATAACAGGGGACCAAATTTGGGGCCCACACTTGCGCAAATTGGCTGCACTGGCAAAACTAAACTAAGTTGTAACCATGTGAACAAGTTACTAGCAAGATAAGAAAAGTCATGTCAATTTTTGCAACTCATAACAAATCTTCAACTTTAGGTTTTAATCACTTGCTTCCTTTTCTATCTCAAGGATAAAACAAGGTTAGAGCACTTTAATTCAAATCCTAACATATCCAAATCTACATACATGAACAATGCAATGAAACTGCAGACAACAACATTAGCATTCTGTAACCGATAAGTTAAACCCCCCTCTATGTGAGTGACTGTGTATCTTTTTACTATCTCTTCCTATCCCAAACCCATTACCAATTTTAGAGACTCTTCAAGAGCTTCAGTGAGCTCGAATTCTATCCAGCCAATCAATGCTCTTCCTTGCCCTCCCAAGCTGAACATCAACACTTTTCCGGGATTTATCACGGTGCTCTACGTTTCTTCGAGACCTTGCCATCAGGTCAAAAGAGATCCTTGACTTGTCTAATTTTTCGACATTATTGAATTTGTAAGCATGAAATTTGGGTTTTTCATTCCAATCGGGGCTTTTCCTTGGTTTGTCCCTTTGATCAGTGTTCATCCTTGGAGCTTCAAAACGTTCAATACTACTTCTGGCCTTTTCAAATCTATCTATACTTCTCAACAAATCTAGTCTTTGCGATGGTGACTTTTCTATTGTTGATATGAATTTTCGAAGATGTTGAAGGTATTCCGGATAGACTTCCAGATTACAGTGGTTCCCTCCTTTGAGCCAGAGAGGTTCATATTTCTCTTGACAAAGTTCCCACAACTGCTTGCCATGAGAGCAATCAACAACCTCATCAGCTGTTCCCTGAGGAAAGTATCAGGATGACACTAAATTAGTAAAGTGATGCTAGCGCCCAAACAATATCAGACAAGTAATACTGTAGAAGTCAAAACATTCACGACAAAATTATTTGACAAGCTTGTATCATCAACACAGGCCGATGTCTCTTCAACCTAGATCCCAGTAAAGTCCACTTCAATGAACAGACTACTACTTATTTTAATTAACTAGCTCATGCTATGAAGCACTTTGTCTTAGCAATTGTTGATCACATAACTGTACAACTAACAAGTTACAACCACCACAAAATATATTGATAACATCCACATGATGACAACAGTAAGTGAAAATTTTGATGTAATCAATGTCGAGTACTTACATGAATGACTAACACTGGACATTTCACCAATGGGATTTTATCAATGTTCTGTACAAAAATAACAGAACCAAGCTCAGGTACATACACATAATTCCTAAATCAAATAACACTGAGCTTATAGGATAATGACAAAGTATCTAACCTTGTAAATGTCAAACCAATATGTCCGTTTCACAGGGTACATGACTCTCAACCCGGATAATATAGGACTATGGAGAACAACAGCCCTTAGTCGGGGTAAACGAACAGCAAGATCCAAAGTAGGACCACTTCCAACAGACTGACCATAAAGGATAATGTCTTCCTGCTTAGTACCATACTTCTCTTCAAGATACTTGTATGCAGCTTCAATGTCAGCATAAGTATTATTCTCGCTTGGCTGTGGAACGATATCCAGATAAGTATCCAGCTGGGATCAAAAGAATCAAACAAACCAGAGAGAATAGTATAGGGTGATCACCTTTCCTGATGACTGTCCATAGCCAGAGTAATCGTAGCTGCATGCATTAAACCACGCGTTTGAAAACATCATTAACACGAGACTTAAAAATGTACATTTAACGAACTACACAACCAGCATATGAGCAAATCTAAAAAAACATACTAATCCCTCAAAGTTCATAATTTCATTTTTACAGCAAAGATTTAATGTGACTCTCCAGAGATATGGAGTTAAATCTGATGGTGTAAACGCGTGAGTTTATGTATGCATGAAGTGTTGTTTATTCTGTTTCCAAACAAATCTAAAGAAGAAAAAGGAAACACCCAACTGAGAAAAAAAGGAAATATAAAGGGCTAAATTGTGTTGCATTTAGTGTTGTGCAAGGCAGCTGACGTGGCTGCTTAGGAGCTGAGGCAAGGTGGATTGTGTGATTAGTCTGACCTTGGCTGCATGCATGAGAGAGTCAAGAGACCAAATGGCTGTCTGCCGATGTATTTTTGGTTGTGAATTGACGGGTTAAATGTGCACTTAATTGTGTTGTTGCGACTTAAATCACATTTAAGTCTTACTTATATGATCATTTGTTAGATGAATCATTTGGGTCTTAATTTGGCAGATTGCCACTTCAATCCGCTTATGCTTCACGACAAAACTGGTTGCATTGAAACCTGTCCGGTAGATAGCCATAAGCCCATAACTAACTTATCGACAACACTAGTTGCATTGAAACCTAACTGGTAGATAGCCATAACTGATTTATCGCGTATCCAACCCATTATCGCTTGACGACAACACTGGATGCATCAATAATTGCTAAAACGTTTATCCAACCTGGTCATCGCTTCACGACAACACTGGTTGCATTGAAAAACTATCCAGTACATGGCCATAACCAACTTAACCGTATATCCACAGACTGCCCTTTGTCAGATAACTGAGTTCCCACTTTTTTTCCATAAACGAATTGCTAACTTAGTTGACAATCAACAAATTTAGCTGATATTTTGAGCATACTCAAAATGATAGAATAGCACACTCCACCTTCAAATAATTTTCTTTCATTCATGAAAGAACAACACAAAACACACACCAGCAAAGCAGATCTATACATTACTACATAAGAACAAGAAATCGTCACTTCTCCCCAAACCCCAATGCCGGCAGATAAAATTGAACACATGACCGAACCAGCCTCACAGCATTTTTAACCTATCAAACCTAACATGTACCCAATTGGCACCAAACCTATCAAAATCAGAACATCAGAAAATCAATCCAAGCCAAAGTGGGCAATTAAACAGCTTATATGAAGTGAATTGCCAAGACTCAACCCATACTAGCGAATTTCTACCCCTAAGGAATACTTTCACTGAACTAATTCAGCAAATGGGATCCCTACATCAGTAGAATTGTATAAAACAAAATTCACACGGTCACCGACATATACATTCTCTTTCTAACAATGGTTCAGAATGCATTTACGTATGATGAATTAAAATTACGAGAAAAGCAAGATACAATTGAACAAAAGGGGGAAAGGAAGGAACTTGAATTACCCCAAAAGATTGACACGCAAGTTGAGACTCAGCTCAAGAAAGAGCTCGTACATCTGACCAATATCAGCGGCATTCCCGTGCGAATAAAGGATGGTTGATTTCGCCATTGGGTGTTTCACATACACACCCACGATCTCAGCTCCACGATGAGTTGAGAACTTCACAACTTCCACGTTTTCACGCTGAGGAAATGGCTCCAACGCCAACACACCCGTCACTGCTTCCTTCACCACCTTGTAGGACGGTGGGTTTGGTGGGAAGAATGCCAGTTTCGCTGCCATAGAAGAAGTAACACCACCCATCTCTCTCTTTATCACTCTGAATTTCTTTAGTTATTCTCAGACAAACGCACGACACTTAGTCTAAGCTACTTCACATTCTTCTTCTTTCGGATGCATGTAACTTCTTTCTCCGAGGACTCCTTATAAGATGTGTTGTGGAGTGTGTAAGTGTAACCGAGACTGGGAGTTATTTTATTATTTAGTCTATTTATTTATTTCTCTGCTGGGGGAAATAATAAATATAGTTTTTTTTTCTTTCTGACGTCCATTAAACCTTTTTAAGGATGGCCGTTGTCTTTTGCTCACTCTCACGTGGGACGTTACTTACCTGGAGCTTCTTTCTTTCTCTTTTTTCTACTAATCTTGTGGTCCTCCCCGCCTTTTGGGCTTTTTGCAATTTTCATGCTATTCACTTTTTTGGCGAGGAGCATATTTTCAATTTTTAATAGTACTAATTAATACTAATACTAATTGAGCTGTAATAAAATCATTGACAATTATTATGATAATTTTGTTGTAAATGACTGTAGTTTTAGAAAAGGAAAAAAATGCATTTTCACTGTAATTTTATTGTTTCAATGTAACATTAATTTGATTCTCCCAATTTTGCCCCCAAAATAAATATTATGTACATTATTTCTAATATATCATATTTTATTATGCATTTATGACAATTGTTAATACTTCAATATTTAACAAAGACAATTAATAAAATTATTTCACTCACTAAATTATTTATTATTTTTCTTAATCTTTGTAAAAAAACCTTAAACGTTAGTCAATATAAAAAAGAAGTGGTAATTATTTGATTTGGGTTGGGTGGGGACTATAGGAGCAAAAACGTAAAAGTGTACGGTGTAACATATACTCCCTCCTTCCTAATATAAGTGTCACATTTGTAAAAAAAAAATAGTCTCAAAATAAGTGTCATGTAGTTTTCAATGTAATATTAATTACATTTTTCTATTTTTACCCTCAAATTAATAATGAGTAATCACTCCCAAGTCATTATACTGTATTATGCATTTATGACAATTGTTAATACTCAATGTTTAATAAGGATAATTTTATAAAATTATTACACTTTGTCATTCATTTATGGTTTTTTCTTAATATGTATGAAACTTCCTAATGTGACACTTATAATGGAACGGGGGAATACTAATTCTATGAGCAAATTGATTAGCTAAAGGGGTTTAGTAGGGTAATTACATGTTGTCCCGGAGATTGTTTCCATGACTTGCCTCCAAAAGAAGGAAAAGAGTCCTTTCGGATTTGTTTTTGGCAATGGGAGGGACCTCACATTGACATGGGCGCAGGAATGTCCTAATTAATGCACTGACTGGGTATCTGCTAATGTCATCTTAATTAACCATTGAGGAATGATACAGACACTCTCTCTGACACTCTCCTTTAAACACTCTCTCAATGATTGGGCCACGTCACACTTTTTAAAAAAAATCAGCCATTGGATTGAAAGTTACTATCATATAGATCATATCTGTAAATTTTAACATTAATTTATGATCATTTACTATGTTATCAAGGTGCGTCAAGATTAACGTTATTTGTAATTACATCGTTGACGCGTTAATCTTGGACGATCTTGATGACATAGAAATGATCATAGATTAATGTTAAAATTTATAGATATGATCTATATGATAAGAACTTTCAATCCAAATTGATTTTGAAAAAAAGTGTGGATACGTAACTATCGTGTAATATTTAAGAAAGAGTGTCAGAGAGAGTGTCCGTAGCATTCCTTATTAACCATTACTTAATCATCCAAAAACTTTTTTCTCCCAAGGGAAAATTTCAACACAAAACCGGGTTTTACGGTAATCAAGAAAGATCAGTTTTTAAGGTAATTTTTTTTATTTTATGGTAATGAGGTAATCAAGACACATCGATATATGGCTTCAATTTGTCTTTTGCCAACTCAAACACAAAACACAGAGTTCGGACTCAGGGCCCAGGAAACAATTTTTCATGTGTCCATCATTCCATGTTTCCGCTGACTAGTGTCAAGCGTCAACCCCGCAATTCTGCAGGAGAAGCTAGGAACCAACAAGACAAATCAATCAAATGAATCAATAGCAGTATATATAAATTAAAAATCAATTGAAGTTTCCTACCAACAAAAAAAATCAATAAAATTAATTCAAGTTATGGCTTTACCTGCATGTTTTATGGAGTACTTTCCAGGCGCAGAACTCTTGACTTTTCTGCTGTGATTTCAAGAAAGAAAAAGGTTAACAACTTTTTTCAGCAATATTGTTATTATTTGCTGAGATAATGAATACACGATTAAGGTGGGGTGGTGGGATAATGAGGCACTCAATGAACTTTAAACAACAGAGCTACAGTAGTTGTAAACACTGACATAAAATAAATAATAGCGCTACCAATATTAATATTTATTAAATGCTAAAATCCAATTCACTTTACATATGTCTTCATTGAAAAGAGACAGATAGCACGAGAGATGAAAAAATAAGATAAAAAAAATTAAAGATAAGCATAAAATACCTCGTAGCTAGTATAACCCCCGTGCATTGCACATGTTTATTTAAAATTGTGTGAAAATTATATAATTTAAATATATAAAATTATTTTATATAAATCTCTCAATATGTTGTTATTCTGTTTTTTTTTTTGAAGGACTTGATTTAGTTATCCTCGTCTTGTAAGGTTGGATTGTAGTTTTTTTGGGCTTTATGCTTTCTTTAGTATAAAAAAAATACATAAAATAAAAATTTATTAGATATAGAATAATGTGTAATAAATAAATATAATTCTACTAAAAATTTATATTAAATAACACATTTATTTATAAAATATTTTACGTATAAAATATTTTTTATCATGTTTAATAATTATAATTATCAATTTTGTAGTAAGATTATTATTGAAACTTTAATATAACAAAAGGAAACTCTATCAATATTTTTTTAATATGCATATTTCTTATCTTGCTTATCAACAAATAATTTCAATCTTTATGGTTAAATTATTATTGACAATGAGATATGTAATTGTCTACGATAAAATATAAGTTTTTTTCAAATTTAATCCCACATAATTCAATAATTGTTATTGGCTTTTAGTTATCACTGCAAAATACAATCTATTTATTGGAGATTATTTTTTTCTCCAAACTAAATGTCATTTGGATTTATTAATTTATCATCAACACTATTTATAAAATATTTTTTAACATTAGTATTACCTTTTGTAATAATCTTTATGTGATATTATCTGAAATGTTTAATTTTACATAATAATGAGTTTTATCCTGTTATACAATAGAATATTGTATAAATTTTTTCGTCAAAAAAAAATTTCTATTATACAATAGAAATGTAGAAATGTAATAATACTTAATACTGTTGAATATTTCTACAGATTTCTATTGATTGTTTCTATTAAGTATTGCATCAAATGTTATAATTCTCTTAATAGAAATATCATAGTCAAATTGCATCAAATTTTGTAAATATTTTTTAAAAATATGATTTGATATGATTTAATATTTTTTTAGTAAAACTTCTCTTGCTGCAAAACTCTACAGTGTATGATCATAAATAACTCAATATAGGGATATTATCATATGTCATAACTAATTAAAGAAAAGAAACAATAAGGTGAATGTTAACGTAGAGATAATCATTTTCTGTTTTTTTTTTGGTAGTGTCTTTTATTTATTTGTATGGTATAATTTCATATGCCAGAAATATCTATTTAAAAAAAGTTAACCATCAATAAGATATTGGTAACATGAAGTGTATTTACTTTTTATAGTTAGCATAATAGTATAAATGATCTCAAATTCATATAACCTCCAAACTTACTCATTACACTAAAATTCATGTAAAATTTGATATGAAAATTGTAACATCCTGGGCCGTCACCACTATTGGGTCGTACCACAGAATGCCCGACCCACTGTCTTTGCGACGCACACCGGGCTCATTGTCCCCTTTGCAATGCATACCACAGTGTCCGGTTCACTCACAGGACTTCACCACCCCTCTTTGGATTTAATCCAAATTAATGGTGTTGTTGCCTTCCTTAGGAATCGAGTCATGTACCTACGGGTTAAATACAATGGTTTTTGATTCCTAAACATCCCAAATTTTCTTTAATTTGGTAATTTAAAGCAAATTTAGAATTTACGGGTAAAATGGTAAATTTATCCCTAGAATTAAGGAAGTGTGGGATTACTTATTCATGAGTAGAATTTAATTGAATAATTTATCTGAAGTTCCTTTAGGGACCAAAGAGTAAATTATTATAATTAAATAGGAGGTTATTGATTATTTTTAATAAATATATGACATAACCCCCACCATACACCTCACTTAATTCTCACTCACCCTAGCACTCTCTCATCTCCTCACTTACTCCCTCCCTCACGCGACCAACAGAGAAAGAAGAAGAAAAAACAAAAGAAAAGAAAGAAAGGAAAATAGGAGAAGAAGAGAAAGAGAGAGAGAGAGACCGAATGCTCGAGGAAGAGGGAAGAGGATGACGGGCGCGACGGCCATGGTGGTGGAAGCGCGGTGGCGCACTGGCCAGAGCAAAGAGGAAGCAGCAGCTTGGCCGAGAAAGAGAGACAGAGAGAGAGAGAGATGGAGGCTGAACGAAAGAGAGAGCTCGTGAAGAAGAAGGAAAAAGGAAAAGGAAATGGAAGAAGGAAGTGGAGCTCAGCTTCTATTTCTGGTTGATTTGAAGATCAAGGTTCAAAGAGAAGCTTAAAATCAAATGGGTGATGGAGCTCAAGCCCTAGGATTTGGGGGTTTTATCCTAAAGCACTTGGGAGTAAAGGTAACATAGATTCCCTTCTCAAAACTCCCAAGTAGGGTGTGATAGGAATTATTGTTTAATTCTAGAAGTAGAAAATTATTGTATAGATTATTCTGAAAGGATATGGGGTTTGACTGAAATCGGGTTGGATCCTGTCCCCAACCCCCCTAAATTATTGTGCGATGTTTGCTTAATTGTGAGTTCCATGGAGCTCCAATTGGAAGAAATTGTTAACGATGAGAATGTGTTGAATTTCAATGTATCATTTGGGAGTTCTTCCTTTATGTGGTGGGGAACCATAAGACCCCCATTAGGTTTTTCAATTCCTTCTCATTTGGTTTGAATCTATGTCTTCTATGTGTTTAGGGAGATATAGTTTGGAAATGGTTTTGGTTGAATGTTCACAACTTTGATGATTTTGTGATACTAAATAGGTGTTATTGCTCATGAATAATATTTATGCAATAAGGTATTTTGTCAATGTATCGTGTTTGATAGTTAATTGGAATTGGTTGAAAGAAATTCGTATGATTGATTTTGGTATTTTGGGTGTTTTGGTTTTGGAAATGGCAAAATTCTGCAAAAAAAACAGGATTCTGCATTTTTCTTTATCATAATCGATTAGGGTAATCGATTATGAACTCTCTGTGAGAATTATGTGATTTGCAATTTCACCATAATCGATTATGTTAGTGTAATAATCAATTATGACCCTCCAATAATCGATTATTTAATCGATAATCACCCAAATTCTTTTCAAAAACTGAATTTTTGAAGCATAATCGATTAGGGCTTACCAATAATCGATTATGCCAGTTATAATTCCAATTTCTACTCATTTTGGATGTTGTTCTCCCACTTTCAACTTAGTGCAATATTTTTTTTATCACATGGAAGGTTGTATGAATGTTTAAGCTAAATAAATGCTTGTATGCGAACACGCTCAACATTTCAGTGGGCCCTAAAGTGGTTGCACCGTGCAGCTGGGGTGTAAATTTGATGTGATTATTGCCGGTCCGTGCTGCTATAAGGTACGGCGGAATAGAACCGGTTCGTGCTGCTATAAGGTACGATGGATATGGTGAAAAATTTCAATGAAAGTCAATTTTATACGTCCATGGAATTCATCACGTGTGATTGAATGGTTTGATTGCATCTATGATGTTTCTAGTGTACATGTTTATGGTTTCATGTAATTAATTATTGATTCTGTTGGCATTGTAAGCTTTCAAGTGTTGGTGCCTTATGGTCTATTTGTACTTCCTTCATTGTTGGCTTAGTTACCTTTTGGTGACAGAGTTATTCTGTTCTAAATCTTACCCTATGGTGAGAATTGTAATATGCATGCCTAATATTTTTACAATTAGATGTGATATTATGATTTGATATGGATGTTTGTGATTGTGTCTATCTGGGAGTAGTTTTCTATACGTAGCACATCATGTATAGCTGAAAACAATGGTTAAAAAGGTTTTACATTAAAATCTATGTTATTGAGTTGTTATAACTCACTATGTTTGGGGCGTTGTTTTCAGGTACTCACTGTTGGGAGGATTAGAGAGCCTTTTAGATGCTTGACATTGAGAGCCATTTGGATGCTCGACATTGTAGTTACGTGAGACTCTCTGATGTCTCAGTACCGAATCACAAATAGAGTCATAGTTCTTTAATTGTATTGTAATTATTTATGGAAAAACCCTTCGGAAAAAATTTGTAATTAATGTATTTTCTTGAAAATGCGCACTTTTTAAGTTTAAAGGATTTTCGTTCAAAGGTTTTAGTTTCTAAAATCTTTTTGGGTGAATAAGGAAAGATTATTTTATTCATTTATACTTGATTAATCTTAATTTTCTTGAGTAATGCTCTGATTAGAGTCGGGGTGTTACATTATGGTATCAGAGCAGTTCGACCTTCTCGGACTATGAGTTATGTGTCTAGAAGTGATTCGGTTTAGGAAAGTGTCAGTTGTAACTGTAAGTCCGAGTTTTCTAAATTCTTTCGGTGAATTATTGAGGTAGGCCACCTCAAGGATTCATATGAAGAATGTAGAGACTGAAGATGAGCAGAGGTTAGCATAGTTGTTTCCTCAATCTCTGAGATTCTTTAATATATGTAAATACTTATACGTAGGGGTATATACACATATGTAACCATTAGGAGAAGGAAACATAAATCTTGTCGTTCATAGAATGGGGACTTCTGGGTTTCTTCCTAATTCGTAACCAACATGTAGTTAGCTCTAATATGCTATTTGTTGATTGAACTCAATGATGAATGTGCTAGAACTTTTGTCATTATTGTTTGGTTTAAGTTTATGTGTGTAGGCAATTCATGTGCGATGTATTGTTCATTTATTAATGTATTGTATTCATACTTGTGTGTCCTTGGGAAAGGATTTGGTAAATGCCTGCAAATTTGAATACTTTACGTTTATGTTTGATTATTGTACTTTCTTTTATATGGTATAAAAGCTTAAGTTTTGAAAACACAAGGTTTGAAAGGTAGAAAGTCATTGCTAAAGTTGTGATTTAATAAACGTGAACTAATTTCTTTCACTTTGACTTTTCATTGATTGTTTTCATTTCCTTGCATGAGCTGATTTTATGTTTGCTTGGGAATTGGAAATTGAGAAGCATCAGCCTATTGTTTGTTATGACACTTAATTTTTGTGATGCTTGATTTAAATTATGTTAATCTTCAAGTGACGTTATAAGTCTCTCAACACTTATTACTTATGTTAATCATTTGTTATTAGTTATGAAGTTGCACTTCTTGTACTTGAGATTTATAGGTATAAATCTATATACCTTGATTAGTAAAATGTCAGTAGATGATTTCTGCTTGCATGACTGGGGAACTTATGTGTTTGTGTTATGATTGGAACTGAATGAATAGATTCATGATTGAATACTTTCCTATCACGTTTGATCATTGGAAATGTCGGGTCCTTTTTGGGTGGAAAAGGGTTGGCTGTAGACCCCCACACTGACATATGTTTTGTGTTTTCTTCACTATTCTCTCCACAGAGAAAATTTTAAAGTGATGTATGGTTCGGCTAGTAGAGATACGTGAGTGAATGCTTTGTATTCCTCACCCATCTCCGAAAGTCAAACCAGGGGTTATGATCACGACTTAGTTGGCACCATACCCCGAGTGTGAAGTGTCTAGTAAAATGATGAATTTGGACATTTCCACGTTTGCTTAGATTGAGTAAGCCCGATAAGTTGGTTGTGTAGTACTCCTAAAACAGGAAAATACGAAGGTCACTTTGGATATAGTGAGCTTGAACCTTGTAGTAAATTGATGTGGTTTAGCATCCCTTATTGACTAGTTTGTTGTGATTACTTCATTCCATGCCAATTAGGGTCATAAGTAAGGGTTCTTAGTTGTGCGAATTTGTATGGTTTTAATAAATTAGGATGGGCATTTATACTCGATTAGGTTTCTCAATATTTGTTGAGTAATCAAGTTTGTTGAACCTAACCCAGTATGAATGGATCCTGGATTGATTGGAAACCTCAAAGCTTTCTAAAGGACCTATAGGATTCTTGATTTGAGATACTTTAGTGTACCTTGAAATCCTAAGGTTGGTAACCCTAAAATACTTAAGAGGTGAGATGAAGATAGGCTAAGTTCAAAAATGCCTAGGTTATAGTAGGGAACCTCGAAAGTGAACAAGCTCTGGTGAGAAAGAAAACCCTAAATCTTCTAGGTATAGTACCCATAGTTGGGAAGAGCTAGCCTAAAAAAGAGGATTAGGTTATATTCTTGGAACTATAAGAGTTTTAAGCGTAGCTAAATCGGTGGAAACTCAAAGTTATTAATGTCTGCATTTGGTTCAATTGACCAGTGCATGAAGTGATTTCGCTTGACCAATTACAAACTCTATCTTAACCGAATAAGAATCTTATTTGGAATGAGACATAGTCTGTGATCGGTTAATGGGATCACTAAATTCTTCGGACAATTGACTTATTTGTAGAGGCTAATTCCTTTTAGGAATTTCAATGATTTAGAATTGACATTCCAGGTAATTTCACCAAGGAACTAGTGGAAATGAAGATTGTTCGTCAGTCCTTTTTGCTTCGAACTACGACGATATGGATCCTTTGTCACAAGTAAAGGTTCATGAGTACAGGGCGGTGTGCCACTGTGATATAGCAACATGTCCCAACTGTTACAAACAGGTGTTTGTACAGAGCGGGGTACCACTGCTATAGCACGATATGCCCCGACTATTACAAAGGATACCTGGTTCAAGATCGATTGAACCCTAAGGGAATTAGTAGATGCTAATAGTGTATTCGCAACTTGTATTCCTAGTTCAAGATTGGACATTAGAGGAGTATGATGAGTGAGTTAGATTGCATGAAGTTGCATATCTCTTTGCGTATTCAACGTTTAATTGTGTATATCTTCAATAATGTTGATTGTATGTTTGAGGTAACGGCATTCCATTCGTTACTAAGTATAATTAGTAATAGGCGTGCTAATCCTCAAGATTGATATGGGTAGCCTTAGATAGGTTAAGACTGAGAAAAAGAAACGTACTCATTTAGCGTGGCGTAGGATTAGAGTTCACAGCAGAAGCGTAGAGGATGAATTCTACAGAAGGTTAAGGTATAAAGGTAGGTCGAATTTTGGGGACAAAATTCTTAAAAAGGTGGGGAGTAATGCAATATCCCAAATTTCCTTTAATTTGGTAATTTAAGGCAAATTTGGAATTTCGGGGTAAAATGGTAATTTTATCCCTAGAATTAAGGAGGCGTGGGATTACTTATTCATGAGTAGAATTTAATTGAATAATTTATCTGAAGTTCCTTTAGGGACCAAAGAGTAAATTATTATAATAAAATAGGGGCTTATTGATTATTTTTAATAAATATATGACATAACCCCCACCATACACCTCACTTAACTCTCACTCACCCTAGCACTCTCTCATCTCCTCATTTACTCCCTCCCTCATGCGACCAACAGAGAAAGAAGAAGAAAAAACAAAAGAAAAGAAAAAAAGGAAAATAGGAGAAGAAGATAAAGAGAGAGAGACTGAATGCTCGAGGAAGAGGGAAGAGGATGAAGGGTGTGGCGGCCCTGGTGGTGGAGGCGCGGTGGCGCGCCGGCTAGAGTAAAGAGGAAGCAGCAACTTGGCTGAGAGAGAGAGAGATAGACAGAGACAGAGAGAGATGGAGGTTGAACGAGAGAGAGAGAGAGAGAGAGCTCGTGAAGAAGAAGGAAAAAGGAAAAGGAAATGGAAGAAGGAAGTGGAGCTCAGCTTCTATTTCTGGTTGATTTGAAGATCAAGGCTCAAAGAGAAGCTTAAAATCAAATGGGTGATGGAGCTCAAGCCCTAGGATTTGGGGGTTTTTACCCCAAAGCACTTAGGAGCAAAGGTAACATAGATTCCCCTCTCAAAACTCCCAAGTAGGGTGTGCTAGAAATTATTGTTTAATTCTAGAAGTAGAAAATTATTGTATAGATTATTCTGAAAGGATATGGGGTTTGATTGAAATCGGGTTGGATCTTGTCCCCAACCCCCCTAAATTATTGTGCGATGTTTGCTCAATTGTGAGTTCCATGGAGATCCAATTGGAAAAAATTGTTAACGATGAGAATGTGTTGAATTTCAATGTATCATTTGGGAGTTCTTCCTTTATGTGGTGGGCAACCATAAGACCCCCATTAGGTTTTTCAATTCCTTCTCATTTGGTATGAATCTATGTCTTCTATGTGTTTTAGGGAGACATAGTTTGGAAATGGTTTTGGTTGAACGTTCACAACTTTGATGATTTTGTGATACTAAATAGGTGTTATTGCTCATGATTAATATTTGTGCAATAAGGTATTTTGTCAATGTATCATGTTTGATAGTTAATTGGAATTGGTTGAGAGAAATTTGTATGATTTTTGGTATTTTGGGTGTTTTGGTTTTGGAAATGGCAAAATTCTGCAAAAAAACAGGATTCTGCATTTTTCTTTATCATAATCGATTAGGGTAATCGATTATGAACTCTCTGTGAGAATTCTGTGATTTGCAATTTTGCCATAATCGATTATGCTAGTATAATAATCGATTATTACCCTCCAATAATCGATTATGTAATCGATTATGACATGACTTATAATTGATTATGTAATCGATTATTACCCAAATTCTTTTCAAAAACTGAATTTTTGAAGGATAATCGATTAGGGCTTACCCATAATCGATTATGCCGGTTATAATTGCAATTTCTACTCATTTTGGATGTTGTTCTCCCACTTTCAACCTAGTGCAATATTTTTTTTTATCACATGGACGGTTGTATGAATGCTTAAGCTAAATAAATGCTTGTATGTGAACACGCTCAGCATTTTAGTGGGCCCTAAAGTGGTTGTACCGTGCAGTATTGTTGCCAGTCCGTGCTGCTATAAGGTACGGTGGAATAGTGCCGGTCCGTGCTGCTATAAGATACGGCGAATATGGTGAAGAATTCCAATGGAAGTCAATTTTATACGTCCATGGAATTCGTCACGTGTGATTGAATGGTTTGATTGCATCTATGATGTTTCTAGTGTACATATTTATGGTTTCATGTAATTAATTATTTATTTTGTTGGCATTGTAAGCTTTCAAGTGTTGGCGCCTTATGGCCTATTTTTACTTCCTTCATTGTAGGCTTAGTTACCTTTTGGTGACAGTCATTTTGTTCTGAATCTTACCCTATGGTGAGAATTGTAATATGCATGCCTAATATTTTTACAATTAGATGTGATATTATGATTTGACATGGATGTTTGTGATTGTGCCTATCTGGGAGGAGTTTTATATACGTAGCACACCACGTATAGCTGAAAACAACGGTAAAAAGGTTTTACATTAAAATCTATGTTACTGAGTTGTTATAACTCACTATGTTTTGGGCGTTGTTTTCAGGTACTCACAGCTGGGTGGATTAGAGAGTCTTTTGGATGCTCGACATTGTAGTTATGTGAGACTCTCTGATGTCTCAGTACCGGATCACAAATAGAGTCATAGTTCTATAATTGTATTGTAATTATTTATGGAAAACCCTTCGGGAAAAATTTGTAATTAATGTATTTTCTTGAAAATGTGCACTCTTTAAGTTTAAAGGATTTTCGTTCAAAGGTTTTAGTTTCTAAAATCTTTCTAGGTGAATAAGGAAATATTATTTTAATAAATAACACTAATATTAAGAAGTTTAATAGTTTTTTCCTTTCAAAAATATTAATATTAATAAAATCTCTAAGAATTTTTATATTTAGTAGTTTTTTTTTTTTTTTTCAAAAGAGAGGAGAGAGGCCTCGTTAAAACCTTCTGATGCAAAACCCTCCTTAGGGAAAAAACACCAAGAAGGAAAAAGAGTACCCCCGCCTAAAATTTATTAAAAAAAAGGAAAAACAAAAAAACATGGGGGGACCTTTTATATATAGTAGTTAATACAACAAATAGCAAATTAAAATGATAAATCAAATAATATTTAAATAAAGTAATTAAATAATGAAACTGATTAATATGATTAAGTGAAAGGCAATAAATCAGTAGCATAGATCGTCTCTATTTCTCAAAAGAAATGAAAATATCCATTACTATAGTTTTGAGTATATAAATGCACATAAATGTACAAATTATGTCACCATTTTAAAAATATGTGCATTTATATATCCAAAACTATAGTAATGGAGATCTCCATTTTTCCATTTCTTTTGAGAAATAGAGAGGATCTCTACTCGTAAATTAGAGGTTAAAATAAATTTGTGCTAAATGCTAAAACTCAAGTCTGTTTTACTGAAAATTAATGTTTTCTTCAATATGCCAAATAGCTAATATTTAAACATATATTACATCATTTTATTATATTAAAAAACCCTTAATTAAAATAATCATCAACAACTTTATTTTTATTTATTGTAAAATAATGTATCCGTAATTATAAACTAATATTTGAATATTAATGAGAAGATATTAATTTCGATAATAGTAAAAATATGTAAGATATAGTTATAAAATGCTTCATATAAAATAAGAGTAAATTTATAAGTAATACTTAAAAAATTAAGTTATTAGTCTCATATATGTTTTTTTTATTTCAATAAAATTGAGTAAAACACACGTCACTATATATTACTATGTATTAGCTACAAAAAATAGAGTTATGCATCCATGTTATGATTAAATACATCAAATTATTCAATATTTTATTATAAATAATATACATGATGTGATTATTAAAAAAGAGTGTAACAAAGTATTAAAAAAATAAGAGTGTAACAACTCTTTATTACTGGAAAAAACTGTATTTATAATGTAAAAATGAATAATATTCACAGCCGATGGATATTAATATAATTATAATAATAAGACGAAAAGGCAGAAAATTTTAAAAAATGGAACAAATGGAAAATCATTCATTTAAAATTAATTGTCAGATGAAAAGTCATTTCATGAAAGTTTAACAATTTTCATTTAACTAAGAGCTAAAGTTTGTTCATGATGAAAACCTAGAATTATCAATTTTATAGTAAAGTTATCATTGAAACTTTAATATCACGAAATAAAACTATATCAAATAATTCTATCAAACATGTTATGGTATTATATATATCTTTTGATGGAAATTATTGTATTTTTTTAATATTCATATTTCTTATCTTATTTATCAACAAATAAGTCCAATTATTATCGTTAAATTATTGTTGATAATGAGATATCCAATTGTCCATGATAAAGCATAATTTTTTGCAAATGTAATCTCACATTATTCAACGGTTGTTATTGGCTTTTAGTTATCATCACTACATAGAAACTATTTATTGGAGTTTTTTTTTTCTCTAAATCAAATGTCATTTATCATAAAAAAAAACTATTTATAAAATAAGTTTTTTTTTCACATTAGTGCTATCTTTTGTAATAATCTTTATGTGAAATATTAAATTTCTTATAATAAAGTGATTTATCCTATTATACATTTCTAATTTAATATTAATATTTCTAAGTAGCATACTTGATACTATTTTCTTTAAAAAATATAGTAAAATTTAAGTAGTCATCAATCATATGAATTATTTTTTCATTGTCATCTAGATAGTCCTGTTACTATTTTTTACTCTTCAATTATGTTATTAAATTATAAATTTAATTTTTAAATATAAATTTTATACGTTAAAATTGCTTGTAACTTTTGTCACATAAAACTATAGTTTTGGGTCACTATATATGACTATAAAATTATAAATAATTATTTTTAAAATAAATTTATCGTTGGATTAATAATAAGAAAGTTAAATAAAAGTAAAAGATACAGTAAACAAAGACATGATAAGAAATTTGATCATAGCTTATAATAAAATATGTTTTCATTAAATTCAATAATTAGAAATAATAATAGATATAAGATGATAATAAACATTCTCTTAATAGAAATGTTGTAACACCCCGGGCCGCCACCCATTTATAGGCCGAGAGTGTCCGACCCACTGTCTCTGCGACGCATATCGGGCCCATTGTCCCTTCTGCAATGCATACCACAGTGTTCGGCTCACTCACATGACTTCACCACCCCCTTTGGAGTTAATCCAAATTAATGGTGTTTTTGCCTTCCCTAGGAATCGGGCCATGTACCTAGGGGTTAAATACAATGGTTTTTGATTCATAGTACCAATATTGTAACACCCCGACCCACATCAACTGCCTTTGGCAGCCCGGCCCACATCAAGTGTTACTCACAGGACTTCTCCCCCACCCCCAAAGGGAGAGTTTTTGCCTCCCGAAGGAATCGAGCCTTGTACCTGGGGCTTAAGTACAAAGTTTTTGACTCCCTAGCTTAAGTACAAAGTACAAAGTTTTCGAAAACAGAAAATAAGTTAACGGACCTACAGAATAATTTTGCCTAAATTGTACATATAATAGTGAACATTCAAGGAACATAAACAATTCATCCAACACATCATACAACTTCATCGAAGCTATTAAAATTAGACATTTTTTGAAGAGCAATATTAAAATTAAACATGATTCCTGGGCTATCTTTACAAAAAAAAAATTATTGTTTCAATTGCTTGATTCGCCAATTGATCCAAATTTATCCTTCTGCCGCATTGACTACTAATATAGAATGTTAGTTCTTTGTGAAGATGTTGTTATCATTTTCAGAATTTTTAAGAACCTAGACCCCTTTGCTATGCTTTTTCTCTTTTTTTTATCAATGTAAACTCTAATTTTTCTCTGTGACTAGATATAACCCCCCATGCATCGCACGGGTTTGTTTATATCTTATATAGATATTTTTTTTTAAAGAAGTATGAAAAATAATTTAAATATTTAAAAATATTTTTACGAACCTCTCAATAAATTGATGTTTGACAGATGTATATTTATATCGTAGTATGTTTTCAATTTTTGTTAGAGGTCCTGATAGGATTATCTTTTTTTTTTAAAATTAGGTAACAATTTTTTTCTTTGGCCTTAGGCACTCCTTAGTATTAAACACATGTAAATACATAAAATTTTATTAATTATAGAATAACATGTCATGATTAAATACTTTTATCGTGAAAAAATTGTGGTGATTAGATACTTTTATATTGAAAAATTGTATTAAAATGTTGGTTTTTTTTTAAAATATAGCCCGCATAATTTAATATTTGTTATGACAGTTTGATTATTATCGCTACATAGAATCAATTTAGTGCATATTATTTTATTCTCTAAATAAATAACTTTTGGAGTCATTTATCATCAGAGCTATTTGTATATTAAGTACTTTTACATTGGTGTTATCTTTTTTAATAATGTTTGTTTGAATTATTTAATCTCTCACAATAAAAAGTTGTATTCCATTACATATTCCTAATGTAATATTAATATTTTTAACTATCATAATTGGTACTTTTACTTATAAAAATAGTAAAATTTAAGTGTTCATCAGTCATATGAATCATATTCTCATTCTCTTATAAATTTAGGTATAATATTTTTTGTTCTTCAATTATGGTATTAAACTATACATTATTTTTCAAACTAAATTTTATAGGTTAAACTTTGCAGTAGCTTTTGTCACAAAAATATAGGTTTTAGTTACTATGATCATTAAATAATAACTAATTAATTACCATTTTAAATTTAATTAACCAATATTTTTATAATAAGAAAAGACATAGTAAACAAAGACATTATAAAACCCACCGGAAAAAATGAAGACTTGATAAAAAAATTGATGAAAAGAATAGATGAAAATTAGTCTTAGTTATAAATTCAGTTATTAAAAATAACATTAGACATAAGACAATAACAAATGTTCTCTTAATAGAAATATTATAGTAATATTGCACCTAAGTTTTTTAATATTTTTCAAAAATATGATTTGACATAATTTTTTGTAAAGTTTCTCTTATTGCGAAGTTTTAGACTTTATGGCCGTTCATAAAAAAGACTTTATGGCCACACATAAATAAATACAGAAATAGAAGCATATGTCTTAACTAATTAAAAAAATTCAAGAAATAATAAGGTGAAATATTAACATAGAGATAATTATTATCTACTATTTGTTCGTGTGACGTAACTTTACATGTCATGAATATCTATTTAAAGAAAGTTAATCATCAATGAGATATTGTTAATATAAAGTACATCTAACTTTACATGTTTGTGTTTGGTATAACCACCAGTAAAATTAATATTTTTTAACAAACTAATCACACTAAAAGTTGAAATTGAAAACCTTTTACTTATTCTTTAAATTTCATTTGGAGTCATTTTATCTAATATTTCTATACTTGGGGTTAGAGTGCCCCTTGTTAATAGATTGATTTACTTATAAAAAAAAATAGGAGTCATTTCAATATGTAATTCATTAAAATTTTATAATACGATAGTTAATATTTAATAATATTTAGTATCGTTAAATATATTTAAATGTTTTTCTCAAGGAATATGTGTGTGTGTGCGCGCGCCTATATATATATATATATTAGGTAACATTTGACAATATACAATATCATATAATTGATTTTAAAGTAATTGTTTTTATAGTAAATAACACTTAGTATTGTCAAAAAAAAGTAATTCATCAAATAGAATTATATTTTATATTTCATAACTACATTTAATAAATTATATTCTAATTAAGTTATATTTAAGTATTTTTCTCAAATTATAATTAATAACTAATATTATAATTAATCAATTTTAATATTTTAAAGAAATTTTAAGAAGTTTTATATATAATTGCTAATACAACCAATAAAAAATTTAATTTTTAAATAAAATAATATTAACTAATAATATTTAAATTGAGTGAAAATGATTAAATTGATTAATAAGAGTAATTAAAAGGTTGTAACAGTTTTTAAATAGTTTTAAACTGACAAATTATTCATTAACTTGACATTGAAAATTACAAAATTCTCTAAACAACACTCCTTGAGAAAATATTTGATAACATACTATATCATATAGTTATTTTTAAGATAATTTTTTGGGCAGTAAACAGCACTTAGTTATGTCATTAACTAATTTTATTAAATAGATTATATTTTATTTTTCATAATAATATTTAATAAATTATATTATAATTTAGTTATAATTTAAATAGTTTTCCCAAATTATAATTAATGATTAAAATTATCATTAATTAATTTTAATAGTTTAAAGAATGTCTAAGAAATTTTATGTTTAATTTTAAATATAAATAATAATAAAACAAATTGTTAAGTAAAATAGTATTTAATAATAGTATTTAAACATATTAGAAAATGATGAAATTGAGTAATAAGAGTTCTTGAATGGAGAACTTACAAATTAAAATCAATTTATATTTAATACTAGATAATTATTTAGTCACTATGATTATTAAATAATAAATAATTATTTTTAAAATTAATTAATCATGTATTAATAATAAGAAGTTTAAATAAAAGTAAAAACATAGTAAACAATGACATGATAACGAATTTGATCATAACTTAAGATGAAATATATTTTTTAGTAAATTCAATAATTTAAAATAACAATATATATATATATAAGATAATAGTAAGCATTCTCTTAATAGATTGCATCAAGTTTTTTTAATATTTTTTAAAATATGATTTCACATAATTCTCTTGTTGTGATGCTTCAGACATTATGACAACAAATAACTAAATATAGGAATAGGAGCATGTGTCATGGCTAATAAAGAAATTTGAAGAAACAATGAGGTGGATCAATGCTAACATAAAAATAATTATTTTTTACTATTTATTTGCCTGGCATAATTTCACATCCTAGGAATATGTTTTAAAGAATTTTAACCATTCATGATATATTATTAATAGAAAATACATCTAATTTTTATAGCCAATATAATATTATAGTTGACCTAATATGAACTCTGATGATAATAAATGTTTTCAACATACTAATCATATTAAAAGTTGAAATAAAAAACCTTTTACTTATCCTTTAAAATTCATGTTGAGTCATTTTAATACGTGATACATTATAAATATCATACAATTATTTTAAGATATTTTTTTAAAATAGAAAGCAACATTTAGTAGTATCATTAACTAATTTTAATAAACAACAGTACTATATTTTATATTTCATAATAACATTTAATAATTTATAGTGTAAGTTAATTGTATTTTAATTTTTTCAAATTGTAATTAATAACTAACATTACTAATTAGTAAGAGAAATTGAAAGGTTGTAACTCATGGACTAAAATAAATATGTATTTAATTTTAAAGTTCAAACTTCTTTTACTTATATATATAGATAGATATAGATATAGATATATAGATTACTCTTGTATCTCTCTGTGCACTTTGCTTTTTCTCTTGCGACCCACTCATTTCTTCTGCTCACATGTGTATCTTATTTTTCTTTGTGAATTTTTCGTCAAAATCATTCCCTCACCGTCGAAATTTGCCTCCTTTAAATAGTTATTTCTTATTATAACTGATTAAAACTCTACTTCTTCCACTCATAGTCCACTAACCCATGAGTTTATTGGCAATTAAAGGAATAATTCCTATTAATGTGAAACTTTTTTCCTTTGAATACATAACTGTTACATCAAAAAGAATTTCAAAGACTCGCTAATTATTGACTATTTTAAAGACAACTTAGATTAAACGTGAAACAATAGGGATGGATTATACAAATTGAGTAGGGATGGTAACAATTAATAAAGGTATAAGATTGTTCAATTTAGATTAAATTTTACAATAATATAATTAGTCAAGTTTAATTTAGATAATTGTAATAAATACAACATTATACATTTAAACTTATGAAATATATATTAAATAAACAAATACATAATTTATAAAAGGTTAAATAGCACTTTTGGTCCCTTTACTTTATTTTAGTTTTCATTTTAGTCCCTTAATTATTATATTTTTCATTTTGGTCCCTTAAGTTACAAAAATACGCCGCTTTCGTTCATTCTGTCTGTAATCCCTTTATCTTGTCTGTATAGGTCATTGAAACTCTTTTTTTTTGTTCCATTACCTTTTATCATGTTACTTCATTAATAAGAACTCTGATAGGAGCATGATTTTGACTTTATTGTTTAAAAAGATTACAGACGGAAGGGACGAATCTGACATAACTTTCATAACTTAAGGGACGAACGTAGCATATTTTTGTAACTTAAGGGACATAAATGAAAAAAAAATAGCTAGGGGACTTAAGGGACCAAAATGAAAAATATAATAGTTAAGGAACCAAAACGAAAACTAAAATAAAGTTAAGGGACCAAAAGTGTTATTTTGCCTTTATAAAAAAGAAAAAATACATGATTTAAATATCAAAATAAATGACAATAATACTTGTATGGAAAATTAGGTTACAGGTGAATAAAGTAGTTTTCAAATACGTTGTTAAATAGTGTCTTTGTGAATAATTAAATAATTCAATTTATTTATAAAAAATAATTGACTAATAAAAAAATAATTAGATTAAATGAAATATATAAATACATAAATTTTTTAAGTAATATATCTTCTCATGTATAATATCAATAATTAAAATAAATTTATATCTAATACTAAAGATCAAGTCCCCTTAAATCAAATTAATAAATTAATTAATATTTAATAACAATATTTAAATAGAGTAGTAAAATGGTAAAATTGATTAATAAGGGTAATTGAAAGGTTGTAACTTATATATTATAATAAACTTGTATTCAATGTTGTAGCTTAAGCTTTACACATGACAATTCTAGAATGGAACTAAAACTCAAGCTTGTTTTACTTTTATATATATATATATATATAATCTTTCAAGCAATGAAATTCAATTCAATGTTATGAAACTCAAACAAATTATCGACTTGCTTAGTGTAGATCATTACTCATTAGATCCTAGTTGAACTATTAGGTTTTTTTTATAGGTTAACATAATGTTTTAGTCCCTATACGTGACATCAATTCTTAATTTGGTTCCTATACGAAACAAGTTATTAAAACAGTCCCTACACGTGCATAAATTCTTAATTTAGTCTTTGCCGTCTAACCACGTTTTCTAACGGCGTTAACTGTTTAAAACAATTATTAGCAGTCCCTATACGTGACATAAATTCTTAATTTCGTCCCTATACCAAAAAAAAAGTCCATGTAAGAAACAATGACTAAAAGCTTATTAATATGGTCCCTATACGAAAAAAACTATTAAAACAGTCCCTATACGAAAAAAAAACTATTAAACCAATCCATATACGAAAATAACTATTAAAACAATTCCTGTAACAAAAAAGTGACTAAAACTTGCCCATGTTGCAATCCAAATATGGTTCCTAATGTGACACTTGCCTATGCGTTAGATACATATATGACATATTAATCCATAAACAAACATATAAGATATTTAATCCACAAACAAACATATAAAACCACTTTGATTAGGTACATAAAAGTGCATATAAATTAACAATATAATATGTTTGTTTGTGGATTAAATGTTTTATATGTTTGTTTTTGGATTAAATATGTCTTATATGTACCTAACACATGGACAAATGTCACATTATGGACCATATTTGGATTGCAACATGGGCATATTTTAGTTATTTTTTTTGTTACAGGGACTGTTTTAATAATTTTTTTTCGTATAAAGACCAAATTAAGAGTTTATGTCACGTATAGGGACTAAATGAGTAACAGTTGCACGTGTAGGGACTGTTTTAATAACTTTTTTCGTATAAGGACCAAATTAAGAATTGATATCACGAATAGGGACTAAAACATTATTTTAACCTTTTTTATATAAATAAAAGAACTAGGTTATTGGTTAAACCATTGAGTCACTCGTTGAACCGATTAGTAATATATATACATCAATATTATGTAAATTTTATAATAAAATTATGCGGTTTGTAAAAAAATAACAAAATATTATCGGTATAAAGTTAATATCTTTAAGACCAGTTTGATTTATTAATTAAATATAGGCTTAAATATGATTTTAGTCCCCGACTTTATTCCCTACTCGTCCCCAAATAAGAACTAGTGTTGGTACATTTCTAAATATGAGGGACTAATATTTGTACTAATAATGATGATACATTTCCAAATATGAGAGACAAAAAAAATTGGTAAAAATTTTTGGGGAACCAAATCCAAACATTGACATATTTTGAAGGATTTGAAGTTTTGTATAATATATTATGTGATAAATTAATACTAAAAAATAATATGTACTCATAGAATTAAAACTTATTCATCTTCAATAACACATATTATAAATTCAAAAACATATTTTGTATTATATGAATTTTTAACGCATAAATTAAAAGAAAGAGGAAAGTGCAATTTTCTCAAAATTAAATAAAATTTTTCATCAAAAATAAATAAATAATTGAATTTTTGATTATTTAAGGGAGTGTGGCGTTGAGTCCGGGAAAAAGGGTAGGTAAGGAGGAGAAGAAGAGAGAGGTGGTTTGATTAAGAAAGATGTGGTTTGAAGGGTATTTTGAGAAAAATAAATTTTAAAAAGTGGAGAGGAGTTCGAAAAGTTAAAATGAGGGTGCCAAAAGTAACCCCTTTAATTTTAAGTTGTTTTTCCCACTGGGCCACCCATGTGAAGGTGCCACACCAGTCCAGCACCCTGCTTTGTCTTTCCTTTGGGTTTGCTTTTAGGGTATTGGCCCAGCCTGAAATTTTTGGAGTGCCAATAAAAGCGCACTTTTGACCAAAAACAAACATTAGCATGATGTAAATATAATTTTTTTTACCCTCAATTTGGTCCCTGAAGTATCACTCTCTTTTTTATTTTTTTCCTCTGTTAGTGTGAGTCCGTTTGAATGCTGTTAACTGTCATCTTGGTCATTTTCTCTCTCCTACGTGTATCCTAAAAGTCCCTAAAATACGTCATATCAGTCCCTATAACGTTTGAAGATAGAGAGACCAAATAAATACATCTATTTGGTCCTTAAACAAAATACACCACATGTATAAAGCATCAAGCCACACAGAAGCTCAAACCGACCAGACATCTAGCATAGGCAAAAACTTGGAATGTCTTAACACATAAACAATACCACTCAAAGACATGTCTCTTGCTCACACACAAGACTAACAATTATTCTGATTACCATGAAACTATCAAGCAGGAAAACTAATAAATCCAAGTCTACTCCATCTTACAAAGACCTTGATTACGTTTAAAACGTTATGTGCCTAGCCCATTAGGGTTTCAAGGAGATCCTCATAGCCAAATGAAAAGAAAAAAAACCCTGAAGCCTTTTCCTCCAACCCAATCAGAGTTGCGAAACAGCTTGAACTCGTCGGTAGCCATGCTTTGTGTGCAACCACCATATTTGGTGCCATGGTGCTCGAATTTTGTGATTTTTCACAGGGTTCGCCTCAGAAACACCACTGGGCTATATTCGTTGGATGAGAAGCATCATTGTAGAAGTATTTGGTACCCATAGATCAACAAGGCAATTTCTACTAGAAACAGCGCACTGTTTGGCGAGGCCACAAGGAAGTAATATCGGGATTTTTGAAATCAAAAGAAATAACCAGTTTCCATGGCAGTTGAAGAGGGATCCATGGTGGTGGATGGTGGAGATGCGGGATTGTGATGGCAGCACGTGAGATGGTGATGACAAAAGATTGGTCTAGACTAGATCATGCATCAGGGGGAGATCTGGTGGCTCAGACAGGAGGAACAGACATTTCGTGATAGGGCTAAAACCCCCTAGATGAGGGGAGGCATCCACCGAGCAGGAGTGGCCACCAAGCAAATGCCTGAAGCCAGAACTTTCTTATGTGCTTACCTGTAGGCAGGTAGATCACAACAGGGCAAAAGATATGATGTCGAGGGAGACGAAGTCGTTGCACCGAAAACCCTAGCATATTTTAGAGGGAAAATGATTTGAATCTCCTGTTACGTGGCTTTTTCTCAGAAACATGCCGATGTGTTTACATACAACCGCTGTCCCTAATCCCTATAGATGTGGTAAGCACTTAAGTCAGCGCACTAGCATAACTGAATAGCCTTTTTGTTCCTCCGTTGGAATCAACGTGTGCGTTTTGCTCTACTGCGAATTAAAATCAACCTATGTGGTTCATTACATGTGCACATAATCATTAATTAAAAAAAGCATCCGTTTGATGCTATAATAAAATATGCATAGGCTTTGAGTTTGTGCTACATTCTTCGAACCCAAAATATTATACTTCTCAGTGCAACTCTATTGGAGTGAAGTTTTGCCCAAGAAAAAGAATAAGGCGACATAGAATGACACGTTTTTATCCTAGTGTCGACCCTACGACACAGATAGTTTTAAAATGCAGCCCTATACAAAGATCACCGTTGTTTAGTGCTTTTGACATTGCCATTTATATGTTGTTTGTTATATTCGAGGGCTATATAATATATTCTATTCCAGTTTGGCGGGATTCTACTATATATTGCATCAAACTCGTGTTTCTTGCGTAGGCATCCTAATAATTCATGTCTCTCAACAAAGGAATTTTTTTTTTTTGGGTGGAAACAACAAAGGAAAATTAGTTATGGTGTGGTGATTAATGTAAATAACGCTATTTCGTACAAAACGAACTTTGATGGAAAAAGTAGCACGACTAAAAAGGCTTCGGTCACGCGGAATGAGAAATGGTATTCATAACTTATAAGAAAGAGGAAGGTTAGGAAATAACAAACACTAAAAAAGGAGTTAAATTAAAGTGGACGAATAATAAAATGACGATATATCAAATTTTAAGGTTAAAAATAAAATATTCACGAGAGTTAACCCAAACTTTTCCCGAACGAATTAAGAAAATGGTACCCAATAATCATTTAAATTTTATCTTCATTGCATTTTTTGTTGCAAAATCGTGAACAATCCGTTTATAATCAAGGTTTTTTTAAAAAATCATTTTTGATAGAAATCAAAGAAAGACTATTTATTCTATCTTGTAACATAGTAGATCGTAAATAATATTTAACAATTTCACTTTAAAAAAAAAATCTTTAAGCAGATGCAACACAAACAGAGATAAGTCGTGCATACATTAAGAAAACAATTAAATGTCTTCACAGAACTCAATCTCATGTAGCTTGATTTTGATTCAACGGTTAAAACCTCTCTAATAACATATAATTCTTCAAATAGAATTTCACCATCAAGATTATAAGAATTATCCTTTTTTTGTGAGTTTCAAGATGTTTGCAATATAATTTCATTATCAAAGAATGATCTAACCTTTACTAAGCAAAAATCAAAAAATCTCATCATATGTGCTATCATGCTCAAATCTTCTTTTAAGCGAGTCAATTGCTTGATACAATATACAAAAAATAATAAATGCTAAAAGGTTCGGTTGTGTGTATTCAGAGAAATTTTCATCATGATGTTTTTTTCTACGAATTAATTTGATATTATTGAACAAACACATTCAATCTTCATTTCATTTGCAAATATTTAGCACTAACAATATCATTTTTTTCCGTTGAGACCATATATTTTACAGCTAAATGATTATCATTGTTTCAGTGGGACAGTGTCTATGATCGCATGTGTATTCTTGTTGATACAACGAGAAATAGAACACGTCGTTAGCTGACTTAGTTTTAGGAAACAATTGTTTAATTACTGCTTTTGTTTAACTTTATAATAATTTTTTTGTACAATTTTAAATATATAATTTTTTTTTTTTACTTTGATATCTATATATATACTACTAAGAATTGTTGATTTGGTGTCCTTAAAAAAATGGGGCCCGGGCGGTAGCCCCTCCCGATTGTGCTCAGGGCCACCACTGCCCAAACGGTATTAAACTTTTTTTTAAAATATTTTGTTATAGAATCAAATCTCATAAACATATTATATTCAAGTGATCGTAAGACAGATCGTTTGCTGGTTGAGAGGATATTCTTTTACAAATATTGAAACAACTTGCAGTTAAAGATAGTTTCAGTATGACTAACTTCATATTAATTAACGAGTATGATGATACTTCTTAAGACAAAAAAAATATTCTAAATATTATTATCTTTTCCCTTTTTTTGCTGCAGATTTTATTTTTACTTTAAGTTACTGTCTACTACATCTCAAGTTTAATATTCCCCTTGAAAAAATTGTCACTTATTGAAAGATGAATAAGCTTCAGCTTACTAACTTTAACATAATAATAATAATAATAATAATAATAATAATAATAATAATAATAATAATAATAATACACAAATGAGAATGAACTGCATAAAAGAAACGCCATAATAAAGGAGGTTTCAAAACCAATAAAAAGGAAGAATAGGGTATGACAGCTGAATTTTATATGCATGGATTTGGGTGGATGGTTTTTAGAGGTAAAATTAAGGAAGGGAGGGTAAAATTTTTATTCAAATGCACACACTTCAATTTAATATTTTAAATGAAAAAATAAATTATCATAAAACTTAATGTCCTACTTTGTATAAATATTATATAACTTTTTAATATTTTCTTAAAAAAATTACTCTCTTTTCTTTCATACTTTCCATTCAAACATACCCTTATAAGCAGGGACAGATCCAAAAAATTCGACAAGTGGTGGCAAAATCATATACTATAACTATTTATATAAAAAAATACATCAATACATAAGCGATAAAATAATGACATCATATCATTAAGCAAAAAATTATATATTACAAAAACTATAGCATTATATACCAAAAAATTTGAAGACACCTCAGCATGCATCCCACAAGATTGCGAATTTGATTCTTCACAAAATTTATTGTAGAGAAATTATTTTCAACCGTTACAGTTGCCATAGGCAAAATCAAAGCTAACTTCAGCGTGTAACCCTCTATTAACCCACTTAGGCAAATGAATAAACACATGGTGCACATATATGAAACCTGGTGCAAAAAAAACTTACTCAAGCAACGAAGGAGTTGTAAATAAAACTAAAAATATAAAGAATTAAAAATGAAGTGGAGAACATAAAAAAGGAAAGGTAATTGCAACAAAATATAAAGTTGAGTATGGAGAGCTGAGAATGTTGAATAAGGAGAGAAAATACAGAAATCGAAAGACAATGAGAGAAAAGAGTAAAAAGGGTTGAGTTAGAGCTCTTGTGGAGTATTTGGGTTGATGGATTTTAAGAATGAAACCGAGTAGAGACCAAAGAGCATTTTGAAAAGTAGAAATAGAGAGACAGAGATAAAATGAAACAATTTTTTTTTTACTTTCTCTTGAAAAGAGTAGACGTGGGGTAACATTTAAAAGATGGTAACTCAATTTCTACTTTTTTTACTATTTAGTGGGGTCAATACTTAATTTTTAGTGTAACAAAATAAATAAGTTAGTGGGTGCCTCAATTAACCATACATGGATCCGTCGTTGCTTATAAGGTGTGAATATATATTGGGATATTAAAAGAAAAACCCCAGAAAAATGAAGTTATTCATGGGAAAAATCATAAAGAGTTAAAGTAAACTGTCTGTAAGGCCTACCATAATTGGTGTAAGCCGACGCTGTTAGGCTGAATATTTTTTGTTGTTGCCCGGGTTCGAGTCTGGGATCCCCATTTTACGTGTGTGAGTTTACGGGTGGTGTTTACCACTTCGTCTGCCGACTAAAAAGTAAATTGGATAAAATTAAATAAAGTAACTATGTAATCTTAAATTCAAGGGGAAGAGACTTTAATTCTTTTAAGTATGTAATCTTATATTCATAAATTGGATTTTAGAATGTATATTCATGAAAAAATCACTGAGAACAAATTCGTCTTTATTTTTTACCATATTTTAAAATAATAATTTTTTATCTAGTAGACGAGAGGATGCTTGAGAAAAAGAAATCGTCGTACTTTAGAAATAGATATATTTTAGCTGGCTATCATGTTTTGCTTCCATTGTTTGGAATAATGTGATTTCAATGAAAACGATATCATAATATAAAAAGCGGCTTCAGAAGCGATGGGAAATATTGCAATAGTATCCTTGAGAAAGGGAAAGATTTGGAAAATAAATAAACTATGAAAAAGGTTTAATTAAAGTGGAAGAATGATAAAAGCTCCATACATCAAAATTTTATTTTGACGTAAAATATTGTGAAAAGAGAATAAATCTTCAAACTTTTAAAATAGAATAGAATTTACCTCGCTATCATGAGCGTGTCCATCCATTGTTTGATATAATAATGGAAGGCCTATACAGCTAGATAGAATAAACATCAAAAGAGGTATCCTCATTTTTTTGGCATTTTTTGCAATTTTTTGGTATCTACTGTTAGGGCGGATTCTATTATACATGAGTGATTTCGTATATAATCTTTTTTTACCATTTGGTTAAAAAATTTCATCAAACTGAATTATACAGTTCTCGCACCGATTCACCCCTTCTTACTCTCGGGCCACTGCTAGACGATTTGCAGTGCAAAGACCACCGTCGCCACCAAGGCAGATCTTGGTGGTTGCTTGCGGACAGAGGTCTCATGTAAGGACATAGGTACTTTTATGTCTCCAGAGGCCCTAGCCTCAACCAACTTTTTTAAAAACTTGCTATATGGAAAAAAGTCATGAGGAAGCACTGGGCATAAGACAAGCTACTATCTTGGTTGTTTTTGAATTCTTTGCTCAATTGTTAGTCATAATAATTTATATCAACCCATTGTTTGATGTGTTTCTATTCGTTGTATTCTCTGATGGTACTGAAAATTTGAATTTATTTTATGGTAGGAGTTTACACAGTAATAGATAATACATGAGCAGTGAAGGGTTAAAAAACTAAAAAAAGGGAAAAGTTGGGCCCTTCAGACTTGAAAGTCTGGCTCCGTCCCTAACAATAAGAAGGACTCTCTCTTAGTAGGCCATGCCAGATGTAATGTAGATCCATCTCAAAGAAGGAGGTCTTCAACAAGAAATACTTCTTTGGTGAACCTTGCGATGTACTCCCATACAAATTTTCTTTTCTTTTACCTAATACCCTGAGATTAGCCTTTGTTTTGTTGACCGATAAAAAATTGAGTAGTAAACTTATCTTTTCACTGTGTTTGGAATCGCTGATTGTGAGAGAAACAGAAAATAACACAGTTTTCCAAATTTTTTCCCTCCTTTAGATACCAATGAACAGCAAGAAAAAGAAAAAATTTCACAAATCCCAACGTTAAAACCTTTCTTCCCAATTTGCGAAGAAAAGGTTAGGAAGTGATGAAAACTAGCCGAATTTACAATGGTGCCCTCAATTAAACAACGATATTCATGCAATTTTTTTTGACTACGCCATCATCTTGTTGTAATCAATTTTTTTAATTTCTAGTGAATATTTTTTCTTTTTATATTTTTATTCTCTTTATTATTGGTTAATATTTTTTATCTTTGACATTAAAAAATATTTGTTTTCTTTTTGATATTTTTTTTATCATATCTTATTATAACTTAGAGATATTTATGTCATTTTATAAATACACTCATTTCTTTCCTCTCCTCTTTCTTTCATTTTTTCTCAAACCAAACCACTAAACAATCATCTCATTTTCTACTCATTTTCTCTTCTTTTTCCTTCCTTTTCTTTCTCTTCCTTTCCTCTATTTTTCTTTCCTAAACCAAACAAACCCTTTATCTCGACCCAAGAGTTAACAGAACTAAGCAGGAGAGATTGGAACCAGTGAAGGGCAATTTTCTTGAGTGAGAGAGGGAAAGCTCGACACAACACATGCCTAAGGCGTGTTGAAATGGATCTCCATTCCCGTCATACAAATCTATAGGAAGTAGCATGATGCGCTTCGATCCGTAAAAAGGTGGGTTGGATGGAATTACCTCGTGATTGCCGACTTCAAGATCTTTGGGATTTGAGGATATGAGATTCTTGGAGATAAAATTACTCGTTTTGTCCTTTAAACTTAATTTCTAGTTTCAATTTGGTGCTTTATCTTTTTATAACAAATTAGTCTCAAGTGTTCTCAAAAATTAATCTCGCGTGCAAAAAACTTGACCTAGGGGCGGACCTATATTGCTTTCAGGGTGTGCACCTGCACGCCCTGAAATTTAAAAAAGGATACTTACGATCTTATATAGTTTTTATTTTGACCCCTCTCATTCTAATATTTTGCACCCATTGTCCAGACTTATCATCTAATCCAGAGGCTGACCTACTTTGTTGTCTAGGATGTGCACATGCACCCTCTAAAAAATTAAAAATATTACTTACCCCTTATAAGATTTATATTTTGAGTCTCTCTCAGTATAATAATTTGCATTCAGTGCTCTCACTTATTCACCTATTTAATCTCATTTAGTCAGACCCAGTCATCTCTCTCTCTTAAAACACAACTTCTCTCACTATCTCATATCTCGACCCACTCTCCCCTCCTGTTGGTCGAGTGTCATTTTCGGTCTCTGTTTTCACCTTTTACTAGGTTCAGATTTCTCCTGATTTAGACTAAAACCCTAATATGATCTCTCTCTTAATTTTCTCTGGTAATTTTTCCTGTTGTAATTGGGTCTATGTTAATTCGGTCTATGTTGTTTTATTATTTTCTCTTTTATTTTTTTTTAATTCTGAAACTTTTCTAATTTTTGAAGTTCGAAAACCTACTTTGTGTTGTCAGAAATCATGCTCTAGTTATTTTGTAAGAAGAGTAAATATTTTACTTTTGTTATTTTTTTTGTAAAAAAGCATGTGCTAATACTCTTGTTATAATTTCAGCGATTTTAAAATTTTTTCCACCCACTGGGCCGGGGTCCTAGGTCCGCCATTGACTGGACCATCTAAAAAAGAGAAATGCAAATGTGCCACAAGCCCAATTTGCTGCATCAATTGTGGTACAAACCTAAACAAAAAAAGTTGATGTAGAAAGCCAGCTATAATATGTATCAATTAGGCCAATATTGTTAACGTTTGAGAACATGTAATACTAATATTGTTAAAACTTGTTTTGTCCTTTAAACTTAATTTATAGTTTCAATTTGGTTCTTTATCTTTTTTATAACAAATTAGTCTCACGTGTTCTCAAAAATTAATCTCGCGTACAAACAACTGGACCATCTAAAAAGAGAAATGCAAATGTGACATAAGCTCAATTTGATGCATCAATTGTGGTACAAACCTTTGCTGCATCAATTGTGGTACAAACCAAAACCAAAAAAGTTATTGCAGAAAGCCAACTATAGTACGTACCAATTAGGCCAATATTGTTAACGTACGCTTGAGAATATGTAAGACTAATTTTGTTAAAAATAGCTAAAGAACTATATTTAAACTATAAATTAAGTTAAATGAGCAAATGAGTAATTTTGTCTTATTTATATTATTTAAAAAAATCATAAAAAAAACTTTTTCTTTGATATTATTTATATCCCTTGTACTCACCGGCCTAGAATATATAGCTTGGCTCTTTTGAGTTTTCTTCCCCTTCTCAGCCTTTTATCTTTATCTTTATGCCCTTTCTTTCCATCCCCAGCACTTTCTTTCCATGAAAATTGCTTGTTTCGTATACTGACACCACTACAGTAGATAAAATAAAAACTTTTCTTTTTATTTTACAAGAGATAAAATAAAAACTTATGTCGTAAAACTTCTGCTTATATTTTCCCAGACACACGTCAAACACACCGTAGCGATTAGTGAATACGTGATATTAGTACAGTATAATTCACGTCAAATCACTTCTCAATTAAGATTATATATATGTACCAAAAAAGAAAAAGAAAAAGATTATATATAAGCGACACGTTGACCAATCTGCTTCCCAGGGTCAACAAATCTTACATGGACCCCGCCACACAAATCTTACATGGACCCCGCCACTTTCTTTTGCCCCACCAAGTAACTCCCCGTAGCTTTTTGAGTTTGCCACGTGTTAAACCTTCCACACTTGCCACGTGCCCTTTCCAAGTAGAAAGCCCAACCACTACTTATGTTCTCGCTTCAGCTACTCCCTTTTGACACACTCAATCATTCATCTACCTCGTCTCATTATCACTCACAGTCACACCAAAATGAATGGCTTCACCACCCTCCACCCTCAACACGAAAACCCCATCTCCCTTACCCTCAAGCACCAATGTATCACTTCCATTAAAACCCTAACTCCCCATATCACCTGTCTCGCGGTCCACCGTAACCTTCTCTACGCCGCATCCCTCAACCACATCAACGTCTTTGATCTCCCCCATTACACCCACGTTGACGCCTTCAACGAAAGCTCAGAGTCTGGGTTCGTCAAGTCCATCGCGTTCAGCGGTTCAAGGGTCTTCACTGCTCACCAAGATTGCAAGATTCGCGTGTGGCTCGTCACGCCTTCCAAACGACACCGTCTTCTCTCGTCCCTTCCCACCGTTAAGGACCGGTTGCGCCGCTGCATCGTCCCCCGAAACTACGTCAGCGTTCGGCGCCATCGGAAGAAGCTCTGGATCCAACATTCCGACACGGTGTCCGGTTTAGCAGTGAACGAGAGGCACATGTATTCGGTTTCGTGGGACAAAAGCTTTAAGATTTGGGACTTGTCGGGTTACCGGTGTTTGGAGTCCGTTAACGCACACGAAGACGCTATTAACGCCGTTGCCGTCGCCGATGACGGTACTGTTTACACGGCCTCCGCGGATGGGTGCATCAAGGTTTGGAAGAGGGATGATAAGGTGAAACGGCACGCGTTGGTGAGTACCATAGGGAAGCAGAAACCGACGGTTAATGCGCTGTCATTGAACCGCGATGGAACGGCTTTGTTTTCCGGTGGGAGCGACGGCACGATCTGCCGGTGGGAGAGTAAAAGCGGCGAAAACGACGTCGTGTTGGTGGAGACGTTGAGGGGACATGGTGGGGCCATATTGTGTCTGGTCAACGTGGATGGTTTGTTGGCGAGTGGGTCAGCGGATCTGACGGTGAGGATCTGGCAACGGGAAAGGGAGAGTAGTGGGTATTGTTGTAGGGCAGTGTTGGAAGGACACGAGAAACCGATTAAGTCATTGGTTGCAATTTCGGGTGGTGAAGATGATGACTCGGAAGGGGTAGTCATGCTCTTCAGTGGAGGCCTTGATGGGAATATTAGGGTGTGGGAGGTATTTGGTTTGGTTTGAAACTGCATCAGTTTTGCATACCAAGTCCACCGTTTAAAATTTAAAATTATGATCATATCATAGTTAGCTAGGTTGAGATTCTGACACTAACGTGGTGGGAGTTTACAAGCAAACGGACTTGCTAAACTGAGCCACAGAGTCAAATGCAGGCCATAACTAAGATGTGCAATTCGGCTTTTCGTAAGACCAAAAAACCAGGCTTCCTTCCAAACTGATTCCTGGCTAATTAATTAGTCCGTTACATCGTAATTATGGTTTTGTTTGTCCATATATAATTTCCCTTTCAAAAGGCTTGATCTTCACTGGAAATGTAGTAAGTAAAACAGGAATGAAGATATATTAATGCGCAATAATTTTTGTATATTCTTTTCACAAGCTTTATTTGCGCTCTCTCTCTCTCTCTCTCGTTTTTACAGTCATACGCACAATAGGTCCTTCCTACAAAACACATACTTTTTGTTAATGGTAAATGTTAATGATTGATTGTTATGTTAGTGAGTGTTTTAACTCTTTGCAGTCGCTTAGCTCATCACTTGAGCTACCTAGCTGTAGGTAGGGGTGTTTGCGATGCGGTTTGGTTCGGTTTTAAACCAAAAAGTCAACAAATCCAAAGATTAAAACATGCGGTTCGGTTTGGTTTTGATGGCTTCTTTAAAATAATTCGATGCGGTTTAGATTGTATCGGATGATTCAGTTTTTACTTTTTGTCGAGCATTATATATTAATTATTTAAATTACTTCATATAACATCTTTAGAGTTAATTTTTTAAGTAAATATTTAAAGAGTAGATTTACTTCAAATTCTAACATGCGGTTCGGTTTGAATTGGTTCGGTTCCAGGTAAGTCAACCGCAAATCGAATCGAACTGCACGGTTGACAAAAAAGGGTCCAAACAAATCTAAAAAATTTTGGTGTTTTGCGGTTTTCGGTTTTGTTAAATCGGTTTGTAGTTTTTTTTTATTGGTTTGGATTTGAACACCCCCTACTAGTTGGGACCCTACAAGAGTCATAGTAACTCTTGTATAATAATAATAATAATAATAATAATAATAATAATAATAATATGATCCGTATTCATAAATAATCACTAAGGGTGTGATTGGTTCACGAGAGAAATTATGAAGAGAGAAATTGTGAATAAAGAGTATGAAAAGAGAGAAAAATGTGAGAAATTAGGTAGATTCAGGGTATTGATTGGAATAAGAGAAAAAGAAGAGAGAAGTGTTGATTATTTTTTAAAAGACATCAATGTCCCTGACTAAAAATTTAAATAATTTGATATATAAGGAGAGAATAAGGGTAGAAAATGAAAAAGTAAAAAAAAATCACGTTGCTGCCCGTTTTCATCGCACCTGCGCGGAGAAAATTTTCAACGCATGGGGCTCACGTTTTTTTTCTCTTGCGACATTTTCCAACGCAATCGATCAGGCAAAATTGTCAATTTCATGCCATTCTCTCTCGCTCGTTTCTCTCGTGCCTTTTTCACGCATAACAATAAGAGGCTAACATATATTCGGAAAGAGCCGTGGTATATTGCATTAAGAAAAACACATGAAAATGTAATGAAAACCTTTAATCAATAAGGTGTAAAAGCAAACCCCAAGGGGTTGGCCTAGTGGAGCACGACAGGACTTGTATTCGACATGTTGCGGGTTCGAGTCCCCACTAGTCTCCTTGGGGTGAGGTAAATGTAATTACCTTCGTAAGTGCTCAAAGAGCCCGGAGGTCTTTTCTGTCTTGGACTGGGGCGCTATCCCTTGACCCTATTTTTTTTTTGATCAAATAAAATAAAATAAGGTGTAAAAACAAAATTATTCACGGCGGGGTAATATAAAAGGAGAAAAAACTAAAAAGTGAAATAATGACACATAATAATGTTTCGTATTTTTTGACGTGAAAATAATTTGTACTGTCCAACATTCTCTATTCAAAAGAGAAGTGCTATATTTTATTTTTTTTATGAAGAGAGAAGTGCTATGTTGTACAAAGAAAACATACAAAAATGTAACGAAGATATTTTAGTCAATAAGGTGAAAGCAACTATTTGCGACTAGGTAACTATAAAAGGAGGGGAAAAAAATATAGAGTAACATATGACATTTTGTATCCTTAATTTCATGCGATAATGGTTCATATATACTACCAAGCATCCTCCATTCGGAAAGAGGGGCACTACATTGTACGAAGAAAAATACACAAAAATGTAAAATAAAATAAAATAAATCAATAAGGTGAAAGCAACTGCCTCTTTATGTACCAAAAAAAAGTGTATTATCAAAAAAAAAAAAGGTGAAAGCAACTAGGGTGGGTAACCATATAAAGAGAAAAAAAGTGATCAAAAGAGTGACATGTAATGTTTTGTATCCTTTCATGTGACAATATTTCGTATAACATTCTCCATTTAGAAAGAAAAGTGTTATCTCTATTATATATTGAAATGAACCTCATTTATTATTTTACAAATGGCGATCTCGCATACCATTAGTAATAAATATGCATTATGTGTCACTCTTAAAAATGGAAATCTCTATTATATACATATTAAAATGAACCTCATTTATTATTTTACAAATGGCGATCTCACATATCATTAGCAATAAATATGCATTATGTGTCACTCTTAAAAATGGAAATCAATGCTGAGGTGCATTATTAATTGTGATTTGGAAGAATGATTAGGCACACAACATATGAAGTGGAATTCTGCCCATTAACTTTGTAAATAAAAAACGTGACATAAATTAGAAAAAATGATCGCATATTTAATACAAGAATATTCGAATGATTGCAATCAAATCTCACACTGTTTTAATGCAATAATGAATTGATTTCCTAAAAAACAAAAGTCAAATATTATTAATAAAAAAAGTTTGAATAGTCAGGGTGTTAATTTTTTTTAAAATAAAAAACGTGTTAATTGAAGGAAAAGTAACGTGTTAACCATAATGGGATAAAAAACCTTTTGTTTACACGGGTATGACCTAATTTGTTTTCACATTTTTTTTAATATATTGCGTGATTTGCAATATATTATAGAATTAAATAAACAATGTATTTTTTTGAATGGAATATATTAGTTCATGATCCTCTTGATTGAAATATTTCTTGATTTGCTATTTTTGACATTTATGATTCTGGATACGTATTTGTTATATTTTGTAGTCGAATATACATGTGATATTTATTTATGTTATTTATACATTACATATTTTATTCTAGGTTAATTCATCATTTCTATAGTACAGAATATTTGAATTACATTGTTTTTATTATTGAAAATGGTTATTGTTCCGGACTGGGCCGAGGCCCAATCCGGAGATCCAGCATTCACAGGCCCAACGGCTTCCCTCAATGCCACGTCGTCCGCATGCCTCTCCGCCTTCCCTCAACGTGGCCGACCCAACGGCTTTGTGCATTAATGGAATTTAATGCCGACTTCCGGGTTTCACGGGACGGTTACACATCGACAGTAACCGTCCTCGACTCATATTTAAAGAAGACCGCGTCGAACGGTCGAGGGAATGATCTTTCTACCACCCTTTACTCACCTCGACATACACTGACTTGAGCGTCGGAGTGTTTGCAGGTACCACCACCGAGGTTTTCCACCGGAGCTCCGAGCACCATCAGAATCGCTTCAATTCTTCCACCGTGAAGCGATACTTTCTCAGGTATCTCTTATGTTTGTCCAGAACATTGGCGCCGTCTGTGGGAACGACAAATCGTTCTCGTTCTTTTTCACGTTCACGGTGGCTAGAACATTCAAATTGAATCTTTCTCCTCTCTGATACGTGTTCTTTGGTTTCGGTGAGAGATTGCAATGGTGTTTTCCGGAGAGGAATTCCTTCAAGAGGCCAGAGAAAGAATCTCGTCCAATTCTAAAGTTTTTCTGGATCAAGAATTCAGAGGAACAGAGACATTGACACCTCAGATCAAGTTTCAGATGAGGAATCTATCTCAATCTTGTTTGATCGGTTCCGATCTATTCGACTTCGGTGAAAACAAGAACAAGATTAGGGTTTTCATCCAATTTTGGATGAAATCTTCCTCAAAAGGCAAGATTTCACCTTCTGCGTCTTCGTTCACGCCATCTCAAATGATGAGATTCGCTAAATTGTTGGGAAAAGGATTGCGGAGGAAGGATAAGATTTGACGGTCATCTTGGTTCTCGCCTTCACCATACTGCCACCACCTCAATCGAATCAGAACATCCCGAGTCACATGATGTCACAGGAAACGGTGACTCAATGCAACGCAGTGTAGTGGCCGATCTAGACTCTGTCGAACTGGATCAAAACCGCCATCACTGAACAACGCGTGTGATCTTGGATCTCAACGGCGGATCCCGAATCTAAACAGAGACAAATCAAAATCGTTGAAATCAGCAATTGTGCACATACACCAAATAGCGATTACTCACGCCAGGAGATCGATGTCGCCTACCCGAGACTGAGGCGAGAGAAGCATTGAACAAATCCGATATCGACGCCGAGGTCAAAGAAGACGAAAGAAGTCGACCAAGTTTTGCGTAACAGAGGTCTCTAGTTGCAACCTCTTCCGAAATTGCGGACCTCGACAGTCCCATTCACTTGACATCTGGGCGTTGTGGAGATCGATACACGCCAATTCTGAATGCATGTAGATCCAAGGCGTCGAACAATGCTCAAATCTCTTGATTTTGATCTAATCGACTTCAGCTATGGGTTCTCCAAGGATCCATTGTTCCACCTTCCGAGTGTTTACGCACACACGATGTCATTATGCTTGAAATCGACGCCTCACATCCGAGGTAAGGCCCAAACCTTTCTTTTATCTTTGTAACTAACTGCTTGTTCTTGATGAATTCGAAAGGCCGAGCATCGAAAAAGACTGAGGCAAATGATGAAGCCCTGAACAAATTCGCACTATTTTGCTCCCACAAATTCAATCTCCGAAGTCGACTCTATTGATCGACGCCAAGCCCGATCTCCTGGACAACGAAGTCCGTGATCGCCGACTTCAGGGAGCACCACCCCTTTTTCGGCGTCCATAGCTATCTCAAATCAAATAAGCATGGCAAGGATACCAAAATGACCTCGTGCCGGAGAGAACGTTGGATGTCAAACGACCTCGTGCAAGTTGGATGTCGAACAAGCCATGTGTAAAGCACGTGCATTAAAATGATTTCGTGCCGGAGAGCACGTTGGATGTCGAACGAAGTCATGCACATTGGATGTAAAACGACCTCGTGCCGAAGAGCACGTTCATTGTCAAATGACCTCGGATCTCAACATATCGGATCTCGGATCTCGACGACACGACAGATGATGAGGATGACAACCTCGGATCCCGGATCTCGACATCTCGGATCTAGGACCTTGACAGCACAGCAGGTTTCTCCCACCAAGTTTTTCAAATTTCGGATGAGGAGGACAACCTTGATCTCGACATCTCGGATCTAGGACCTCGACATCACACTCAACCTTCTAGACGAGTCGGCTCCTCATCATATGAGCACCCGACTTAGGGGGCATAACCTCGTGCCGAGACCGCGTGCACGAGCTCGTGATAAAGCCTTGTGCCTTGCACAAGCACCTCTGCAATTGGATACGCAGCCGAAGACTGGGCGACCTACCAAGCCCACCTCTGCAATTTCAATATTCAGACGGCTTTAAACTCGGCTACGTCGTGGACCTTGATTATTTGATGACCTCAACCTTGCCGCTTGGACAGCTAGATCAACTACTCTCACAGGGAAGTATAAAACTCGACTACGAGCACTTTACTCAAAGATAAAAATTAATGCTAACTTTATTACATCAAGTTGTTGCAAACCGCCTATACTTTGACAGAACAATATGATAAAGCCTTGCGGCGCTGGCACAAGCACTGATGAAGAGATCGACCTGCGTCGAGACCGCGTGCACGAGCTCGTGACAAAGCCTTGTGCGCTGGGCACAAGCACTGCGGATCGACCTGCGTCGAGACCGCGTGCACGAAGCCGGTGATAAAGCCTTGTGCGCTGGGCACAAGCACCGATGAAGAGATCGACCTCGTCGAGACCGCGTGCACGAGCTCGTGATAAAGCCTTGTGCGCTGGCACAAGCACCGATGAATGAAGAGATGTCGCGTCGAGACCGCGTGCACGAGCTCGTGATAAAGCCTTGCGGCGCTGGGCACAAGCACCGATGAAGAGATCGACCTCGTCGAGACCGCGTGCACGAGCTTCGTGATAAAGCCTTGTCGTTGCACAAGCACATCAAGCCTCGTGTCGAATCGCCAGCCAGACGTGGAACACGAAGGTCCGTAATCTAACTAATGAACAAGCACGACATGACGACACTTGCAGTTCCTTACGAACAAGGACGTCGAACGTCGACATCAACGAACTTCGACAACAAGTCGCCACCTCGACATTCGAGCTAGCGACTTGGGGGGCAACTGTTCCGGACTGGGCCGAGGCCCAATCCGGAGATCCAGCATTCACAGGCCCAACGGCTTCCCTCAATGCCACGTCGTCCACATGCCTCTCCGCCTTCCCTCAACGTGGCCGACCCAACGACTTTGTGCATTAATGGAATTTAATGCCGACTTCCGGGTTTCACGGGACGGTTACACATCGACAGTAACCGTCCTCGACTCATATATAAAGAAGACCGCGTCGAACGGTCGAGGGAATGATCTTTCTACCACCCTTTACTCACCTCGACACACACTGACTTGAGCGTCGGAGTGTTTGCAGGTACCACCACCGAGGTCTTCCACCGGAGCTCCGAGCACCACTGTAACTGTCTAATTCTTCCACCGTGAAGCGATACTTTCTCAGGTATCTCTTATGTTCGTCCAGAACAGTTATTAATATTAAAAGACACATCTCTTTTTTAAATGGTAAATTGTTTTATTAATTTCACCTCGATATTATTCAATTTTTTAATTAATTTTGAATTAGTTTAAAAGCATTAATCAAAAAAATCAATAATAAAAACAATGTAATTCAAATATCCTGTACTATAGAGATGATGTATTAATATAGACTAAAATATGTAATGTATAAATAACATAAATAAATATCACATGTATATTCGACTACAAAATATAACAAATACGTATCCAGAGTCATAAGTGTCAAAGACTTGCAATAAAAATAGCAAATCAAGAAATATTTCAATCAAGAGGATCATGAACTAATATATTTCATTCAAAAAAAAAAAATACATCGTTTATTTTATTCTATAATATATTGCAAATCACGCAACATATTAAAAAAATGTGAAAACAAATTAGGTTGTACATAGCAAAATCGTCGGGTGCAAAATGTACTGGCCCAACACAGAAACCCAAAGCCCATGCGCTTCCCTCATAGAACATGTGCTCACCCCCCTTTTCCGGATACACCACCAACGCTCAGTTTCATATTTTCTTGCTTCTCGCACCTCATCCTTTACTTCGCACACCCCTTTCCCTTTATCCTTTTTCCTTTTCGCGCGCGCAGTCCACTTGGCCCAGAGTCACCTAACCCTAAAACTAATGACAAACACCGAGTTTCACTCTCCTAAACTTTCTCCCATCGGCGCTCAGCCCCCATTTATATCTTATCCTCTTTCCTTCTCAATGTCATATCTTCTTCCTTCTCCACAAATCGCGCCCATACCCAATCAAATCTCCACCAAACCCCAAACCAAAATCACAGCAACATCAATCTTGGTCCGACGATTTCATCAAGAATCTCGCGTGAAAAATGTTTAGAAACCCTCAAATCTGCATGACTCCGCAGATGCCAGACAATGAAGAGAATGTTCCGGTGGAAAAATCTTGTCAAAAGGGGAGAACTGATTGTTATCTTTCTTATTAATTTTTTTTATAATCGATTGTTTTCTTTCTTACAATCATCAAGTCAAATATTAGCACCCGTCAGTATTGTTTTTGCAAAGTAAATAATTGATAATTCTCAATTCTCATTTTTTCAAATTCTTATATTCTTATGTGACTAGCTGTAAATTTGTATCACGTTTTATAACCTAATTAACTTTTCAAACAAAAATCAATCAAATTTATGAACACATTTATTAACTTTCCTACTATAGTACCCTCTGTCAAATACGTATTACAATCGCAAGGATTTGCACCTCTATATAAACGAGTGGGCGACATTTCATTCCATCATCAGTCCAACATTATTGAGTAGCTTAATTCATCGATTACTATTGGAATCATGCCTCCCAAGTACGACCTCATTTCTGACATTCATGCCAAGCATGGAAATTGGAGCATAGTCGTTGGTGTAGTCCGGATGTGGCAAGTTCTTGATTTGAACAACAGCAAGATCCCTTTCTATATTGAGTGTGTCCTCCTTGACACTAAGGTAACTAATCATTCAACATGCTATTGTAATAATCGTTTTATGTAGTACATATTGATAATTGTTTTATTTGTTTGACTATAGGGGAACAAGATACACGCTTCCATTCGAAAATCTTTAATCAACCGTTTTGAAAACGATTTGAAAGAGGGATTTGTTTATCATATGAGTAACTTTGGGGTTGCTGCAAACACTGGTGCTTATCGTCCCTCTCGCCACGAATTCAAGTTGAATTTTCAATATACAACCAAGAATAAAAAGTTGGACAATGTTGTTGTTCCTATGAATGAGTTCACATTCACGTCCCCCGCTGATTGTTTCAAGCCTAATTTTGATATGAATTATTTAATTGGTGAGTTCTACAATATTTATCCATTGAAACGTATTTATTTTGTGATCAAGTAGGACAATCATGAATGTGTTTAACAACTAACTTATGTGTCAAACTCTTTATACAGATTTGATAGGTGTGCTTACTGGTGTTGGTAAGGAGGGTGAATATGAAAAGAATGGGGTAAAGACAAGAAAAATGGTCATGGAGCTTGACAATAATGGGTAATCATTTTTTCACAAAATGTTGTTTTATACATTTAATACCATATGGCGAGTATGAGTAAAGTAATAATCTACTAAATCTGATATATAATTTTTTACTCTTGTGACTTCCAGCTATCGCTTCCAAATCACATTGTGTTGGGAATTATGTTGATGAGCTTAATTCATTCATTTCATCTAGGGAATCCTCAAATGCTATTGTTGCTGTATTATTTGTAAAATGCAAGATTTTGGAGGTAATAGTTCGTGTTAATATGTGGACTACAATTAGATCTAATATTTGTTGATTGTTTAAAAGAATATGAACTATCACTCATATATTATTACAGGAAAACCAGTACTTCAAAATTCCATCAGGTCATCGAAACTATTGTTCAACCCTTCAAACAGTGTTGTTGATTCATTAAGGAAAAGGTCATCCTTTATCAACCTTTTGTTACACTTCAAAGATTAACTTAATCAAAATTTATTTTAATGAACAGTATAGTAACTATCATGTTTCGTTTATAAACACTTTGGCTGATAACCATGAATCCCCCAATGTTGTATTGAGTCAGTTGCAAGATTCACCTAAGATTGAAATGGAGGATGACTTTCTTAATCTGACACCAATGAAGACAATTGAAGCTTTGAAGGAATACAAAGAGGTTGGTTGTTTTTTTATTTGGAGCCTATCATTAAATGTATATAAATTATATGAATTATCTAATTAGTTAGAACCGTATCACTGTCCATGTTAATTACAGGATGGTTTGTTTATTATTCTGGGAAAGGTAAACTGTATTGTTGATGAAGAACATTGGTGGTACACAACTTGCCGATGTAATAAGAAGGTGTATGTTGATTCCAACATGTATTTTTGTGACAAATGCAATAGACATGTTGTCAACGTTGTGCCGAGATATGTGTTAACAATCCATAAAATTTTAAATTTTTTAAGACAAATGTATATGTTTTATAGTAATAGTAATTGTTTTTGTTATTACTCATTAGTTTTATATAATTTCAGGTTTAGATTACAACTGCGTGTGATTGATCACACTGAATCTGCAACATTCGTGCTATTTGATCGGGAAGCATCCTTTTTGCTGAATTCTTCATGTCCTGATTTAATTGAGGCTATTAACTTGGTGAAATAAATTATGTCTTTATAATAAATTGAACTGAATATGTTTTATATAATTACATTTCACTAATGAATCAGTTATATTATTTTACAATATGTGTCTGTGTCTTTATATACTCTATTATGTCTTTGTAAATTTTACAGAATATGTTTGATAATTACATTTCATGAACGAATCAGTTATAATATTTTACAATATATTTCTTTCTATAACATGTAGAGTCCGGATCCGGCGTCTCTTCCCGCGGTAATGTCGGAGTTGGTTGACAAATCATTTCTATTTAAGGCTGAATGTACTCCTGATAGTGGTTCAAGATATGAAAAATCTTATCGTGTTAAGCGAGTTTGCACTGATGCTGTGATCATTGAAAAATTCAATAACAAATATAATACTGAGGTGGGTTCACATTCATTCATTCAATTAATAAACTTTTATGTTCTTTACAATTTCACTCCATCAATTACTTCTTGACCTTAAACATTGTTCATCAACTTTAGGATAATGCCAGACTTGAGGATGAGATACAAGGCTCGGAATTAAACTCAGTGGAGGGTGTTTTGACTGGAGATGTTTCACAGGTATAATAATTTTTTGATTATTAAATATGTAACGTTTGTCAATGGATAAATATTTTTTTTTTGGTTCATTTACGAATACGTTTTATGGTTATATTTAATTACTTATTTTGTTGGTAATTTATTTTTTCAAAGGACTTGCTGAAGAAATTTTCTGAATCTGAAGATGACAAGGCAAAAAAAGACAATGTCACTGAAGTAGTTGACCTGTGCAGTGATGTCTACCAAAGTCCAGAGATTACAAAGACATGTCCTTTTGCTGACAATGAGATGGTCCTCTCAAATGGTGTGGTGCTGAAAAAGCAAATCAAGCTTGAAAAGGAATAGCTATAATGATCCATTTTAGGATTTCTATTGTTTATTGGTGTTTGTTTTTGTTATTTGGATTCAGCATTTGACCTTTGCTTAAATGGGTATTTGGCTTTAGAAAATACCCGATTTTGGAGTTTATTTTATCTGGATGTTTTGTCAGACCTTTTAGGCTCTTTTATAAGCCATATTTTGATGATGGCCTTTTATATTATATAAATGCTTGAGTTTGTTTTATGATCCTATATTTTGGATTTGAATTTTAAATTTTGTTATACGTTATTTTATTTTAAAAACTTTCATGAACGAGTTTTAATAATTTTTTATATTTGTATATGATTTGATTTGATTTTATACGATTTGATTTCATTAAATGAGTGTTCTTTGATTCCGATAGAGATGTCGTTTATATTAATCGTGATCAGGTTAATAGTTTAAAATAGGTTAAAGTAATGTTTTGGTCCCTATAGTGCATATGTCACGTATATGTAGGCATCCTGTTTAATAAATTTCTTTATTACTTAAATTAATAAATTCGTAAACATATGCACTAAATTATTTAAAAAAAAACTAAAATAAGCATATGCATTGACGTCTTAACTTTCATATTTTGCTTAATTTACTCAATTATATATTGATATTCATAGGCCATATTTTGATAATGGGCTTTTATATTGGGCTTTTATACTATATCAGTGCTTGACATTTTTTAACCTCTAATAATAAAGAAATGTGTCGTATAAAAATGTTTCATAATCGATATGACTTTAGAAATCATTTTAAGAAAGATTAAAATGAGTAGATATACTTTCTAAAAAGTATACTCTGTTTCTTTTTTAATTACTCTTAGTGAAATTGCAGTGCTTTCTACTTATATTGTTTAATTTTGTTATCAAACATAATCACTGAATATTGTGAGTTTTGTCTTTTATATAATCAGATAATGTAGTTTGATTCTAATATTCAAATATATGCAAAAATATAAGTATATATTGGATAACCGATTAATAACGGAACGATTATTCCCAATGACTTATTAATTCATGAGTGTCCAAATCCATTGCAAGAATTGATAGATTTTACTTATCCTCGTATGCTTAAGAATCTTCAAACATCGCATTTTTTTGATGAGCGTGCAATACTTGCCCCAACTTTAGATGTTGTTGAGCAGGTAAATGATTTTATATTATCTTTAGTTCCAGGTGATGAGATTGAATATATGAGCTCGGACTCAGTATGTTAATCAGATGGGAATAATGAAATTAGGAGTGAATTGTTCACAACTGAGTTTCTAAATGATATTAAATGTTCTGAGATTCCTAATCATAAATTGAGACTCAAAGTTGGTGTCTCTGTCATGCTTATGAGGAATATTGACCAATCAGCTGGATTGTGTAATGGCACTAGACTATTGGTGAACGAGCTATCGAAGAATGTCATAGGTGCAACTGTTATTACCGGAACAAATATAGGGGATAAAATATTTGTATCAAGAATGAATTTAGTACCAACTGATCCAGGACTCCCCTTCAAATTTAAAAGGAGGCAATTTCCAGTGACGCTTTGTTTTGCAATGACAATTAATAAAAGTCAATGACAGTCTTTTTCACATGTAAGCATTTACCTTCCAAAGCCTGTATTCACTCACGGTCAATTGTATGTGGCTTTATCTAGAGTGAAGTCAAGAAAGGGTCTTAAGTTGTTGGTTTTGGATGATGAACAGAAAGTCTGCACAACCACCACAAATGTCATCTACCGAGAAATATTTGACAATGTTTAGACATTAAAAGGTACATTTTTCTATTATTAGATACATTATAAGCAAACATTATTTGTCCATTTTATTAGTACTCATTTATCAATTTAATGTGTAGACTTTGTAAATTTTATTACATTATAAGCAAACATTATTTGTCCATTTTATTTATTTATTTATTACATATAAATTTGTAAAAAAATAGTAATATCTTACATTTAAATCAACAAATCAATAGCATTTGACGATTTCACTTAAATTATACACACTGTCGTCTCATAATTTTATTATTTGTATGTATTATTATATGAGTATAATTTATCAAGATTTGGAACTGCAGGCTCTTCATCAGATATCATGCAAGTTAATACTCAAAGGCAAGGTGCACATGGTTGAAGATTTAATGTTTTGCAAACTAAATAGATACAACGGATCTAATGCAGTTATTTACAAACCCCACCTACATTTTCCAGATGTGTATCAATATATGAAATGACATATTCAAGTCTGACTCAGGAAAAAGATTTTGAAATAAGAAAGTAAACCACGACGAATGGGAATTGTTTTTTCCTGTTGGTATAAGCAAGTCTTTACTACAAATCTACCCTTTGTTATCCTCAATTTCTTCATGCAAATTGATATATTTATCTAAATAAATCAACCTGTCAACAGTGGTAAATATCAATAGGGCAGCAACATGTAAAACTAGCAATTTTCAAACCAGAAACATGAGTACATAATATTAAAGACTTCAGTGTCACTAACAAAAGCCACACACGTATCCACCATGCTGCAACAACAAAAAAAGGTCAACATTCCAGAGTAATTTGTCTTTATGCAGTAACCAGTTTCTGCATCCTACCGAAATTAAAAATTAAAAGAGGAAACTATAAATTTGCTTTAGCATAACATTAGAAGTCTTTGCAACTGCATATATCCAGCCATACCAATGGTCATTATATGAACTCCACATGGATGAGATCTTCCAAATCAGCTTAAAAGAACCTGATTTTTTGGTTCAACTTCAATTTGTAATAAATTACAAAGTCATACCATCCATGTCCCAAATAGGCCTCATTCGCTTCTCGGTTAGACCATATGAATGACCATTGCTGAACTTCTCTTGAAGGTACCATAACATCAATCTGCTCAGGTTTTTCACTGAACTTCTCTGCGCCGTCCCTGTTACGCTGCTTCTGCAATTTCTTCCGCCGCTCGATTTCCCCAAGGTATTCGTAACCCTAACTATCAACAGCGATATTTATACCGTACACATAATCGTATTTTACAGGAATGAAATGAAATATATTAAGTTATAAATATATATTATATATAGATATAGATTATATATTATAGATATGAAATATTCAGTCCAAAACAAAAATATATGAAATATAAACAAATCATTATCATAATCATAAACAAAATCCGTAACCATATATGCTATTGATTTGATGATTTAAATGTAAGATATTACTATTTTTTACAAATTTATATGTAATAAATAAATAAATTAATATATAAATAAATTATCTCTATTATATAAATAAGTATATATAAAAAAAGGGCTAAAGGGAAGGGGGTGTGCGAAGTAAAGGGGCGAGGTGAGAGAAGCAGGAAAATCAGGATAGAGAGCGCCGGTGGTGTATCCGAAAAAAGGTGGGATGCGCGCATCAAATAGGAGGGAAGCGCCTGGGATGTGGGTTCTGTTTTCGGCCAGTACTATTGGCAACCCTCCATTTTAATATTTTTAATTTCCAACAATATACACTTCGTTTGACATAAAAAAAAAATATACACTTCATATACATTTGATATTTTTCCAATAAAAAGTAACTTATACTATATATTCCAAATACATTAATGTGTGTGTGTATATACTCATAGTATGAGAAACATACATTATATAATTTTTTTTAAATTCTGTTCAATCAATGTATAATGTAGTATTAACCCATAAATTACACTGTTATTATCTTATTTTTTATTTATTTAATAATTGTTTTTATTTTAATTTGATTAAATTGTATACACCATCAGATTGTTTTTGTCTTATGTATCTCAATTAACACATGTTTTGTTAAATATCATACGTTAGGTTCCTTATAAGAGCACTAAAATTTAATAATTTTTTGTTGTACAAAAATATAATAATTATTATCATAATATTCATTATATTTCATAAAAAAAATATATTTCAAATTGGTCTTTTAAATTTTTTTCCGTGCATTGCACGGGTTACGTACTAGTATCATATAAAGAAAAATGCATGAAAATATAACAATCTTTTAACCAATAAGATGAAAGCAACAATTCATAGCTAAATAACCATATAAGGAGAACAAAGTTAAAGAGTAACAAGTAACGTTTCGTACCTTTTGGGTGAAAATGGATCATACATACTATCCTACATTCTCCATTTGGAAATAAAAGTGTTATATGGTATGAAAAACGCATCATAATGTAATGAAATTTTCTGAACCAGAAAAGGAAATCAATTATTCACAACCGGACTAGCAAGAAAAAAATGATTTATGTAAATAACAGGATGGATGGTTTGTTGGATGAGGGGGAAAGTGAAGGACAGAGAAAGACGACCAGGGTTGCCAGCAGTGGAGCTTTGAGGACCATCAACAATCTTGAAAGGGCTTTTGAGAATGAAGGATTAGAGAGCGCATGTTCGTCGGAAAAAAAAAAAAAAAGACAGCACATGTGTGGGAGAAAAAATTACTAATAGCCCGTGTAATTAAATTAAAAAATATACACATCCTAAACAACCAGCACCAGTGGTCTAGTGGTAGAATAGTACCCTGCCACGGTACAGACCCGGGTTCGATTCCCGGCTGGTGCATTGAGGGAGCTATGACGAAAATTGTTGTGATGGTGGGTCCATCACCAATCCTGAATAATTGGATGAAATAAATCCTCTGAGCTCCCTTTTTTTGTGCCCTATGCACGCTACTGTTTCTTTCACCCTTAAATCAATTTTGGTGGTGTGCTGAACCATTGGATGAAACAAGTACATCTGATCTGAGTTCCCTATCTGCATTGGATTTTGCTATCAAGCTAAGCTGTTGCCATAATAAGGGAAAATAAAAACCATCTACACTTGTTCATTTTACATATCATAAGAATGTAAGATTAATTTATAATAAAGTGAACTTCCCTAGCATCGAAAGCTGTTTAGATATTAACTAGCAGTATACCCTATATTTTATTTGCACTATATTTTATTTTTATTTTTTTCGTTGTTATACGAAACTATTTAGATTTATTTCATTACTCAGTCATTGAAGAACAAAATAATGCACATTAGTTTTGAGCTAGCTAGAGAACGATACCAAATATCTCAATTATGATCTTGTCAGACTTGTAAATCTATATATAAAACTTGATTTAAAGACGTTTGGGCCATTTTTTAAGCAACCTGGAATAAACTTATTTTTTAAGAATGAACTTTTTTTTTTGGTCAGCAGAGTGAACTTATTTTAAGAATAGACTTATTTTAAAGATTGATTGGGCTAAAAAATCTAGTTTGGACATGTTTTGGGAAAAAATGTTGGTTGCAGTTTGGGCTTCATAAAAATGAAAATTGGTCTAACTGTCTTTCCAGGCCCAACCCGACACGGAGTTGAGTGGGTTGGGTTGGGTCAAGTAGAATTTCAAATAGTTGGGTTCCAGCATAAACCCAATTCTAAAAAACATCATTGGGTTGGGTTTCAGGTTTGGCCAAACACATCGACCCCATATTCAAATTTCTAGACTCGTGTTCATTGTTAAGATCATGAACTCAAAGAGAATTTAAAGAGAAAGTGAATCATCTCATTGATTAGTTAGAAAATGAGAATAATCAAGTCAAGCAATACATACACAGTAACTTTGTTTATAGAGGCAGTTACAACTAATTGATGAGCAGTCACAAACAATAATTACAACTAATTACAACAATTAGTAAACTTGATGCCATAAGTAAAGCTTATACTTTTTTTCATTTCGTTTTTTAACGGTAAACAATAGATTTCATTAATAAAACCAAATAATATTACACATAGATCGATCAAAAGCCAAAGAGGTATTTTCAAGCCAGAAATTAGATCCTAACAGACAAACTAACAAATTGCTCTAAACGAGGTCCCATGACAACAAAGAATTGAGAAGCCACAGTCTTTACCCTTAACCAGTTACAATTCATTTCTTTGACGTCTGCAAGCTCGATTCGACTATAAGTCGTCTCAGAATTGTCCAAATAAACCACTTGTTTGGAGGCCAAATGATAGTTGGAGAGGATGCTGAGATTAGTGCCAGCCACATTTGGATCTTTACGCCCTATGTTATTCCAAAATATCAGGCTCTTAAGGGACATTTCATCAAACACCTAAAGTGCATACTTAAAATAAACTATCCATAAAAACACCTCATACAAAAGAGAGCCCACAACAACACCGACAACAACACTGTGAAAATGAAAATTTTTGCCTACATCTGGTGGTTTTCATGGAGAGCGGATCTGAAGGCGGGGGAGCAGCAATGAGTACCTTCAAAGATTTCCTTTTGTCCATTTGTGGTTGCTCAGGTGGAGGTCATTTCTCATGGCCGCAGAGATACGATTGGCGAGTTGGTGGTGTCAATTTAAAAACTGGGACTGCTGTAAAGCGTGGTTCAGGCGGATGGAAGGGAATCTATGGTGGGTGTTGGTAGTGGCATGGGGCAGAGAAGTAATAGAGATGTGGAGAGAATGAACTTTTTTAAGAATGAACTTTTTTAAGAATGAACTTTTTTTAAGAATAGACTTATTTTTTTTTTTAAACTTATTTTTTAAGAATGAACTTTTTTTTTTGGTCAGCAGAGTGAACTTATTTTAAGAATAGACTTATTTTAAAGATTGATTGGGCTAAAAAATCTAGTTTGGACATGTTTTGGGAAAAAATGTTGGTTGCAGTTTGGGCTTCATAAAAATGAAAATTGGTCTAACTGTCTTTCCAGGCCCAACCCGACACGGAGTTGAGTGGGTTGGGTTGGGTCAAGTAGAATTTCAAATAGTTGGGTTCCAGCATAAACCCAATTCTAAAAAACATCATTGGGTTGGGTTTCAGGTTTGGCCAAACACATCGACCCCATATTCAGCCCTAGACTCGTGTTCATTGTTAAGATCATGAACTCAAAGAGAATTTAAAGAGAAAGTGAATCATCTCATTGATTAGTTAGAAAATGAGAATAATCAAGTCAAGCAATACATACACAGTAACTTTGTTTATAGAGGCAGTTACAACTAATTGATGAGCAGTCACAAACAATAATTACAACTAATTACAACAATTAGTAAACTTGATGCCATAAGTAAAGCTTATACTTTTTTTCATTTCGTTTTTTAACGGTAAACAATAGATTTCATTAATAAAACCAAATAATATTACACATAGATCGATCAAAAGCCAAAGAGGTATTTTCAAGCCGTAAATTAGATCCTAATGAGACAAACTAACAAATTGCTCTAAACGAGGTCCCATGACAACAAAGAATTGAGAAGCCAGCCTTTACCGCCTTAACCAGATTAATTCATTTCTTTGGCGTGCAAGCTCGATTCGACTATAAGTCGTCTCAGAATTGTCCAAATAAACCACTTGTTTGGAGGCCAAATGATAGTTGGAGAGGATGCTGAGATTAGTGCCAGCCACATTTGGATCTTTACGCCCTATGTTATTCCAAAATATCAGGCTCTTAAGGGACATTTCATCAAACACCTAAAGTGCATACTTAAAATAAACTATCCATAAAAACACCTCATACAAAAGAGAGCCCACAACAACACCGACAACAACACTGTGAAAATGAAAATTTTTGCCTACATCTGGTGGTTTTCATGGAGAGCGGATCTGAAGGCGGGGGAGCAGCAATGAGTACCTTCAATGTGGTTGCTCAGGTGGAGGTCATTTCTCATGGCCGCAGAGATACGATTGGCGAGTTGGTGGTGTCAATTTAAAAACTGGGACTGCTGTAAAGCGTGGTTCAGGCGGATGGAAGGGAATCTATGGTGGGTGTTGGTAGTGGCATGGGGCAGAGAAGTAATAGAGATGTGGAGAGAATGAACTTTTTTAAGAATGAACTTTTTTAAGAATGAACTTTTTTTAAGAATAGACTTATTTTTTTTTAAACTTATTTTTAAGAATGAACTTTTTTTGGTCGTGAGTGAACTTATTTTAAGAATAGACTTATTTTAAAGATTGATTGGGCTAAAAAATCTAGTTTGGACATGTTTTGGGAAAAAATGTTGGTTGCGATTTGGGCTTCATAAAAATGAAAATTGGTCTAACTGTCTTTCCAGGCCCAACCCGACACGGAGTTGAGTGGGTTGGGTTGGGTCAAGTAGAATTTCAAATAGTTGGGTTCCAGCATAAACCCAATTCTAAAAAACATCATTGTGATGGGTTTCAGTGTTGGCGAAACACAACGACCCCATATTCAAATTTCTAGACTCGTGTTCATTGTTAAGATCATGAACTCAAAGAGAATTTAAAGAGAAAGTGAATCATCTCATTGATTAGTTAGAAAATGAGAATAATCAAGTCAAGCAATACATACACAGTAACTTTGTTTATAGAGGCAGTTACAACTAATTGATGAGCAGTCACAAACAATAATTACAACTAATTACAACAATTAGTAAACTTGATGCCATAAGTAAAGCTTATACTTTTTTTCATTTCGTTTTTTAACGGTAAACAATAGATTTCATTAATAAAACCAAATAATATTACACATAGATCGATCAAAAGCCAAAGAGGTATTTTCAAGCCAGAAATTAGATCCTAACAGACAAACTAACAAATTGCTCTAAACGAGGTCCCATGACAACAAAGAATTGAGAAGCCACAGTCTTTACCCTTAACCAGTTACAATTCATTTCTTTGACGTCTGCAAGCTCGATTCGACTATAAGTCGTCTCAGAATTGTCCAAATAAACCACTTGTTTGGAGGCCAAATGATAGTTGGAGAGGATGCTGAGATTAGTGCCAGCCACATTTGGATCTTTACGCCCTATGTTATTCCAAAATATCAGGCTCTTAAGGGACATTTCATCAAACACCTAAAGTGCATACTTAAAATAAACTATCCATAAAAACACCTCATACAAAAGAGAGCCCACAACAACACCGACAACAACACTGTGAAAATGAAAAATTTTGCCTACATCTGGTGGTTTTCATGGAGAGCGGATCTGAAGGCGGGGGAGCAGCAATGAGTACCTTCAAAGATTTCCTTTTGTCCATTTGTGGTTGCTCAGGTGGAGGTCATTTCTCATGGCCGCAGAGATACGATTGGCGAGTTGGTGGTGTCAATTTAAAAACTGGGACTGCTGTAAAGCGTGGTTCAGGCGGATGGAAGGGAATCTATGGTGGGTGTTGGTAGTGGCATGGGGCAGAGAAGTAATAGAGCTGTGGAGAGAAGAAATGGATAAAACCCCAAAAATTGGGGAGGGAGCCTCCACAAGAGAGGAAAAAAGGTCCAATAGGTTGGAGGGTTGAAACCCTAACATAGCAAAATGCTCGCAGAGGGCAAAGAACTAAGAACCTTCGACCAAGAATCATTTCATATTCCATTAAGTTAGTCATAATGTTCATAAGAAGAGCAAAAAATTGTTGGTTTTGTCTTCTCATTAATGTCCATTAAGTTTTCCAATAAATTGCAAACTCTTGACTACTAACTTTTGTGAATTGTTGGTTTTGTCTTCTCATTTCTAAAATTTACTAATAAACTTTATTTAAATTGAATATATAATTTTAAAATTTTAATTCTATATATATATATATATTTGGAAAAAGAAATCTGAATTTTAAAATACTCACCTGATTGTTTTTAAATTAAAATACTCACCTGATTGTTTTTACTCTTCTATTTCTATTTCGTTCTTCAACTCACTTCACTAATACTCTATTTCCCTCCAAGCGAGTGTCACTTCATTTGTGATGTGTGGAAAGTGGTCAGGGTTGTGGGCGTGATCGGTGAAGCAAAGCACGTATTGCTTGCTGCAATCACAATGGAGGAAGCTGCCTTTGAGTGTGTACGGTTGCCCTAAATCCCTTTCCTCCTTCATTTCCTTCCACTCTTTATAGCACATTTCTTTTTCGTAGTTAAATACCTGACTGACTTCTTCGTTCAAATTGGATACGTGACTAGCAGGATCTGATCCATTCCATTATGAAGCGCGTCTGGGCATTGCGAGCCCTTGGTTGCTCACCTTCTCTCTCTCTCTCTCTCTCTTACTACCCTAACCTTCGTTCTTCTCCTTTACTTCGTAGTTATCAGTAACTTTTATCATTTTTTTTTATATTATTTGTGTTTCCATTTGCAGAGCGTGAAAATGTTGTAGCCAACGATGCTTTGGACTCCGAGGTTTTCAAATTTATCCCCCTCGCGAATTTATTTCATTTCATATCTATCCTATGCATGCTATATGTTGTTGGCTGTGCTGCTATGACCTGAGATGAGAAGTTTTTGTGTTTGTTTCTTGACAATAATATCAATTTCTGCATACTTTTGTTGAATTTGGGGAATTTGCAACATGAGAATTATTTTTGCGCTGTTTTTTCCCCAACAATAACTTCACTTGTGACCATGTCAATCAATGGAAAACGCCCAAATTCACTTTCTTCAGTTTGGGTTTTGGTCAGAGCCAAGGATTAGGATTAAAAACAAAGAAAATGGAGTTCTGCTCATGAATTAGGATCCCAGTATACTGCATTTAATTTAAATTCAATATCACGTTTCTTAAGCCTTTTAGGAACCATGCTCTTCAGATTTTTCTCCTTTTTAATGTCCATGTCCTATTGGCACAAGTGAAGTTACGCCCGTGGTCTATTGCCCTTATATAACATATGGTACAGGTTTAGCAGCTAATTGTTCCCTGAATGCATTTCATTTGGTCAATTTGTTTTTTCTTGATCAACTTATTGGCAATGCAAGCTACCTTTGCTTTCCTTCTTTCATTCATACCACATGCATGCTGTGTTGATTTTGTTTTACTGTTGTGTATATCAAGAACCATTGGTTTAGCATGGTTAGTGGGATCTTTAGATTTCAGCCACTTTTTGGGCTACGGGATTCCTTCATATCGTCGTTCAGTGTTGATATGCTGCATAAGAATACGTGTTATCCAAAATGTTTTTCAATTGTTACTTTTGACCACATCCTTGAAGAAACTTCAACTTGAAACTATGAACATATGGATCTGAATGACCACAAAAATTCTATATAGACCATGTGCTAACAGGTTAACTAAGAAGTTTATGTGGCCTCAGAGCATTTAATTGTAGTGCATTTTTATAAGTGCAAAGGAGTTTTGTGTTGGTTTTTGCAATAAATGAGAGATCTATGTAATGAACACAAACACAAGAGAGTGCCTAATAGTTTACTCTAGTTTTAAATCACATCATACTTGTATGTAATGCTTTTTTTCTCAATTTTTTTTGGGTAATGGACCATTTTTTGCCCCAACCATGTCCATTTCGATTTGTTTTCTTCATTATTTAGGTTCTGCCACATTTGATTTTAGGGTATGATGGTTCTCATTTCTCAAACTGTTTCACAAATAACTTGATCTTCAAAGTAGATTCCGTAATCTATAACTGACCGGGTGCTATCGTTAGGAGCATCCTTAGTAGGATCTACATTCTCTAATATTCTAGTTATTATCTTTAATTATAGAATATCTACTACTTAATCGTTGCATTGTGTGTCAATAATCTGCAAAGGGGTTTTACTTATACAGGTAGGAGCTGGAACGTCCAAGAAGAATCGGTCAACTTCTGGTATTTATGTCTTTATCATTCTGTTGAAAGATTTCTTATTTGGTGGAGGTTCTGTGATTATGTCACACTATAGTTGTGTTGGTATTGCAAATTGGTCGTTTACCAGTAACTCATTTGTCCATCTTTTCCCACGCAGCTAATGCCAGTGCTCTGAAGCTTACTTGTGAACTTCTCCGGGTTTTTATCACAGGTTCATCCATCTTGAAATAGCGACACATTTGTGCTTGGTCAAGACTATAATTTTGCACATATTTTATATCATCTTGTTAATTGTTATTGACAAAACCTTTCTGTCGATGCAGAGGCTGTTCAGCGTGCGGCTGATATTGCAGAGGCTGAAGGTGTTAATCAAATAGAAGCTACTCATTTGGAGAGCATTCTTCCTCAGTTACTTTTAGATTTCTAAAGCATTTGAAATACTTATCTGTAACTTCTACTTGCACTCCCCCCCCCCCCCCCCAAAAAAATCATCAATCTAGTAAAAAGGTCACTAAGATTTTCTTGTGAAAAGCTGTATCAGATACAACTAATTCTCTACATGGTGATTGAATGAAAGGGCATGGGTTATCGCGTTACTTTCTGTTGCTTGAGTGCTTTTTAACTTCTGCTCGACTAATGAAGCTGCGGCAATGGGAAGGGGAGGGATGATTTTCTCGTGCTATATATTTGAATAATAATACTTACAAAAATAATACTACCAATATATGTCATATCATCAAACATCATACGTACAAAAATAAAGTTCTTCTATAATCAAAATTCACACGTCTCAATGTACCAAAAAAATAAAATAAAAAATTCACACGTCTCATTAGAAACAAGACAAGAGGAGCAATGTCAGTATACTGCAAATACAATGACATAATCTTTCCGCGTGAAAAAAAGAAAAAGAAAAAGACTCTATCTAATGATATAGTCTTTCTGCATGAAACTTATTATTCAAAATCTAGTAGTTTACACACACACACACACGTGTGTGTTACTAAATTTAATGTGCTGTAAATTTTTGAAGATAGAAGTTAGCTTTCAACAATTTGGAGTTTGATAGTAATGAAGCAATAATTTGCAATATATTTAATTTGGACCACAAACTATGATTCTAACTATGTGAGATTATTATATTGTGTTACAAATATTGGTAGTAATGAATAACTATTAGTAGCAATCAACAATGCGCCCCACGAGTATGGTATTAGTTATCTTTGAATAATAATACTAGAATGATTTTCAGGAGTCAGGACCAATAACTAATCAAAGTGTAAGCTAGCCGTTTGTACATAAATCTTTACAATGCTCTTTTTACTTATTATTATTAGGCAAAATTGTTCTGTAAGTCCTTTAACTTATTTTCTATTTTCGAATCAGTCATTTATCTTTTTTCTCCTCCCGAATAGGTCCTTATAGTTACAAAACGTTAATACCGTTGACCATTTTTTTAGTTTCCGTTGAGTCTCGTTTAAAAAAATCTATGTGTCCGTTATGGTACTGACGTGTCAATCACAGTGCTTACATGGTCACTGCATCATAATCTGACTCATTATTTTAATTTCTTTTTTTATTAAAAATTTAAAAAAAAAAAGCTAGGTTTCTTCTTAGAAACCCAGATCTGCTACAAAAAGGGAAGGAAGAAGGGGGGACCGAGAATAGAGAGGCGAAGAGGAAGGACGAGGGAGAGGGAAAGAGGAGGGACCCAAGGCGGTGACTAACCGACGATGAGGACGGGGGTCGCGTGCTGGTGCGTGGCGGAGGAGGAGAACAGAGAGAAGAGAAAGAAAAAAAAGCAGAGAAGAAGAAGGGGCACCACCCCTGTTGTTGCGTCGGTAGGCAATCGCCGCCGTGTGCGTGGACCTCTTCCGGTGTTGTCGTGGATCACGCAACCACAGGTTCCCTTCGCACCACCACCGCACCGGATCTGCTTCCCCCACCCCTATTAGTCTCTCCCTCATCTTGCCTTACTCTCTCTTAACCATTTCCGGGTTTCCTTTGTCTGGATTCAACCGTAGCCACCATTCCTCTTTCCCCTCTTCCTTCCCTCTGTCCAGCTTCCGTTATAGAGCTCGAGGTGGTGTCCGGCGTTCCGAGGAGCAGAGATGGTGGTGTGGTCTGCTACTAGGAGTTGGGGTTGAGTAGTTTTTACTTTTTAGGGATTAAGGATGATGGGGACCGATAATGGTTTTGGGTTGATGGTGTTCTACGTTTATTCTTAGGGAAAGAACCCAAATTATTTTTTTTAATAAAAAAATAAATAGAAAGAATGACTCAGATTATAGTTAAGTGGCCACAGACATAATAACAAACACCTAAGCAGATTAACGGACACATAAGCTTTTTTAACGGCGTTAGACGAAAACTGAAAAAAATGTCAACGGTGCAAGCATTTTAAAACATAAAGGATCTATTCGAAAAAAAAGAAGATAAATGACTGATTCGAAAACAGAAAATAAGTTAAAGGACTTACAGAGCAATTTTGCCTTATTATTATTATTACTATTAATATTGTTGTTGTTGTTGTTTTGGGCTTGGCGATGAGCTTTCTGTGATGAAGTAAATAATTTTATATTGGTTCAATTTCGTTTTGAACTAACACCCAACATCTAGTTATCTACTTATCTTTGATATTTGAAATACACCCTAAACCAGTCTCTGTCTAAAAGAGCATGAAAAGCTTCAAGGAATGATAAATTCCTTCGATGAATTCAGCATATATTAATTTAGTTAGTCGGGCAGTGATTAGACAAGAATCATAATTCAATGATAGAGCATGAAATATTATTGTATTTTAGATTCGGCATAAATTAAAGCAGCCAAATCATTAAGTTTGCCTGACACCATTCCCCTTATTTATAAGTGATTATTTACGCAGTAAATAATATTTTAATGGAATGCTCTGTATTAAGTCTTGAAAAACCTTAGGTACAGTGTAGATAAGACTTAATATGGAAGAAAGATGCTATTCCAGAAGTGTAAACAAGTCATCGTGAAATTTTACACGAGAAACATTTGACTCAGTCAATTCAAATACAGCATAACAGGTTCTAAAGCCATTGCTTATAAAAAATCTTAAAGAATGATTATTGTATTTGCACATTGCTAATAGGCACAATCAATAAAAATTTCAAGCTACACCTAAATCAAAGAGGAATGTTAAGTGTGAAAACCCAAATTCAACACAGCCCATTCCTCTCTCCAAGCAATAATCCCACAGAATCAGGCCCAATAAGGAGGCAGGCCTGAGGATGGACATTGGGTTCACACGTGTACGATTGAGCGTTTGAAAGAAAGTACCAGAAACAACGAAAAAGAGAATAAACGCCTTTATGAAACGACAAGCACCAATACATGGCCCGTGTTTCTAGAAGCCCAAATGTTTCTTGCAGCGTTTCTAGTTGCAATATTCTGCGTAACTCTCACTCACGCTGATCCGTGTCACATCTCACAGTTCCAATTCCATCAACACAGTTCTCTCCCCCCACAACCTAATTTCATCACGGGAAACACTATCTCCTCTACGATGGAGGTAACCTCCCCCCTCCCTTTTTTCTCTCTCTCTCAATTATCGTAATTCAAGTTTAAAGTAGTTTGATTATTTTGTTGTCTACCTGTAAAATATTGTGGTTACTCACTGCTTGTATCAAATACTTAGCTGTTTTCTAGTTTTTGCATTTTTCAGACCATAAATTTATCCTTTGATTCTCCCTCTCGCTTACCAAATGGATCAAGTTAAGACAAAATAAAGAATGAGACCGTGTTATTACCCGTTTATTTTTTTCGTTATCATATCCTTTTATTTTCTCTAATATTTAAAAAATTCGAATCAATTATAATTTTGCAAAAAATACAGCAATTCTGGTCTGGGAGTGCCATTAATGAGAACAAAGGGATGGTGGAGAATTTGCAGCGTTATGGAGTAATAACATCTAGTAAGGTAGCTGAAGTAATGGGAAACATTGATAGAGGTTTATTTGTACCCAATGGGGTCCAACCTTACATAGACAGCCCCATGCCGATAGGCTACAATGCCACTATATCTGCACCACACATGCATGCCGCCTGCCTTCAGTTGCTGGAGAAGAATTTGCAACCTGGAATGCATGCTCTGGACGTTGGCTCTGGTATAATCCATGAACTACGTATAATGATTCCTGCAGACTATGAACAACATATAATTATGTTTTCCTAATTCCTAATTTATTGTAAATATGTTAATGTATGAAAAAGATATGGAAATTGCTAATTAGTTAGGAAACATATTTTATTCCACTAATATTGTGTGAACTGGATTTGCTGTTGATGAATTATATAAACACTAAGATAAATTGTTGAAGTTACCATGCCGTGTTTGATAAGAGTGATTACTGAAATTGATGGTAGTATTGATACCAGTTAATAAGAGCTGCAATAATAAGGATGTGCACCTTCCTTTCCATGATGGATGGTAGTATTGATACCAGTTAATAAGAGCTGCAATAATAAGGATGTGCACAAAAGAATGGTGATTTGCTTCCTTTCCATGATGGAGTTATCGAAGGATAATGTGATGTAAGACCTTGACCGTGTTTGTTGACAAGACAATAAGGTTTCTCCTATAGATTTGCATGGCATTAGTTAATGTGGAAAAATTTGAAGTTCCAAGATGTGCAATACAGAATTAAGTGATGTTCTATTTGACAAGAATTTTTTTGAATTTTTTCTTCATGTTCTCTGCATTCGATGCTCAGAATTTCTACACTTTGGGACTGTTTGCAGGGACTGGGTACCTGACTGCATGCTTTGCCTTGATGGTCGGACCCCATGGCCATGCTGTTGGTGTGGAACATATTCCTGAATTGGTTTCCTTTTCAATCAAGAATATTGAAAAAAGTGCTGCAGCTCCACTATTGAAAGATGGTTCCCTTTCTGTGCATGATGGTGGTATGGTTTCTATAATTTCTGTGGATCTGAAAGAGTGAAATTCTTATACTTATTGCACCAGCATAGCACTGCTCCATTTGATTTATTTGACCATGACAGTTTATAGCATGTTTGGTTTAGATTTGTTTGACCGCAAACACCCAAAATTTACCTTCCAATGCACTTCCAATGAGAGCTCCAAACACCGGCTTCAAGCAAAAGTACCTTGGAACACGCAATCCTATATGTGAAAAACATAACCAAACAGGCTATTTAATCTATTCTATATGTCAGTTATGGGGGATGAGGCTTAGTAATGATTGAGTAGTTTTAATTTTGAGAAACATAACCTAGTGGCCAGATTTGAGATTTGTATGAAGTGATTGAGTCAACTTACGCTGAAAGCATAGTTGATTCATAAGCATTGTTCATGTTATGGCCATCCAAGATATTTGCTTGTCCATTTTCTCTATCACAACTTCACAAGTCTTACCTCTGGTCCATGGCGATACCTGTATTGTTATATTAATGTTTCTTAAGCAGTTTAGTAATTGCTATTTTTAGTAGGTGGATCATTAATTTCAAACATTTGTATTGTTGGTGTGTTGACAGATGGAAGGCAGGGTTGGCCTGAGTTTGCTCCTTATGATGCCATTCATGTTGGAGCAGCGGCATCAGAAATTCCCCAACCACTTATTGACCAGTTGAAGCCGGGTGGTCGAATGGTTATTCCTGTTGGAAACATATTTCAAGATTTAAAGGTTGTGGATAAGAACTCTGATGGTTCTATCAGTATCCGGACTGAGACTTCTGTTCGATACGTGCCTCTCACTAGCAAGGAAGCTCAACTGCGAGGGTAAGGGTAGTGAAATGGAAGCATTATCCTGAATTATGGATGGCTGGTACTTTCAGATATATGTGGTTGTCTGTGCCACGTGCCACGTGCTGTAAGAATTTGTATAGTTAAAGTTGGTTTCTTTCTTACCCTAAAAATGAAAAAAAGAATAGATTCATGCCGATCATGTGGAGTAATAGTAACAATTATTGTCTGAATCTATTTTATCAGTTTATCCAATGTTACATGAGTCCAGTATTTCAACAATAGTTTTGTGCTATACGCTTTTTATGTTGATAAATAATCTGAAAGGTGGTGTGGTGATGGTGGCAGAGGAGTTCTTATAGATGGAGGTGGCAATGGTGGCAGTAGTGGTAATGGAGCCATGGAGGTTATGGTTATATTAGTGGCTCTAGCTATGGTTTAGGATATGGTCTTTTTTTTTTTTTTTTTTGGTATACATCATGTGAAATTTAGGATATGGTTTTGGTTAGGGACGATTTAACAATTTGAAAAATATCCAAATATTCCATACTTATTTCGTAAATTCTTTAAACACCAAGGCTACCGTGTAGTTCCATATTCCGTACACGTATGCTTTACATCTATTTTGAGGAGTTAAAAAACATGCACATTTTCGGGTGAATATTTGACGAGTGTGATTTTGCATGTACTTTGTTTTGTAAAGTTGATTTGGTTAAAATTGATTTTCAAATGGAGTGATTATAGTTTGAATTTGTGTACTTTGAGAACAAGTTTTATATGAAATTTAATGTAAATTTTTCAAAAATTGAGATTAGCACTCATAATATTACCCAGACCGATAAGTCTATCTATCTTAGGAGCGGTATAACCAGCAAGTTTTAGCCAGGAAATGGTTGGGGCAATGAGGGAGGGATGTTGCTAGGTGTGTACGTAGTAGTTGAAATCTTCGATTAGAAGTATGGAAGAGTGAAGCTACTTTTTTTTTCCCACATATGTTTACTTGCTTCGCACAATAAGTAAGTAGTCAAGTTAATGCATGAGTAATGTTACTTTGACAACTGAATTTACACTGTATACCTACACCGTATGTACTGTTCACGTACGGACAGTATTGTTCATGTACGAAAATTTACTGTTCAAATATGAAAAAAAAAATACTATTATGAAAAAAAAATATTTTTTTCTTTCTTATTAACCACTCACTAAATATTATATGGTTAATGCAGTACAAATATTTGGTTAATTCAGTTCATTACGTGGTTAATGAGTTATTGCAATTCATTAACCACGTAGTGAACTGCATTAACCAAGTATTTGCATGTCATTAACCATATAGTATCAAAGTAACTTATTTATTAACCAAGTTTTTGTAATCCATTAACCACGTAATGAACTAAATTAACAAAATATTTGCACTGCATTAACCATATAGTATCACAGTAACTCATTTACCATTAACTAAGTTTTTGCAATCCATTAACCACGTAATAAACTAAATTAACCAAAAAATTGCACTACATTAACCATGTAATTTTTATTGAGTTGTGAAAAATATGAAATTAATTTTGTGCATAAAAAAATTGTAACTCATTAACCACCTAACAAACTGAATTAACCAAATATTTATACTGTATTAACCACACGTGAACAGTAAAAAGTTGTAAGAAAGTTGTCGAATTGTAGTTGTCAAATATAACATTAGTGATATAAATAATTTCTATAAAGCTAAAGACACTGAAAAATCCCACGAATGTTAGCATGTGAAATACAATTTCATGATTTATTGTTATCTAAAACACAATAAAGCAATATTATATTTTCAGTTCAACTATGCACAAAATCTCCAAGGGAAGATCCGAGTTAATTTATCCATGCTTGCAATTATTTTATTTATTTATTTTACACTGAAAGTGCGAGTGCAAAAATTAGAAAGGTCAATAGATAATGACACGTTAAAAGATAAACACTTGACATCATTATCATTATCATATCACACCAAGTCAGTCTCAAAAATACCGGGGTCAATTTTGAGATCGTATATGTAAGAAGCTGGTCAGTCAGACAGTAACCACTGCTTTCAAATGGTTTTTTTAATAAAAAAAATCAATTAGAATTTAAAAAAAAAATATAAATTAAAAAAGAGAAATTGTATAAAACTGAGAATGAGAAGATACATTTTTAAAGTCAACAAGATTTTATTTTTAAAAAAACAGATCAGTTAAAAATATCTCGTGTTAGTGAGTGAAAGAGGGTAGAAGAAAAGATTCTCATGTAAAAGTTCTTGGATGGATTTGAAGATTTTGCCACAGGTCTATTTATTGAACTAACAAGTATCATTGACATGTTCTGTTACGAAGAAAGATAACAGAATTAGAGGGCAAACTGATTGAACCTTTAAAAGTATTAATTAATTGGCCGACTCCAATGTAAGGTGACATTGAAAAGTGAGAATAATAGCTTATTACTGCTAAGTAGCCAGATAATTTACTGGAAAATTCATGACAATTTTTATATTTTCGTTCATAAATAGCAACAAAAGGGGGGAAATTTGAGAGATTTCCTATAAAATCCTTGGAGCTGTAAACATAACTTAATCATTTTCGTCTTGACATAAATTAATAACATTAAAATATGCAAATCTAATATGAAACCAGCTGCCAAAAAGGAACACTTGAAAATAAAATAAAAAATTGAATTATATCCTCAGCCATAAATAAAAATAAAAAAGGAAGTCAGCAGCGGGGCGTGGAGGATTACTTGAGTTACCACTCAGAAAGAGTTACGCCTTGGCCTTTCCTCAGCAACATTCACTCTGAGTGCCCTCCCATCCAAACTCTGCAAAATCAAAATTTCATTCCAAAGAATTAACCACACAAATAGTCCTTGTAATAATTCAAACTTCCAATAATTTGTTACATCCTCCCCAAATCAACTGGATTTGGATTTCATGCAGTCACTGATCTCCACCGTCAGATCAAGATCGGACAGTTCACGTTCGAACTTTATATTTTGGACCTGATTTACCCAAGTCAGAATGTGAGTCGTCCGATCTTTGATCCAACAGTCTAGATCGCATGACTGCGTCAAATATATGATTCCCTGACTGCAGGGAATCTGAGCACCAATCAAACCCCCCCTTCTCCCAAAAAAAAAAAAAGGTCAAAAACGGTAACCTATAGCAATCTTGTTGCCTTTAGTTTAGAGTTAAGCAAATTTAATTACCAATGCATGTTGCGTTAACAATAACAAGTAAGAAAGTACTTTTGTGATACCTGACCGTCAAGAGCAGCAATGGCATCATTCATATCAGCCTCACTGGACATTGTGACAAAGCCAAAACCACGTGATCGACCAGTCTCTCTGTCATAGAGTACCCGAGCACTCTCAACCTTACCATGTTCGCTGAAAATTTGCTCCAGCCGAGCATTGTCAACATCCCATGGCAAGTTACCAACGTAGACTCTTAAAGCAGAATCAAAGGTACGCGGTGGGCGTTCAGGCTGTGTTCCTCTTGGAGCAGCCTTATTAACAGTCAACACTCTTCCATCTAATTCCTGTCATAGAAAAGATGGATAAGATCCAAAACAACTCAGCAAACCACAATAAAAGCAATTAGAGAAGAAATATACATGGATTCTTAATGTCACTTTTCTGCATGTCAAATGCATCACACATTTGTTTGACAAAAAGAGAGGCTAAAACATCTTTGTGCATGCACAAAAGTTTCCATATTCAAGAAAAGTAATAAGAGCAAAATCTTAAAGATTCTGTTTTTATTCTGACCTGTAAAAATGAAAGTCTGTAACTACAAACAATTAAATTCTAAATATAATTGCAAGGAGGTCCCAATTTTAAGACGCAAGTAGAAACTGAAGTAAGAAAGTATGCAAATGTCATGAAGCAGATACTGCCAATTACAAGTTTTAGTCTAAACATTTTCACCAACTCCTTGCCACCATTTAAATGTAGAAGAACTGTACTATGATGATGAGAACAAAGCAAAGCATCGTTAGAACTAGAACAATGTACAAAGACCAACCTAATAAATGTCAAATAATACTTTTCCCTTCTCATCTATACAGCGTAAGACCAATCTAGAGGCAGTTTAAGTTGTGCAATGTTTCAGTATAAATACAAATGGCATTCATTCTTTTAAAAAGGATTAAAACGATATATACATGAAAAAAGAAGTTTTGAAGGATCAAAGGTGCTGAAAAAATTCTATCCGAAAGGTTCACAAGGATATTTACCCAAGTTGGTTAACAAATGTAGTCTACAACTCTATATGGAAGAAAAATATCAAACAATCTGATTGATATGTCCAGCTTCCTCTTACTAATTCCCATGTTTTCTTCCAGTAGTAATGCACATTAACCAGCTGGCAACCTAGCATGCAACTCAGGGATAATAATTTGACAAGCATGTGCATATTTGTTTACACATTAGCTCCTTTTTTTCCCCATTTTGTAAGAGATATCTGATCACAAATGCAACCCTTCTCACTCAGTCATATCATCATACACTAAAAAATATAAAGAGGCAAACTTACATAGCCACTGAACTTCTCCACAGCTTTCTCGACTTCTTCAGCTGTGCTCATAGTCACAAATCCAAATCCACGACTTCGGTCAGTGTCCCTATTATAAATCACCTGAAATCACAATACAAGAACCAAATTTAAATATCCTCAGGTGTTGAAATTTCTAAAGATTGGTACACAATTACACCTAACTTCGACAATTTCAAAGGATAAAGACTCACCTCGGCAACCTCCACAGTGCCAGACTGCTCAAAAAGCATGGCCAATTTCTCACTGTCAACATCAAAAGGCAAGTTTCCAACGAAGATCTTCAAATCTTCAGATGGTTCCTCAAAATTCGCATCTTCACCAACCTCTTCACCTTCGGTTTCGTCAACATCTTCATTTCCCCATGAAGGTTCGCCTTGGTTCTCCCATGCGGCTCCATCTTCTTGCTGTTCTTCTCCCTGTTGAGCCCAATCCGATGTCTGTGCTACAAATGTGAGCAGAGAGGAATGGCGGGGTTTCCTCCTCCTGCTGCTGCTGCAGAGGGGGAGAGAGGGTGAAAAGAGTGAAGAATTATGGCATGGCTTTTGCAGCTTGAGAGAGGGCTTGAAAGAATTTGAGATAAATGGGGATTTGGTTTTGGTGTAGAAGAGTGAGGGTTGAGAGAGTAGGCACGATTCTGCCATTGTGAGGGACTTGAAAGCAGTGATAGACATAGATAGATGAATGTGGAGAGGAGAGGAGATGAGGGAAGGGTTTGGAACAACACAACACAATGGTTGTGGATAAGGGGGTAGAAGAAGTGAATTGAGCGAGTGAAGGGGTTTTGGGAATTGGTGACGGATTGAACATAAACAAAATGGCTGCTGCAGATATTATCGACATCGTGTATTTTTTATTTATTTATTATTATTATTATTATTATGCTTTGTATAGCTTCCCACTGGGCTTTCCATTTTCCATGTTTGCAATATGGGCTTATATTATTCAGGACCCCTCGCCCACAAATAAAAATGGGCCATTATTAAATGCACCCCCACCTGGTAGGTATACCCCCCAATTTGCGAATTTTTCAAAATACCCCTACTTAAAATCTTAGTACCGAAAATTCGCAATTTTTGGAATATAAAAAAAAAAATCTTGCCGAAAATTTGAATTTTCGGTATACAATTTGTATACCGAAAATTCGAATTTCTGATAAAGTAAATTTTTTTTCTCTTACCGGAAATTGGAATTTCCGGTATAAAATACTTCCAGATGTTCAGGATCGTTTACCAGACAACTCCTCCATACAAATGGACAGAACAAAAACAGAAGAAAGAATGGAGTCTGGAAATGGAATAGCCCAAGAATTGAAGAATCAGTGACAAAGGAGGGAAACGAGGAAAACAAGCAATTGGTGAAAGAATCTGTTGAGTATGACTCATATGATTCAGTATCAATAAGGTTGGGGGCTAGGCCCAGTCTGTTTCGGGGTGCCCTGGGGGTGCAGGAGGCGAAGTCCCCCGCGATACGGTTCAGGGGTATTGTTGTAATCTGTACCGTGATATTATATATATGCTTGTAATCTGGACCGTTTAGTTTCAACGCCATTCACATCACACAAAAATTGTGTTCTGGAAATTAGGAATTTCCGGTAAACACAAAAAAATGTGTCTGAAATTGAATTTTCAGACATAATTTTAGTTTACTGAAATTAGGAATTTCCGGAACACAATTTGTATACCAGAAATTCGAATTTCCGGAGAAGTGAAGAAGTTTTGTTTTTTTTTACCGGAAATTCCAATTTCCAGTAAGAGAAAAAAATATTTATTTTACCGAAAATTCGAATTTTTAGTAAGATTTTTTTTTTTTTTACATTTCGGAAGTTGCGAATTTTCGGTACTAAAATTTTAAGTGGGGGTATTTTGGAAAATTTGCCAATTGGGGGTGTATCTATCAGGTGGGGAGTACATTTAATAATGGCCTAAAAATAAAAAGTGCAAATGTTTGTAAACCCTCCCCCATTCATTTTGGCACCTCCCTTTTTACCGTAAAAAGACAAAAATATTCCTATCTCGAAAATCCCTTCCCTTTCCCATCACCCCTTCTCTTCCCATTATTCCCCAACCACCCAACCACCCCCAATCCCCTCCTCACCATGTTTCCCCAACCACCCAACCACCCCCAATCCCCTCCTCACCATGTTTCAGACCCATGACAACCCTCTTTCTCATCCTTAACTATCATTTTTTTGTTCAGAAATTCCTTTTTTTTGTGTTTATAGGTGATCCAGATTTTTCTAAAAACAAGATTCCTAATGTGTTAATTGCTATGTGTGAGATGTGGCAAACCGGAAACTTGTTCTGGGAAATTCTGTAAATTGTGTTTTTTTTTTCCATTATTTTTTTAAAATTTGTTTAAACTTTATATTTATTTCAAATAAGCAAATTTAAAAAGATTAAGAGAAAAATATTACTGTGTCCAATGTTGCAGATCAATCTTGTAGATTTTTTTTTGTTCCTAATATATTCTTAGTGTCTCGGTTGGAGGATGTTCAACACCTTGCCTTCCCTCTTTCACGCGAAAGTCGTTGCCCTCCAAACTGCCATGAGACCATGCTCCCCAGTGAAGCATGGGTACTCCAAAAATTAAAGCCGTACCCGTACTGGGTGCGTACTCGTAGCCGTACCTATACCTCGGACCACGTGTAAAATATGTAAAAATATCATATTTTTTCAAATGTACCCGTACCCGTACTCGGTACCATATCCCGTACCCGTGCAACATAGATGCTCCCTCTGCCAGCGGTTAACAATAGCAACTTTGAGTCGTCACTGGCCACCCGTGAGCACCAACATATCTCCACCGCCCCGTCTTCGCGCTTCATCTGACCCGCACATCACCTTTCCGAGCCTCCTCCTCGTTTGGCATCACCGTCTCCCACCGCCGTGAATCTACAGCTATCGGTACACAAGAGCACTTCTTCAACTCGATTCAGCGTGTCACCAACGCGCCCTGTCATCGGAAACAACACAGCCCCCCCCCCCAAAACCCAGTTGCATTCAAACCTCATACCCACGAACAAAAGCTTTATTCGATCGCGTGAACTTTGTCAACATTAGCCCTAGGTCTCCGTCATCTAGTCACACAGGTTGTCACCTGAAGCAATGTATGAGGGAGTTGAGGGAGGGTTTTCAAAGTGAGAAAGAAACAAATAGTTTATTTTGATATTCTATTTTATTTTTAATTATGTGGCAATTTTTGATTGAGTGTGTCTAAATACGATGTGTTACGGTTATGTCTACACAAGAATTGCTCCTCAAGGAGGAAAACACACTTCGGTTTTTAATTTTTTATCTTACTTGACAACTTGTCATTTTTAGTTTTAATTCATTAGGTGTCAATTTTTTATTGGGTGTGTGTAAATATTAAGTGATGGATCGACCATTAAAACCAATTGACAAGCCCTACTAAAAAAATATGCAAGTAAGTTTTAGGTTATGTTTGGTATGTAAGAAAGTGGGAGGAAAGAAAATTTATTGGCTAAAGTATAAAATTGATGATGTGTCATATTATTATTGGCCTGTCACACTTATTCATGCACACTTTTTACATTTTTCAAGAAACTTTCTCTTCCCTTCACTTTTCTTCCCTCCTCCAAAACATAGTGTTAATGGTGAGACCTTCATACTTAACCCCTAACGTGAAATCCACACGTCAACAGATTCAAATCCATAGTTTACTGCTACCTCCATCTCTACTACGATAGACAAGTCTCTTTGAAAAATTGTCCTTTTTTTTTAATTCTTTCTAAATTATACTAGATGCATTAATTATTTTTTTACAAGACTATCTATAATTAAATGGGGTGACCATTTATCTCTCTTAAGAGTCTTTGAGAAATGAATTTCAATAATTAAAAGATAATTTTAGAAAAATAATACATATTTTGACAAATTTAATGTTTTAATTAATTTTTTTATTTCGTATGAATTGGTCATGATAGGCTTATATATAGCGAGGTAGTAATTTGTTGGGAAATGCCGGTATAAATTTCCTTCTCTGTGTAACTAAAATGGGCAATAATAAAATAAACAAAGTAAGACAAGTGGAAATACACGTAAAATTTTTAGCGTGAAAAACCCTTCAATGTGAAGGTAAAAAACCATGGGACCCGTAAGCCACTTAAAATCTCCATTATAATAATAATGGGAATACAAACGTCACCCGTAGGTGGACCTCTAAAAATAATACAATAATTTGTATCTTTAATTTGTGGCTAAAACTCTCACAAATTGACTCACTAATTTTTCTCTCACTCTCTTATGATGATCTCTCCAATTTTTCTCTACGAGGATTTGTAACTCTCGTTTTTCTTTGATGCTTCAATGCTTTCTGCATGTCCCTATTTATAGAGAAGTTTGCACCACATGCAATTAGTTGAGCGTTGGGTAATAAATGCACTGAGGGAAAATTTTTCAACACAACACTGTCAATGTGTTGAACATAAGCACCGAATGGAGAAAAATTTCACTGCTTCACGTGAGTTTGTAAAGAAATGAAGCACTGCTTTATTTTCCTTGGCTAGAACGTGGGTAGGTCCCACAATTCTCCCCCTCCAGCCAATATTTATGATCAATTTGGGGTCGATACTAAGCATGCAAGTTCCTTACAGGCTTCTAACTTCTCTTTAGGTAGAGCTTTGGTAATCATATCAGTCCCATTATCATTAGTATGAATTTTCTCAATCTGCAGCAGTTTCTTTTCCAACACATCATGGATCCAATGATACCTTACGTCGATATGTTTCGACCTTGCACGAAATGTCGAGTTCTTACTGAGATGTATTGCGCTTTGACTGTCGCAATAGAGAACATAACTTTCTTAATCTTGGCCTAACTCTTGTAGGAACTTCTTCATCCACAGGATCTCCTTACAACCTTCTGTGATTGAGATGTATTCAGCTTCTGTGGTACTCAAGGCAATGCACTTTTGTAGTCATGATTGCCATGAGACAGCCCCCCTGCAAAAGTAATCAAATATCCTGATGTAGACTTTCTTGAGTCAACATCTCCTGCCATATTTGCATCTGCATAACCAAGAAGTTTTAAATCTCCATTGCCAAAACACAAACACTTGTTGGCAATTCTCCTCAGATACCGTAGTATCCATTTCACAGCATTCCAATGCTCCTTTCATAGATTCGATAAGAATCTACTCACAACTCCTACAGCATAAGCAATGTTCGGTCTTGTGCAAACCATTGCATACATAAGACTACCCACAACAGAAGAATAGGGTACCTTGCTCATTTCTTCTTTTTCTTCTTCATTCTTTGGACATTGAACTTTACTAAGCTTGAAATGACCAGGTAATGGAACATGCACAGGTTTGGCATTATGCATCAGAAAAAACGAGAGTTACAAATCCTCGTAGAAAAAAATTAGAGAGATCCTCATAAGAGAGTGAGAGAAAAATTAGTGAGTCAATTTGTGAGAGTTTTAGCCACAAATTGAAGATACAAATTATTGTATTATTATTAGAGGTCTACCTACGGGTGACGTTTGTATTCTCATTAGTATTATAGTGGAGATTTTAAGTGGCCTACGGGTCCCGTGGTTTTTTACTTTCACATTGAAGGGTTTTTCCCGCTAAAAATTTTACGCGTATTTTCGCTTGTCTTACTCTATTTATTTTATTATTGCCCATTTTGGTTACACAAAGAGGGAAATTTAGAATGAATAGACAGTTACTACTAACTAACTGCAGTTTTACATTTATCGGCTTAACTACCCTCACTCAGCGTATTTCTATGTCATGGAAACTCTAATTGATAATGAAGAGCTGCGGGTGCCCGGAAATTGGATGCGGATTTGGAAATTAAGGGTCCCTCAGAAGCTAAAGCTTCTTCTCTGGCGAATTGCTTGGGGTGTCCTTCCCACAAGGCAGCGATTTCAATCAAAGGAAGTCTAATGCCCAGGAAATTGTGCTTTTTGTGAGAACACACCGGAAAATGAGTGGCACATGTTCTTTGGGTGTGCTGAGGCAGTGAAAGTTTGGGAGGCAGTTGGGATTTGGAACCGAATCACACAGATGGTGGACACAGCAGAAGGTGCTCGTGAGCTTCTGTTCGATCTACTAGAGACGTTGTCCGATGAGCAAGCGGCCGATCTCGTTGTGCTTTTATGGTGTTTGTGGAAACGCCGCAACGAGAAAGTGTGGGAGGACTTGGTGAAGCCATCGCTGCTGTCAATGACGATGGCAAGGGAGTCCCTACTTGAGTGGAGAAGGGAGCACACTAAACCAGGTGGGATGGCTCAGAGGCAACAGGTGGAGCACATTGTGCAATGGGTCAAACCGGATAGAGGAGTACTGAAGTGTAATGTGGACGCTACACTTTTCACAGAACAGAACAGCTTTGGTGTGGGAATGTGTCTTCGAAATGATCAAGGGGCTTTTGTGAAGGCCCATACGACCTGGTTCACAGGGAGCCCACAACCACAGGAGGCCGAGGCGTGGGGTTTAGTCGAGGCTATAAAATGGCTGAGGGATTTAGGAATCCACAGAGTAGTTATTGAAATAGACTACAAGGCAGTTATGGATGACATTCGGGGGACTACTAGCTCCAGAACCGAGTTCGGGACTATTATTGATGCCTGCAAAGCTAGTCTGAGACCTTTTCAAAACTATGAGATTAGTTTAATTAGGAGACAAGCGAATTTTGTTGCTCATTCATTGGCAAGAGTGTCAAGATTCTATGTTTGTAGCCAATTTTTTGATATTATTCCAACCTGTATTGAAACACTTATTTTAAATAAAATGAAGTAAGTTTCTTCTTATAAAAAAAAACAAACAAACTACCCTCGCTAACTACTGTTGCTTATTGCTATTGGAATGCTAAGTCCGTAAAATATTATGTCCCTTGTATAAATGAATAGTTAATCACGTCATGCACGTTGTTTCACGAAAGACAAATAAGGATGTTACTTTTTTTTCCAATCAAAAAATAAAGAAGAAAGGATTGAAAGGTCAAAATATACTAACCATTATAATAAAGAAATTCATAGGGCAGTTGATTTTTTCAAAAGAATTGTCGCGTGCTCTTTCTGACCACAATTGGGAAACGTAAACGCCACACTTTCTGTCTTACGTTTGCCGGTGCCCGGTAGTCCCGCTATACTAAATCAAAGATGAAGATATTGACGAGAAGACTCTGGCAATAAGTATGGACATGCATACAAGACAATTAAACATGACATGAATAAAAACATCACATGACGAAATTGAATAGTAATCTCTCCGTCCCATAATATATATTATATTTATAAAAAATAATTATCTCAAAATATATGTAATTTTCAATTTTTAATACAAAATTAAATATTTGTTTGTCAATTATACTATTAAGTACTCTATTTTATATTTATGACAATAGTTAATATATCAATAGTTAATGAGATTAATTTTGTAAAATTATCACTCTCTTTCTTTTATTTATTATTTTTTCTTAAACTGTGTAATTTGATCAATTGTGACATATATTATGGAACGAATGAAATATTTAATTTTTGGGTAAATTATAGTACTTCTCACTCTGAGAAAAACTTGAATTATACCTCACACATATTTTATGTTAAAATCTACGCCCACCTCTCTAGAGAAGTAAATATGTGTCTTTATGGATATAGCTATGTTCGCTTACATCATTAATTTTTTTTGGGCTACGCTTACATCATTAATTTGTTAATACTACCAACAAAAAGGTAGAACGCATTACAATTAATTTACAAAAAGATCAATACTCTGATGTAAAAGGAAAAACGAGATATTGACAGGATAACTCTTGTAATAAATATGGACATATAAACAAGACAATGAAACGTGACATCATTTTCGTCAAAAAAAAGAAAAAGAAAAAAGAAACATGACATAATTAAATGCAAGCATCACCAACGGGCTAGTCCCCACAACGTGACGAATCGATGTTCGAATTTCTATTGGGAGAAGTTTTCATATTTAGTGCTCGAGCGCCTTGAACAGGATTGCCTCCGTTGGAGGAGATTTGTGGGAAACCAAAAAAAAAAAAACAAGCATCACATAAAAATGTAATATTATTTATATTTTTTTAGTACCCACTTCACTTAGAACATTAACTAGTAATATACTCGTGTTTACGCACGGGTCGCGCGATATTCGTTGTTAAGAAATCATGTATTTGTTTTTTTTAAGGCTACAACATAAATGTAGGTATATAAAAATCAAAGCTTCACTGTGATTAGTTTCAGATTTATTTCATACTTATACTGTAAATATAAATTTTCTTCTAATATCTACTATAAATATAAACATATAAAGGACATGTAAAATTACAAAACTAGACTATCATGGACATGTAAAATTACAAAACTAGACTACTATATTTTTACCACCTATCATTTTAAAGGTGCAAATATGTCAACATAAATAAAAATAAATTAAAATTAAAATTAAATTCACATAAAAACATTTTTTTTCAACTTTTAACTTTTTCTCTTTCAACTTTCACTTTTTTTCCTCTTTCTTCTCTGTCTCTCATGTCTTTCTCTTTCTCTCTTTCTTTTCTTTCTTCCTTGTATTTTTTTTTTGTCAAATTCTTCTTTCTATTTCTCTTTCTACCTTAAATTTTTATTTTTTTTTATATTTTATCATTATAATTTTTTTATTATTTGTAAATAATTATTTTCGTTTAAAGTCTCAATAAGAAAATATTACATATTGTCAATAAAATTTTATCGTCTTTGATCACTTATCAAAATTTATAAATATATTTATTATATATTTTTTATAGATTATTATTTTACTTTTGATTCTTAACGGGAGGAAATATTACATACTATTGGTATAAATGATTACTTTTCTTTTGGGTATAGACAGAGAAACATAAAATATTATCGGCATAACATAAAAATTTATAAATATCTTTATTATATATTATTTATAAATAATTATTTTACTTTTGACTCTTAACGGGAGGAAACATTACATACTATCGGTATAAATGATTATTTTTCTTTTGGGTCCAGATGGAGAAACATGAAATGTTTATTTTTTATACAAGCGTAAACGTCTTTATTATTTATAAATGATAATTTTACTTCTTAGTTTCTACGAGAAAACATTACATGTTGTGAGTGCAATTTTATCATCTTTTAACACATCAAATTAATAAATGTTTTTATCATTTGTAAATAATTATTTTGATTTTTAGTTCTTACGAGGAAACATTACATGCCGTGGGCGTAATTTTATCGTGTTTGAACACATATCAAATTTACAAATGTCTTTATCATTTATAAATAACTATTTTGCTTTTTTGTCCTTATGGAGAAACAATACATGTTGTCGGTGTAATTTTATTATAAATGATTATTTTGTTTTTTAGTCCATACGGGGAAACATTACATGTTTTGGTGTAATTTTATCATCATTAAATGCAGATCAAATTTATAAATGTATTTATTATTTATAAATGATGATTTTGCTTATTACTCCCTACGGGAAAACATTACATGTTATCGATGTAATTTTATCGTCTTTAAACACATATCAATTTTATAAATATCTTTATTATTTATAAATGACAATTTTATTTTTTAGTCTCTACGGGAAAAATATTACAAGTTGTCGGTGTAAATTTATTGTCTTCGAACACATATCAGTTTTATAAATATCTTTATTATTTATAAATGACAATTTTGTTTTGTAGTCTCTACGGAGAAACATTACAAGTTGTCGGTGTAAATTTACCGTCTTCGAACACATATCAATTTTATAAATATCTTTATTATTTATAGGGTTAAATATGTTTTTAGTCCCTATAAAATTTCCATATTTTGATTTTAGTCCGTACAAAAAGTTTCTTTGAACTTTCGTCCCCCAAATATTCTCCATTTGCAACTTTAGTCACCTACCGTTAAATTTTTGCTTAGGTGGCAAACAGTGATACAGCTGGCATTTGCCACATGGATTTTTTAATGACGTGGCAAGCATGAGTCACCAAAAATAATATTATTTTTTCCTAATCTGGATTAATAACCATTAATCCCAAATTATATTATTTTATTTATTTTATAAGGTTAAAAACAATAAGGCTAAATTGCAATTTGGTCTCCTTATTTTGCTCAATTTTTTACTTTAGTCCCTCCATTTCTAATTTCGGACATTTAGTCCCCACATTTTTCAAATCTCTGAAATTAGGTCTCCTATCACTAATTTTGGTCAAAATTAGGTAATGTGGCAGGTCAAACGCTTATGTGGCAAGTGACTGACTGTAAAGTTAGCAATACTTATTTAAAATAAACAAAAAATCAATTAATTTATTTTTTCAAATAAATAAATAAATAAAATTAAAGAAATAAAAAATCATAATCACAGATAAACCTTAAAAAAAAAATTCATCAAAATCTCTCTTCCTCTCTCCCAAATCCTTCTATCTTCTTCTTCCAAATGCCTCGCCCTCCTCCTCCTCGACCCTAATCTCCTCCTCGCCTTCTCCTTCTCGGTCACCGTTTTCCTGTCACCCAGTTCTCTCTGTTCTTCTTCTTCCACCTCATGGAAGCACGACCACCACTAACATCGCCAACCAGTCGTCACCTCGCCCTCCTCCTCGACCCTAATCGGAAATGAGAGCCATCTCCTCCTTCGCCTTTCCTTCTCGGTCATCGTCTCCCCCAAATCCCCAAATCTAAGGTCCTAAATCCCCAAATTTGAGGTTCTACAGCTCGCCTTAACCACTAGTGTTTCTGTTGCTTCTTCTTTTCCTTAACGAATGCATAGAATTAGGATTTGGGATTTGTGGGATTTAAGGATTTGTAGGATTTGGGATTTGTGGGATTTAGGGATTTAGGGGTTCTCGAAGAACATGAAGCAGAAACGATGCAGAATAAGCACATGAAGCAGAAACGATGCAGAAGAAGCAGAAGAATAGGAGAAGAAGATGCGATGCAAAAGAAGCAGCAGAAGAGGAGAAGAAGAAGCGGAAGAAGCGATTAGGGTTCATAAAAAATTTTGTTGTTGTTGTTGTTGTTCATAAAAACGGTGCAGAAGAAGCACATAAAGAGGAGAAGAAGATGTTGATAATGTTGCTGCTGTTGATGATGTTGTTGTTGTTGTTCTTGCAATATGGTTGTGTTGTTCTTCACATGTTGTTGTTGTTCTTCTCGCGTGTAATATGGTGGTGTTGGTGTTGTTGATGATGTTGTTGTTCTTGCTCTTGCTCTTGTTCCACAATTTGATTTTTGTCTACCCAGAATTTGATTTTTATCTTGATGATGATGTTGTTGTTTTAGAACACGGTGGTGGTTTTTTTGATCAAGACACGGCGGTGTTGCTTTAGTTGATGATGATGATGTTTATTTATTTAATTGAAAAATAAAATAAAATGATTTAATTTTATTATTTTAAATGGATTAAATGACTTGGCAATTAAATAAGCCACATATTCAGTCCAGTCACTTGCCACATAAGCGTTTGACTTGCCACATCACCTAATTTTGACAAAAATTAGTGATAGGGGGCCCAATTTCAGAGATTTGAAAAATGTGGGGACTAAATGTCTGAAATTAGAAATAGAGAGACTAAAATAAAAAATTGAGCAAAATAGGGGGACCTAAATTACAATTTTACCAAACAATAATTAATTACAACAAAATTCCAATTAATCCACCCACGCCTTCGTGTAAGCACCACAAAAATCTTCAACACCCTTCATCTTCTTCACCAACACTATCATCCAGCCCATCCTCCTGTAATCAAGAATTTCTGAATCCACTCTAGAAACCAGAACCTTCATCCATCATCAACCTTCTTCCCTATCCAAAAATCAAAAGAAAGGAATGAAAACAACAAGAAACACAACAGCAGCAGCAGCTGCAAATTTGTAAACAAAGGGAAAGGATAGAGAAATGACATGTGAGTTCAGCATGTCTTTAAGATCCATGACCCTTCCTTCTCGATACCACCAGAACTGTTGCACCCACTCGATGGACAACCCAGTGGCGGTCACCACCGCCAGAATCCCATGGGTTTCTCTCCCCTCACAATTTTCCTGCCCTATTTCCTCTTCATTTTGCAAAGCCCTAAACCAGATTCAGACCTAGAAGAGCCCTCTAACAGATCTGTAAACAACCCCCAAATCTCAGAAACCCTAGATCTAAATTCAATGGTTCCTTTGGGAGCAAGAACACAAGAGGATGTTTCAAAAATCCCAAAACCCCAAATCTCAAAAACCCTAAATCCAAAACCTTAAATCTCAAGAGCTTGCTTCAATGTTTCTGGGGGACGGCTTGTGCGCGTAACGCGACAATAGTCACAGTGGTGATCGATCTTGCAAGCTGACACTCCCTTGCACATCTGATCTTGTGATGTGAACTTATCTCGTGACCTTTTGTTGTTTTTGCTCTGTGTTCTGTTGGATGAAGATGTGGACTCAAACTTGAGTGAAAGTGGCGCACCATGGAAGCTGTAGGGGAGGGGATTAGGAAGATGGAGACAGGGAGTGTGGGTGGGCCGACGTGAGGGGAGAGGAGGGAGGGTTTGGTAGATGACAGGATGAAGAGGGGATTGGGAGTTTCAAATTAGGGGTTTTTTTATTTGATGTTTAATTAATTAATTTTAATTATTTAATGTTAATTAAATTACCTAAATTAACAACACATTATTTATATTATTAATTAATAAATTTATATAATTATTGAATCACAGCCACTGGACGCCACGTCAATTAAAATGTCCACGTGGCAGTTGCTGACTGGACTGCCGTTAGCTGAATCAGCAAAAAATTAACGGTAGGGACTAAAGTTGTAAACAGAGAATATTTGAGGGACGAAAATTCGAAGGAATTTTTTGTAGGGACTAAAAGCAAAATATGAAAATTTTATAGGGACTAAAAACATATTTAACCCTTATTTATAAATGACAATTTTTCTTTTTAGTCTTTACGGGGAAACATTACATGTTGTCAGTGTAATTTTATCGTCTTTGAACACCTACATTTATGCTGATACCAAGACTCATTTAAAATAAAATATTTGAGGATTGCAAAATATGTCAAAAGCACAAATATCCCATACATATGCATCATGTCACAAAATCACAAATATTTCATATATAACATAAAGGATAATAAAATTACACCAGAACATGTGTTTAATGATGCTAAAATTACACCAGAACATGTAATGTTTCCCCCTAGGGACTAAAAAGCAAAATAATTATTTATAATAAAATTACATTGACAACATGTAATATTTTCCCGTAAGAACTAAAAAGCAAAATAATTATTTATAATAAAATTACATTGACAACATGTAATATTTTCCCGTAAGAACTAAAAAGCAAAATAATTATTTATAAATGATAAAGACATTTGCAAATTTGACGATAATTTGCAAATTTACCACACGTCAAGCCTGTTAATACGTGATAATTTGTGGTAAATTTATATGCCGCGCGCCATTTTGTTCTTACTTTTATATTTCGTATTGTCATTTCTAAATAGAAATTATTTATTTTTCATTTTCTCTTTCGTTTTCTTATTTTGTTTCTACTTGTACAAATATTTTATTTCAGGTTATACTATTAAATAAAATTAATGAGTCGTCATTTCCTTTCAAAAGTTCTGTTATCTTAAACGCTTTTTATTACCTCACATTTATTTCTATTTATGTATTCTTTTAGTTTTTCATTTTACTTTTATATCAATATGATATCACATGCTCAGTTTTAAAATTATTTTGCTCAATAATATTTTTGTAATTATTTTATAAAATATGGGTATTCAATAATTTTTATTCAATTTTTTAAAGTTTTTTTTTTTATAAATTATGAACATTTGATTTGAGCAATAATTTGTACTTGTTATCGTGCAAATTCTGCAGAACATGGGATACTGTTTTAAACTTCTAGTTCTTTTATGAAATAAATTTAAGTTATACCATCTATCCTTATCGACTTACTCCAAGGTTAGATGCAAATAATTAACACACTTCTTTTAGAAAAATAGATTTCGCTAGTACTCGAATTCGATTCCTAATAATGAAATAATTTGGGGTCAGATTTAATTTACTAACCTCCCAACAGTGGCGGATCCACTTGGAAGGGGTTGGGAACAATTGCCCCCGCAAAATAATTATTTTTTAGTTGAATATGCTTAATAATTTTTATTTTGCCCCTATAAAAAAATTATGTGTTGCCCCCGTAAGACACATTTTTTAAATAAGTGAAGAAAGTCAATATAAGAGATAAAAGATATAATAAATTGGTTCTAATTTTATCTCTTTATCCTTCTAATTTTTACCATCTCTCTAACACTAAACTCATACAGTGATAAAACTCTTTAGATTTCAAAAAAGAAAAGTTGTTCAGGATAGAGAAAGAGATTAAGAAACTCGAAGAGCAGAGATAATTACTTGATGATTTTTAATAAATACCATTAGACTAAGATATAAACAATGATATAAGGGAATGGCATATAAGGGATGAATAATTATATGTTTTTTTTATTGAAAAAATGCTTCAATGGTTGTGTTGTTATATACATAGAGATATATATTTTTTTACAGTATTGACAATGAAAAAAATCATATAACACTTCCAAAACAGGAAAATGTGTAGAGGATAATTGTGATTATGTAGAAATTTAAGTATTTTAGGTTTTTTGTTGTAAACATCATGTATTTTGTAAAAAGTTATAATGTTTTTCTTATATGAAAACATTATAAACTACTTCTTGCTCCCACGAAAGAAAATTTCTGGATCGGCCACTACTTTCCAACCGAACTTCGAATTAGTCAACACCTATTTCTTTTAGACATCGGAGCAGGGTTAAAGATGTCCTCGAGCAAAAAAAAAAAATCATTATCGACAATGCTTATTGAAATTTTCTTGGTTGATACTCCCTCCGTCCCATTATAAGTGTTACATTAAGAAGTTTCACATTTATTAAGAAGAAGTTATAAATGAATAAAATAGTGTGACAATTTTACAAAATTATCCTTATTAGCCATTGAGTGTTAAAAATTGTCATAAATACATAGTAGAGTATAATGACTTGAGAGTGATGTACTCATTATTAATTTGAGGATAAAACTGAAAAAAAATAATTAAAATTACATTAAAAACTAAGGGTCCGTTTGGATAAAAGTTTGCAAACGGGCGTTTAATTCAACGTCATTTTGCAAAAGGACGTTTGGTCAAAATTGAGTTTACCGTAACGTAATTTCTGTTTAGATACTTTTTTCACAAACGTACGTTTGACAAAATAAAATTTGTTTGGATGATATTAATCAAAATTACTTTTAAATGTATAATTACCAAATAGGGTATGAGTTTTATAATGGAAAATTAATATTATTTTTTTATTGCCTTGTTAAAAAAATAAGTTCCACTAACAGGTGAGAAAATTCTCAATATAATCTTAGTGAAAGTATAAAACAACAAGGTAATACATATGCTCCAAATTAAAAATAGAATAACAAGAAAAATACATAGAGCAAAAGGACATGAATTTTAAAATATAATGTTAATATTATTTTTTATTTTAATTCAAAATTTTGAAGTATATGAACCGGTGTAACGATAGTTTTATATTAAGAAAATAAAGTATATAATTTAAAACTTTAATCTTAATTGAATTCTTAATAATTATTCTTAGTTATTAAAAAATAAAATACCTCAAGTAATTAAAAATTTTGGTTGGGATTAGAATTAATTTTCTAGAGTTATTATTATTATTAAAACATTATTATTATTATTATCATCATGATTAATATTTTATACACTATATATGTTTGAAAAAAAGAAGCTCACAATAAATATCAAATAGGTAACATTTGTAACATTGAAATACAGAAGAAAACAAAACAGAAGGAAATAAAATATCCAAGGTAGGCCCACCTCGTACACCACCCACACTCTTTTTGGGTTGTTCAAACGGGTAATGGAAATTTCAACCCAAAAAAAATACTGGTAATGGAAATCAGACAAAAAAAAAACTGGTAATGGAAAGACAAAGGGACAGAGGCAAGGTTACAGCAGATCGAAGAGAAATCACAACAGTAGCTCATATTGAAATAGGCGATAAATAAAAGCTTAATATTGGTGCTGAATAGCAGGGTAAATTGGGAAGGAAAATGGTTGTTGGTTCTCAAACGGCGGACGGAGGAATGAAAAGCATCATTGGTGCTGTTCCCGTCAAAACGAAATTTGAAGGGAAACACAGTTAGGCAAACTAGTAGAACGAGGATCCAAACAAAAAGCTTTTTGTGTTTTCAGGTAGAAACGGACGTTGGTGAGGCCGAAACGGGCAACCAAACAGGCAGTAAACATGACACTTATTTTGAGACTAATTTTTTTTTGCTTAAATATATTTTTAGTCCCTACAAATATAAAGTATTTCTATTTTTGTCCTTGTAAAATTATTTATTTATTTTTGGTTCCTACAAAATATTTTATTTTAATTTTGGTCCTTTTGACCAAAATTTAAAGAAAATCCTGTAGGAAAATGAAGTGTTTTCTATGGATTTTGTTATGAATTTTGTTCGCAATAATGTTTTTTAGTTAGTCAGATCAAAATTCATAAGAAATTTGACAGAAAAATAAAGTGTTTATTAGATTTTGATATGAATTTTGATTAAAAGGACCAAAATCAAAATTAAAATTTTTTGCAAGGACAAAAACAAACAAATTTTTTTATAGAGATTAAAATAAAAACACTCTATATAAAAATATTTAAGTTTTTTTTTTATAAATACAACACTTATAATAAAACGAAAAGAATATCCTAACCTCGTCGACGTACGTCTCTGACTCTGCCGTTTATAACCACCAATTACGTAGCTATCGTGACTCTGAATCTTGATAGTCATTGAAAATAAATACATCGTGATTCCTAATCAACCCATATCCAAAGGATGGAAAAGATTTTAAAGATAGTGTTTTCCTTTGTCCCTTTTCTTTTCTCCTCCTTTTGAGGCCTTTCTTAGTATTTTGACCATATCTCATCGTGATAGCTGAAGTCAACCAGTGCATACTTTTTTTCCGCCTCTCACTGTTAATGTGACGTGATCATTTCATCGTATTTGTCTGTAGGTGGTGTCCAGCAAATAATCGAACGGGTGCCCTTTGGTAGTAGCTCTCATCTAATCGTAATATTTTTCAAAAATTAAACAATAAACAATAAGCCTTATTAATTGAATATTAAAAATTATATATTACTTTAAAAGGTTTTAGTTATGCTTTTTGTTGTAATCCCCATTGTGTTATCAAGGGTTTTAGGCTTTGTTTCAATTTCCTGCAACACTATTATGTTACTTTGTTTTTAATTCAGGGTATGTTTTTTTTGAAGTTAGGGTATGTTTTTAGAAGACAGAGGTCTATCTGATATGGGAAACAATTTTATGTATCTGGTTATCCTATTTATGTTAAAGTTTCAGTCTTTTCATAGATGCGTTCTGCCCAAATAGTCATCATTCTTTATTATTGCTTTAATAATTTAAATATAACAATAACATTACTGTTATAAAAAGTGGTTAATGCTGACTGAAATAAAATATATGAACATTGAAAATTTATATTATTTTTCAATGGTAATTCCTAGTCAGTAAAAGTGTACAAAAAATTGATATGCATGTTTTGAAAGACTGTGTGTATCTATATCATAGAGCCATCTGATATGGACTCTGGGTGTATGTAATTTGATTAACCATTGTGTGTGTTGTTAAAACAACCTTATGTAAATGGTTATACTATTTATGTTAAAGTTTCTGTCTTCTCATTGATAAATTCTGCCCAAATAGTAACATAGTAGTGTATATTGCTTTATTAATTAATATATAACATTAACATTACTATTATAAATAGTGGTTAATACTGACCGGAATTATATATATGAACATTGAAAATTTATATTGTTTTTCAATGTTAATTCCCGGTCAGCAAAAGTTTACAACAAAATTATATGCATGTTTTTAAAGACTTGGTGTATCCATATTTGTTTTGTTGCTGCTGTCCTCATCTAAAGTTGCAGCTTATGGTCCATAATGAATTTGAGTTCTCTGTCTTGGTTCTTATGCATCATCAAATTATGGATATGTTTTATTTTATCTTTGTTGTTGGGGATTACATTTGGTCTTACGGAATTAGTATTTATCAATTACCTATCCTTAATTTTTTTTGATAAGCAAAAGTATATTAAGAACTGGAGTACAAAGGGTACTCCGAACCCATATTTACAAATATTTAGGGAGGGTGTGCCTCGTTAAAACCTCTCAAGGCCAAAACCCAGTGGGAAAAAGACCAAGAGAGGAAAAAGAGTACACCACCCAACCCAAAATAATACAGATAAAACAAGTAGCACTCAACTATTACGCCTACACTGAAAAATAACATCGACGGATATATTTCCTATCCGCCCCTGTGCTGACACCCCCCTGTTGTGTACATCCATCCATGCAAAAACTTGCGCCACCACGATCTCCACAAATGCTCCACACGAAACTCCAAACCAACACCATACTTAGAACTCGGACAGACCAACATATAGTACCAGGAATGCCGTGCTGCAGCCATATGCAAATAAGGAGAATAGCCACCTCAATCCAGGCCGAGACCCCACCAGCAGACATCACACAACAATCTCAATTATCTAAAATACATCTTCCTTTGAAGACCACCACCAAGGAATCGAACATAATCATACATAACCCACCACTACTCCTTTCAGCAAATACTACAGAATCACAACTCCAATCTTAATTCCAAATGCAGCTTCGGTGTGCATAGATATAAATCTACACGACTACAACTATATCCATGTGTATCAAAATCATATCAGTAGGTTGTTCATATGGAAACTTTAATCTAGTGTCTTCTCCAAAACTTACAGCAAACCAAGAATACATATCACAAACACAAACTTCATATTGAATAATATTTGTTTTTATGATAACATCAAGAATGAGCAAAGACTCCCCACTCAACAATGCAAGTTACCTCACTCCAATTCATGCTCCCCATCAATACTCACTGAAGAACTCTTAATGCAGCCACCTGAACTCCGCAACCGAGTTCCAGAATCACTCCTCCAAAAATCACCCAATGTCTACTGCCATGCATCGCCTAGGCAAAGACCCTACATGTGACATATTGACACCAGAAAAAACTGCACATCCGTAACTAATTCGTTTCACCGATTCACAGCCTCTAAACATTGTAACGGGTTAGTGCACCAAGCGGAATAAGATACTGTGGCCTTATTATGTACTTTATTAACCATCCAACTCCACGAGATAGTCTTAACATGTGCCAGCACAGTGATAAAGCTAACACCCTCTCCCTTAAATAAGATTCTATTCCTCATAATCCAAATGGCCCATATAGTTGCTAACCAAATCAAGTATTTCCATTTTTTACCTCTATTTAGGCCGCCAAACTGCAGAAAATGCAGCACCATGTCGTCCTGCATCGCCACCTCCACACCCATCCAATTCAGCAGCTGCACCCAAATCTGTTGCGTGAATGCACAAGATACGAATAGATGCGAGACAGACTCAACACCTGCAAAACAGAAAACGCAGCACCGAGAGTGTGGGTCAGTTATAATTCCCCTTTTCCATAATTCTTCTCTGACTGGAACGCGGCCCTGCAGTAACCTCCACCCAAAATTGCAAACTTTGGACGGGACTGCGCTCTGCCACAGCCCATTTAGCGCAATAGTCACATTATGATCTAATGACTGATTATTGCCCATCCTAATCAGTCCATTGTATGCAGATTTGACTGAAAACGTATGTGAAGAATCGGGCAACCATCTCCATCTATCAGGGCCGTCCAATGCTGGACCGTTACCATCCAAAAACGCCATCAACTGAGAGTATTCTTCACGTTCATAATTAAAGAACTCTCTCCTCCATAACAAATTCCACACCCATCGGTCACCGACCCACTCACCCACCTCCTCGACCATATTATCTTTATTCAGTGAAACAGCATACAACCTAGGAAAATGATCCTTCAGAAACCCCCCACCAGTTCAATTATCTTTCCACATTCTTGTTTCGCTACCTCTACCCAATTTGATATTAACCGCATTACTGAACCAAGTTGAGTGCAAACCCATAATGTCTCTCCACCATATAGATGCCTGTCTGCTAATATTTGGAGATTCTAACACAGCCTCCTTCAAATTACCATACTTAAAGGACAATAGAGGAAACTAAACAGCATCACCATCATTAATACACCTCTATTTCCACTTCAGTAGCAAACTATGGTTGAAAGTCTCCAAATCCTTTATCCCCAGTCCACCCAATTCCTTTGGAAGGCAAATCTTCTGCCAACTAACCCAACTAACCTTCTCCTTGCCACTGCAACCACCCCACAAGAACCTTCTTTGTATGCCCTTTAACACCTTCAACACATTCTTCGAAGCCTTAAAAAATGAGAAATAATACAAAGGCAGGCTAGACAACACAAAATTCAATAAGGTGACTCTACCGCCAATTGAAAAATGTTTACCTTTCCAGGATGACAGTCTTTTTTGAAAGGAGGCTATCACCTGGTTCCAGGTTGAAGAAAGCCGGGGGTTAGCACCCACCAACACCCCCAGGAACTTGAAAGGAAGCCTGCCCACGCTACAATGAAGAAAATTAGCTGCTGCTTCCAAAAAGTTTGTTTCCACGTTAATCCCCGTCACATTACTCTTGTAGAAATTAACCCGTAAACCCGAGGCCAACTCAAAGCCTCTTAGAATCGCTTTAATACACCAAACATTATCCCAAGTGGGTTCCCCAATTAACACAGTGTATCCGCATACTGGAGTAGAGGAAAGGAAATATCCTGACTTACCTTATTGCCCGAGAATTGGCCAATCTCAACTGTATTATTTACCAGGCCCGTTAACCCTTCCGTAACAATTAGAAATAGGAAGGGGGCAAGCGGATGGCCTTGCTTTAACCCTCGCTTTGGAATAAACTCATCTGTTGGACTCCCATTTACCAGAATTGACATTGACCCTGAACGAATACAAGCTTGCATCCATCTACGCCATTTCCAGTCAAACCCCAACCTCTTCATCATATATTCCAAGTAGTCCCAACTTACAGAATCATAAGCTTTCTCAAAATCGACCTTGAACAGCATGCATTTATCTTTTGTTCTCTTCACCCAATCGACCACCTCACTAACCACCAGGACCCCATCAAGGATTTGTCTACCTGGGAGGAACGCCGTCTGGCTTTTAGAAATAACTTTGTTTAAGACCAATCCTTAATGATTTATTCTGCATAAGACAAATAGCGAAAACATTGAAATATGTAATTTTTGACTAATACATACAAATGGGACTAACAGATGTATGCACTATTTGTCTTATAACAAAAATACACAATTCATCGCCCATTAAATTTCAAGAACTTCAATACCCGTGCACTGCACGAGTAATGGTACTAGTTACTTTAAAGGGAAAGTTAATAAATATTTTTTTGTATTTTTGGCATAATTTCACTTATTGTGACTAATTATTGTGGGTTGATAACTTTTATAATCTAGGTATAAAAATTATTTTTTTATTTTTAATATTTGGTGACAACTATGGTATCTCTTTTTTTTTTTTTACAACATGGCATCTCTTTTTTTATTAAAGAAAGCATCGAAGTGAATATTTTTCATTACTGAATAAAATTTCAAATAAATTTCTATAAATAATTTTAATTCACTTTCTCCTTAAAAAAACTAACTTTAATTCACTTTCCCACTATCATAATCAAGTTTGCTTAATGATTAATTGAGTTATTGAGATTAAATTTATACACAATTTGTATTATTTTGTTGGGTCTTGCTAACGAGTGCCTTAATGACATTGTTTAAAGATTCTAAACAAGCTAATTATTCATCGAAAAACTAAGTATATTTCTTATCAATGTATTAAATACACAACTTTCTAAGGAGAAAGAAACCCTAGTGTGCCGTTTCTCCACCTCGAGCTTTCGTCTTTCCCTTTCTAACCACTGGAGGGGTGATTTTTGGCCCCTTTTTGGCCAGAAATCACCCATCGACATCGTTTTCTCTCTCTCTCTCTCTCTCTCTCTCTCTATCTATCTATTTAAATAAGTGGTTTTTTCACATAGATCTAGTTTTTTCCGTGTTTTTTCCCGTGATTTCGTTGTTTGAGTGCGGCGTTTTGTTTTTTCGTTGTCTTAGTGCGGCGTTGTTTGGTTTTCCGGTCTTGCTGCAGTGTTTCGTTTGATTCAGATTGACATATCGGCTTCGATCCATCCTAGTTTCAATCAAGACGTGGATGTCAACATTATAGATCCGAGTGCTAATGGTGGTCACCGCCAACCTCAACATCATTTCCTCCCTACAAATGGCTCCTGAGCATATGGTTCGATTGGTCATATCCGAGACCACGTATAGTCGATTTGAGTCTGCACAGAGTATAGTAATGACCCGTAACTGGATGAGTTTAAAGACCGTGACTCCTCATTTCTCTTTGGCTATCGACCGTACTTGGAAGCTTTTGATTTGACTGTTAGGATTAAGATGACATGGTAATGCCATATTGACTTCTGTTTTAATTAAGTGTTTCATTACCATGTACTTGACTGACTTAGATGTTCGTGTTGATTTTCAATTGTGGATAGGGAATGCCCTAACATATTTTGTTCAATCTGGATGTATTGATCTTTTTTCTAATTTTTGAATGAAGTTTGATTTTCGTCAAAAAAAAAAAATACACAACTTCTTATAAAAACTTACTTTTTTTAGACTTATTAAACAATGTTGTTAAGATATTCATTATCATTTGCCTATTTTTTAAAATTACTCTAAAAATTATTGAAACTGGTAATTTAACTTTTTTTCATTTAATTAGCTACCCACGTAGCCAGACAGTTATCTTCTCACGCTTTTGGCTCATTACACCTTACAAATGTGCAAGACATCGTTGCAATAATTTACGTTCTCTTGGAGGCACCGGTCATGGTCATCTATCCAAATTCCATATTATTTGAGTCTGACATTGACTTCCACATGATTGTGCTCCTGCCTTTAGATATTTGAGGAGCAAAACCTTGTTGTATTTCGAGTGGTTTAAGATTCACCACCATGGAAATGGAAGGAAGAGCAACCAATGACAACTCTCTCACCTTGAACCTCGAACAAGGTCAAGAAAAGGGTACCCAAAATGATGACAGTTATGGCCTTGCTTCTGCTCATACTATTGACAACGGTATTACCATCCACATCTATTCTCTGCTAAACTCTGTTTATGCGTTTTTCTTTTTAATTTCCGGGTAAACTACTCTGTTTTAGTTTATTAATTAACTAACTATCAAGTAGTGTTTTACGTATGATTGATTCATCCACTCTTCTAGGCTTCTTTGTTGGGTGGGGGTTGTCACACTTGTCACGAGTTGCTATTTATCTGGTTTCACCTTGAAGATATCAACAAGGACATGGACTATATATTATTGCTGTTTTTCTTTCTTTCTTTCTTTCTTTTGGGTCTTCAATCATTCTTCTTATGACGACGAAAATGATTACAATTTACAGATTCGTGGGAACAAGTGGGGTTGATGTTGGTGACAACTTTCAATTGCGGGTGGATATTAAGTTTTTCTAACCTTGTAATGGTGCCACTGGGCTGGACTTGGGGTGTCATATGCCTTGTTCTTGTGGGACTCTACACAGCCTATGTTAATTGGCTCTTGGCAGCTTTTCATTTCATCGATGGCCGTAGATTCATCAGATATAGAGATCTCATGGGATTCGTTTATGGTGAGCTTTTCATTGTGTGTATCATATTAAGTCATACTTAACTGAAACAGATTGTTAATTGAATTATTCCTTATCCTTAATTTCTCAAGGCAACAACATGTATCACATCACATGGATTTCTCAATTCTTGACCCTTCTCCTTGGAAATATGGGTTTCATCCTCCTAGGAGGCAAAGCACTTAAGGTAAATAAATTAAGTACATACTTGACGATTAACAAAAGTCCATATATATAAATTATGGAGTGGATAGAATCTTGAATGAGTTGATTTTGAGAGAAAATGGTTGTTCTATTGCAGGAAATCAACTCAGAATTTAGTGATTCTCCCTTGAGACTACAATACTACATAGTAATGACAGGAGCAGCATACTTCATGTTTTCCTTCTTCACCCCAACAATATCTGCGATGAAAAATTGGCTAGGAGCTTCAGCGGTGGTCACCATCACATACATAATATTTGTTCTGATTGTTGTAGTCAAAGATGGTAATTCAATTAACATTATGTTTTTGTTTAGCTTTCAAAATATATATTCTCCTGAAACTCTTGTCCCCTGTCATCTCCCATAGTTATGTAGCATTGAATTTATAAGCCCACCCCGTCTATTATTTGTTGTTTGGAAGGGAAATCAAATTCGAATGGGGATTTCAACATTAGCGGAAGCGAAGTGAGCAAGGTGTCCAATGCTTTTGGGGCCATTTCTGCTATCATTGTTAGCAACACCAGTGGCTTACTTCCTGAGATACAGGTCATATTTTGTAGTATTTTGATTCCGCAAATTCTAGGGCGGATCACCTTGAAACGTGGGCCTGTACTTAAAAAATTGTATGCAACTCTGGTGACGACTAACGCTACCCCCGAGAAAACAAAAGTTCACAGTACTTTATTTCCTCACTACTATGACGGTGACATGATCAGTGTCGTTTCGATAAAAACAATGAGAAACTCATAAACAACAAATATGAGTGTTTCAAACCGTTACCAATCATGTCACCTTCTCAGCCGTGAAAACGAGAAAGACAATGAACTTCTGCTTCTAAGTGACGGCGTCCGTCTTCGTCAGAGTTTTATGCGATTTTTTTAAGTACAGATTCATTTGGACCATGTGTCAAGTGGTCCTGGAACCCACCTGTCTATAAATAATAATATTGTAACTTTCTTTGTTTCCACCTTTTATATTTTGTATAACTTTGTCTTTTTGCAGTCGACTCTACGTAAGCCGGCAGTGAAGAACATGAGAAAAGCCCTGTACTTGCAATATACAGTGGGAATACTGTTCTATTACGGTGTTACAATAATGGGATATTGGGCTTATGGGTCAATGGTTTCGGCATACCTTCCCGAAAACATGAGTGGTCCCAGATGGATCAACGTCCTCATTAATATCATCGTCTTTCTGCAGTCCATAGTTTCCCAACATGTATGTAAGATGTGCCGTGTACTACTAAAATTTACTAATTCAGTAAAATATTATGCATTTTTAGACGGTTAATTGAATTTGAGTATGACAAAAAAAAATAAAAAATACTACGTATCTAGCAAATTGAAAGTGCCTTTTATGTCCTTTTGAAAAATGCAGATGTTTGTGGCACCAATTCATGAGGCGTTGGACACTAAATTTCTAGAAATTGGCAAGGGTATGCATTCAGGGGGGAATTTGAAACGGTTATTTCTCCTACGCGCGTGCTTCTTTACTGGGAACACATTCGTCGCTGCAGCATTTCCTTTCATGGGTGACTTTGTAAACTTGCTGGGATCATTTTCACTCGTTCCCCTCACCTTTATGTTCCCTAGCATGCTCTTCATCAAGGTTATTTATTTTTGTGACAATTGGATAATACAAATTGAAGCTTTAGCTAACGAACCCAAATATCATTATTTTTATATAATGTGACTAATTAATTTGTTTCTGCCTTTGGTTCAATTTTAGGTTAAGGGAAGGACAGCTAGAGCAGAGAAGAAGGCGTGGCACTGGCTCAACATCGTTTTTTCTTCTCTGCTTACAATAGTAACCACAATTTCAGCTGTTCGGTTGATAATCAACAACATCCAAAAGTACCATTTCTTTGCCGATGCATGATTGCCGATCTCATCAACTTCATGTCTTAGTCTCAGTGAGAATTTAGCTTGAAGATACATTTCGTGGGAGTGAAAAATTACAAAATTCAATAGTGTAAAATCATTGAATATCATTGCGGTTAAATCCTTCGCTAACTATTTGTCATAGGTCTAGTAAAAAAAAAAAAAACTATTTGTCATAAGTGTATACTTTTAATGTAATAAACTTTTCAAAAAATATTTTTTACTTTTATTTTCTTAATTATTGTGTAATAATAGCACTTTCCCGGATTCCATATTGTTACACTCATTTTATTACAACTATTGTTATCCTCATTTGACTGCCATTGTAATGTTATATTTACCTTTTTTTTTTTTTGTTGACAGAATCAAACTTAACTCATTTCATTACAAATAATTTCAACAATACATCCAGGAATATAATGAAAGTCACTACGAGATACATAAGAGGTAGAAGCTCTTGCAACAGCATGAGCACTACTATTAGCTTGTCGCCTAGCAAAAACAACCTTGTAGTTGTTGTATACAGATAATAAGGCTTGACAGTCCTCTATGAGGGAGCCATACTCGGATCTATTAGTTTTGACACTGAGCACATCATCTACCACCTGTTTACAATCCATCTCAAAAATTACTTGGTGAAAACCAGCCACTGCGATCCAACGCAACGCTTGGAGAAATCCCCAAGCCTCGCCTTTCGCTGCGGTCATAATGAGCTTGACACCAATCCGTGCAAGCCATGATAAAATGTCCCCTGTCATCTCGCACACACAATCCAATCCAAACACAGCCTTGTAGTAGGAAAATAGCTGCATCCAAGTTGCATTTTATAGAGCCTACCTACGGAGGAGACCATCTGGGAGTGACGGTGGATTTACCATGAGCAACATGTGTACAGGGCCGCCGGGCAAGCTTCCAAGATCGCAACAATTCCTCACCCCGCGTTACCACCTACACAGCATTTTCACCTATGCCTTCCCAGTATTGAACATTCCGCCGTTTCCAAAGACTCTAAGTAATCATCACAACCATCTCCACGCGGTACTGCGAAAGCTGCTTCAAAACATCCCACAAAAATTCTATGAAACCTTCTAAGCAAGCATCAGAGGTTCAACAATATGCCACAGATTAGCTCGCCGTCAACATTCAACCGCGACTGGGCAAATTAGAAACAAATGCCAACTCGATTCAGTTGCGGCGTCACAACAGGGACACATGGTGGAGCACTCAACACCTCTATGGTGTAGATTCTCTCTGTTAGGTAAACAATTCCTAGCTGCACGCTACAAGAATGTGCAGATTTTTGGGGGCACCACGAGGGATCATAGGCGCAACCACTCGCCCTCCACCTTCAGAGCATCACAGTTGATTAATCTTTCCATACATACATGATAAGCGCTTCGAACTGTGTAAACGCCTCTGCGATCAAAAGGCCAAATGATTTCATTAGGTTTGGTCCGATTTAGCTGGGGGATTTTAGGATTTCTGTAGCATCGCATGGGTTGAAAGCTTGGTGGATGAGTGGTGCATTCCAGGAGTTCGTGACTGGGTCAATTAGATCGTGGACTACAGGGAGTTGAGACATAGCATGTGGTGGTGTTTGAATCCGTGGATCAACTGCGTCATGCAACTAGGGAGTGTGCCATATGTTTATTTTTAACCCATTTTTGACTCTCCAACGATAGCCCTCATCCAACAATATCCGAGAAGACCAGATACTATGCCATACATAGCTGGGGTTATGCCCAATTATAGCCCCTAAAAAAAATCCTCTCTTGGGAAATATTTAGCTTTGAAAATTCTCGTCACCATAGCATGGGTTGGTCATAAATTTCCAACCTTGTTTTCCCAACATTGCAAGATTGAACCCGTGAAGGTCACGAAAGCCTATACCACCCCACTCCTTGCGCATTGTAAGCTTATACCAACCAAGCCAATTAATACCTTTTTTATCATCTTGCTTCGGTCCCCACCAAAAGGAGTTCATCATACGCTGGATCTCCTCCTCAACAGAAGTAGGCAAGAGGAAGACACTTATACAGTAAGAGGGAATTGCTTGTGCCACTGACTGGATGAGCACTTCATGCCCCGCTTGAGATAACATCTTACTACTCCAGCTTAAGATGCGCCTCCAAACTCTATCTTTGATATAGTTGAAGATTGTTTCTCCCGATCATAGAAGGCAACACTCAGGAAAGACTGGTCCAACTCTATCATCATTCACAAGAATAGAGCATTTCACCGTGGTGACACACATTTCATCCAGTCAATCCACTGCTGAGCAAAACCCAACCGGTGTAAAATAGCCAACAGATAGCCCCAGTCCAACTCTATTATAGGCCTTGTAAATGTCAATTTTCAGAGCAGCTTCTCCTCTCCTACCACGGGTCTTGCACTTAAGATGATGGATAATCTCAGAGGCAATCAAAACATTATCAGTAATGGACCTACCAGAAACAAAGCTAGATTGCTCCTTCGAAATACATTTAGAAAGAACGTGTTGGAGTTTGTTAGCAAGGACCTTTGCTAAGATCTTATAAACCACATTACAAAGTGAGATTGGTCTCAGGTCTTTCATAGAGACTGGCGACTCACATTTTGGAATTAGAACAATGTTTGTATCTCCCAAAGCACTTGGAAGACTTTGAGAATGTTATATTTACTTAGTGCTTTAAATTTTGTGTTTAGTTTATGAGAGAGATGTGAGATAGAAAGTGAGTAAATTAAATAGGTTATTTGACATAAGAGAAATAGGATAGAAAGAAAAAAAGAGTTCTTTTCTCTCCTTTGTTGGATGGATAGAAAGTGAGAATAGAAAAATTGTATTATTTATCAAATGACAAATACCCTTGCTATATTTTCGACTATATTTTTTTTCTTTTATTATAAGTAAATTATGTATGTGCCTTTTATAATTTTAAAACTCTTCTTTTTAAAATTCTTTTTAATTTATACTTTTAAGGTTTAATTACTCTTGAGGTCCCTAAACTATTTAGGGGCTTTTAAATAGGTCCCTAAACTGAAAAAGTTTATAATTGGATCCATGAACTTGTCAATAATTTGTAATTAGGTCCATAAACTTTTGAATAATTTGTAATCAGGTCCATGCTTATTGACAAGTTTAGGACAAGGTTACAAATTATTTAAAAATTTGGGGACTTAATTACAAATTATTTAAAAATTTTGAAGACTCGATTAAACATTTTTTGTTAAGGGACCTAATTATAAATTATTGACAAGGTCAGGTATCCAATTATAATTTTTTAGCTCAAATATATATTTAAAAATTCTCAAATAGTTCAATGACATCCAAAGTAATTAACCTACTTTTAAATATTACTTAAATTTAAAAACTATCTGTATGACATAGAAAATACTCACTGGTTGATTGTATAAAAATAATTTATTCTCAAAATATTTGAGTGAGTTAAATTCAGAATATATTTTAGATTATTAATTTTAGATAGAGGTTTAATATATGTAATTTTTAGCAATGCAAAAAAATATGTTATTGAGTGAGTTAAATAGACGGTCAATTTTTAATAATGAAAATAAATTCAACAAAACGAGGAAGGGTGTGAAAAAAACTACTATTGACCAATTGCTAATTTTATACTATAAATTAAATTAAATATTAAATATGCCATTAGACGGTGGGATCCTGAGTTGATAAGAATTGAATGGGAACCGTTGTCAAAAAAAGAATTGAATGGGAACCCAATTTTTTCAGACACGTAAGTTTTCATCAACTAAACATTATAAATGCCCAAAAAAAAGAAAAAGAATGCTAGAATATATTGATATATGGCATAGGCAATAAAATAATTTCATTTTATGTTTCATTTTCTAGGCAATAAAATAATTTCAAAACTGTCATTGAAAACAATAATGTTTTTTCATTACAATTTATTATTATTAGTATAAATTTTCTATAATATTTTTAAATTTTTTATTCAGCTTATATAAAATAATGAATGTTACTTATTATTCAATATAAGTAATATAAAGGGGCTAGTTCCTTACAACGTGGCAAACCAATGTTCGAATCCCTGTTGGGAGAGATTCCCACATTTAGTGTCCGATGCGTCTCGTACAGGATTGTCTCCGTTGAAGGAGACCTGTGGGAAACCCAAAAAAAAAACAGTAATACACTACATAGATTGTGCTATTATTAACTTACAAAATACAAATTAGTCTATAACCAATTTCAATAGCATCCATATATCTATGCATGGCACAGGTCAATTATTCTAGCAAAACACTAATCTTAAGGTTGGGTTTGAGTGGTTAATGCACTCCATCTAAAAGGACGAATGAGTTCGATCCTTGGTGATAGAATAACTTGAAGTCAGGTTTTACTTTCCTCATGGCTAAAACTCCGAATTAGTCATACCTCTTTCCCCTGAACACCGGAACGGGATCAAAAACCTCTAGACAAAATAAATTACTAATAAAACACTAGACTAAATAGTGCATGAAACAATCTAAATCATTGAACTAGTAGATACATAAATCGGTTATTCTGAAAGTTGAAACATTATTTCCTACTAACTGCAAAGTTGAATTGATAAGCCAAAATTCTATTCAGCTTAAAAGGTAACTGGTTCATGAATTCCACAAAATTACACGCATATTAAAATTTTTAAACATATTTTTTAATTAAAAATAGGTCGTGATCCAACATTGTTGGTGTTCAAACAAGAATTGAGACGAAAAACAATAGCAACCAAACCAAACAATTCCAGCAGTCCAAATCAACATAGAACAATTCTAATAATGTGCAATTCAAAACCCTAAAAGCAATTAACCAATAAAGAGAGAAGTAGAGGAAATTAACACACAGAATTGTTGACGCAGTTCGGTCCCAAAAAGATGACCTAGATCTGCGGGAGAGAGCAGCCCTCCATATCCATTATCTTCAAGAGTCTTTATACCAAGAAAATTATAATTGTTGTTCCCAATCCCCTCTATTGTTCAAGATGAATAATACCAAGATCTTTCACATTGTAATCTCTTAACCACTCATGAATAACCCTCAAGATTACAAAAGAAGAAGATTGAACCCTCCCTATGAAACCCTAAGCCCCAAAGTGTTTAGAAAGTGTTTCCAAAATGCCCAAATAGCTCCTAAGATCGCTCTGCTCGCGTTCTCCAAGTTTTACTCGCGTTCTGCTGCTTCTGTGCTATATACTGGGCAATAACAGGTTTGTGAATCGATTCACAAGTAAGAGAGAATCGATTCACTCACTTAAAACAACACCTCCGCCTTTTGTGAATCGATTCCAGTTTCGACTCCCAAAGGGACTATTCGATTCACGAACTGATGAATCGATTTGTGAATCGATTCAACAGCTGGAAAAATCACTCATATGCATTCCAATGACTTCCAAACTGATTTTAAGATATTTCCCCACAAACATAATATAGATTGTGACTTTTATCGCTAATATGTAGCTTTTCTTAAAATCACGATTCTTAGAAGATCTCCAAGCAAAACTAAAAGCATATACATATCTTGTGGGAATAATTTTTGCTTTTACGTATACACTATACACACATTATTTCTGCATACACTTAATTTTATCGTAACTCCAAAGTTTAGTATGAGTGGTTAACGCAATCGATGTAAAGGGACGACTTCGGCTAGTACCTGAGTTTAATTTCTGACGATAAAACAATTTGAGATTGGGCTTGGGTTCAAAGACCACTAGACCCAAAAAAAAAAAATTCTATCCTTAAAAAGAATACATCACAATCATTAATTGTATTTTTTTTTTACATAAATTTGATAACAACTCATTTAAAAACTAATGCCTATTGGTTTAAGTAATAAGCACGTTACTTTTCTCAAGTCAGTCTCGTGTTCATGGAGTCCCCTGAGTTAAAAAACTTGTTTCCTTAAGTTGTTCTCAGAGCTTAACTTTAAATTAAGTGAATCCAATTTAGACAACTTAAGAATATTGATGGGATTCGATTCCTAGTTTTATTAGTGAGGAATTCATGAAGAATATGATAGGACTTCCTAGCTACAGATTTAAAAGCTTGGGTTTTGGCGTTTGTCCCCCCAATATATAATGGGACGGAGGAAGTATTGTACTAACAAAAATATTTCGAAAATAATTATGAAAAAGATTTTGTAGTGTTACAAAAAAATTATATATTGAAAATTTAAAAAAAAAAACTTTGTCATACCACTATGAAATAAATATAAGATTATTTTTTATAATGAAATATTTTAATTACTTAAATAAAATAACCACATTTTGTAATACATAGTGTTGGTTATCCAAGTGTGAGGGGTAAAATAAAGAAGTCCTACACCACCTAGTAATAAATAAAATGAAGAGTATATAAGAGGTCAGACTTATTGACGTATTACCTTCATGTTTTCGGAACAAATGTGGTTAAAGTATCTTGATGCTCCTCTCTAGTTTTCCCAACACATTGAATGGTTATAGTTTTTATCGTGTAATTGTACTCTATCATGAAAAGTATATTTTTTTATAAGCAAAATATTATGAGGAATGCTACGGACACTCTTTCTAACACTCTCTTTTAAACACTTTCTCAATGATTGGGTCACGTCACACCTTTTTTTTCCTAAATCAACAATTGGTTTGAAAATTACTATCATATAGATCATATCTGTAAATTTTAACATTAATCTATGATCATTTGCTATGTCATCAAGATGCGTCAAGATTAACGTTATTTGTAACTACGCCGTTGACGTTAATCTTAACGCATCTTGATGACATAGCAAATGATCATAGATTAATGTTAAAATTTACAGATATGATCTATATGATAGTAACTTTCAATCCAATGATTGATTTTGAAGAAAAAAAAGTGTGATGTGTCCCAATCCTTGAGAGAGTGTTTAAAAGAGAGTGTCAAAGAGAGTATCCGTAGCATTTCTCAAATATTATTAGAGAGTACAAGGGGTACTCCAACCCGTACATCAATTTACATAGCCTATTGCTCTATATGCAAGCAACAGGGTTACACCACTGATCAGAGAAACCAAAGTTGGAATTTCTACCCAATCTACTAACAAACCAACCCAAGATATAAATTTAATTTGATTCACCACTAGCTGAATATCTAGAACAGCACCTTGAAACACCACCTTGTTCCTCATGGACCATAAACACCAAACAGTAGCTAACCAGAAAATATGACGCACACTTTTAAATTTCCTTCCCATGAGTAACACGCCATGCTGCAAAAAAATTAGGAACTGCTAAACACTCACTAACTTCTTCAACACCCATTTGAGTCATGCGACATGTGAAGAACAGATGCGAACATGTTTCAACGTCATCAAAGCAAAAAACACATGATATGCCGTGTGGATCAGAAATAATACCTCTGTGAAATAGCGCACTTCTAGTTGGTAACCTGTCTTGTAGTAATCTCCATGAAAAGTATATTTAAGGTGCCGGGTGAGACCATTCTTCCTTGAGATAAATTGATTATTATTGATTATGACTATAATAAAACCATGTATGGTTAGGATTTGTTCCTTCCACCCTTCAAACTCTCACCCGATGTACCTATCTATCTCCTATAATATATAACATGGACCATATATAGTAATAACTTTGTTGCATATTAAAATTATGATTCTATATAGTTTGATTAATAAAGTGAGTTGGAGTATTTACTATTGTGGTTCTGGTTCCACATATACAAACTAAAGGACGCAAAACACAGATAACAAAAGGATGATACATGTGGTTGCGTGTATATATATATATATATATATATGAGTCGGGATTCGTTTATAGGTATCAAACTTAACATACTTACACCTTCAATAACTTTTTGCAGAAGACGAATTTAAGTAATCCAACCGTTAAATTGAAAATTGTCGTTAAAGCACAATTTCTTAAGCGAACCTTCCAACAGAATACGTTGCTGTGGATAATCCTTTTTTTGGATAAGTAAAAATTCATTAATAGAGTCTAACTGCAGCATCATCATATGCAAACTCTATCCACCTTCTATGAAAGGTTGGAGAGCGCATACATAATCATTTGCTAAACTAACTAGACTTTAAACAGATACAAAACACCAATGTCAATACACTTTCCATTTTGGGATAACCTCCAACACCTAACCACACCTGATATCTATTTTACAAACATAAAAACATATATTTGGCCTATTATCTAGACAGCAATACAGAACAAGAACACCTTTTGCAATTCATCATAAACCAGCTATTAGAGCTCCAAAGGAGGGAGCAATAAAGCAGTATGTTTATTGTGCACCCTGTCAATTACTCCTTAGAATCCAAACTCCATTTTGTACCCTTTCAACCAAACAGCTGATCACGACCAAGAACAGAAGACCAAGTCTCTGTAGTCATAATCAATAATATGAGGTTTCTCACGACCGCATCCGAAAGGAGTAGGATTGCCCTGCATAAACAGAAAATTACCCCCAAACAGATCATTCATGTGACTCTGCCCATTCTTCAACTTCTTCCAAGTCTTGCGCCACGAGACTCTGACTTTAGAGATAAATTTGGTTTTTTTTTTGAGGAATCTCCTCAAGCCAGCAATACGAAGCCTTGGTCTCCTCCTACCTGTTAGAGCCCTAAGCTTAAGCCACGCCTTTGCTTTCCTCACTTCTCTTTGTAGTATTTTATCATCCAATTCTTCCTCGTTTCTCAGTCTCTTGTAAGAAAGCTTGCCTAATGAAGCCATTGCAAAACTAGAGGTATAACTAACTATAGGCTAAATAATTTGTGAGTTTAATGGGGTAGGACTGCCTTTATTAATTGTTATTCACGGATAGATCTTGTATAAATGATGCTCCTCTGATGTGCGTGTGGCCGCGAAAAGTCAAAAGCAATTGCATGTGCAATCTAGTTCGGTGCATGCAATTAATTGAATTAATAGCGCTGGAATTTCTTGGTAAAAAGCCCATCCAATGGATTGACGATGAATTTATCAGAGCTAGCCCACACTAGTGCAGTTTGGGGATACTAAATCTGTGGGCTTTTTAAGTAGGTTTTGCAACCGACTTATATTCGTTGGATTTTTTTTTTAAATTGGGGGAAGTAGGCCTCTGTTTATCGTTCCCTAGGGTTTTTGCTAGGGAGTGATCGGCGCTCAAGCCGCCGCAGATTCCGACACATCTGGTGTCATCTAGTCGGTGCAATAGGCGTCGTTGTTCTCTCCTCCCTTCAAGTCACTTCCTTCTGCTGTCACTGGACCATGAAAAGGTTGCGAAGTCAGCTCGGTTTCTCCTCCGTTAGGTATGTGTCCACCGCCATGACTCCTCCTTTTTTTCATGGTGGTGGTGAGCCACCACCTACACCATCCCCGATGGCCACCTGCCCTCCACCAGAGCCACCTCCAGAATCACCGGGCCGGATCTTCAATCTCTAGATCTACGCCACCATAATCAATGCTCAGCCTCCAGCCACCACCACTAGGTCTCCTTCCTCCACCCTCTCTACTCTCCACCTTCCCAGACTCCCTCACTTCCCCTCCACTCGCTGTACGCCACCGGAGTCACCCCTACTCATGCAACTTCAAGGCCTCAGATCTGAGCTCCCTAGCCTCTTCTTCCACTCCCGCTCTAGCAAACCGCCACCCGCTGTAAATGTTAGTGGAGCTGGAGAGGACAAGCACGACCTTTGGGCTGGCAAATGTGATGTGAGGGCTCCCAATCTTTTAATTCGGCCCAAAAAGGTGCTAGCCAAGGGTGATGTGAATTTTAATCTCATCTGTAATGCTTTATCTGTGATTGAGATTGAGCCTGTTAGGGTTGTTGCTGAGGAGCTGAAGCAGGAGAGGTTTTTCTTCAGTATGTATAATTTTTTCAGAGGCTTACCTTATGCTCTGAAGCTAGGGTGTTCGATGTGGAAACTTTCTCCTGCTAAGGATGGTGTTTCAAAGCAATCTATGAAATGGGGGGGTCTCATCTAAGGTATATCTTGAAAATTCCCTGGAAGTGTTCGATGTTATCCCTCTTTTAGACTGGGTCCCTGGGAATAAACTGTATTTTGAGCTTAATTGTACTGGGTTGGTTATAGATTCCAAGAATCATTTCCATCACGGTAATCAAATTCACAACAACATAATTTTAATTGTGAGCCTCATACCTTCTTCCCCCTCCCTCCTTGATACACAAAGATGCATTGCTAAATTATGTTGCATATGGAACAACTTGTATCAAGGAGAGGACAATTTGATCAAGAAGGTAGTGGTAATACTCTGGATGTGGGCTCTTATCCAATGATGACTGTGAGAAAGTATAATACTCAACAGGGAGGACCTGACACGATTGCTCTTGTAGCGAGACATGAGTTTCCTAGGGGTGGACTGATTATGCGCCCACCATCAAAACCACCTGACTTTAATTGTTTGGGTTACTGGATTTGTGGTACTGAGATGGTGGATTGGTAATTGTTATGCTTAGGTTAACTTGAGATTATTGTCTTAGGTTTTAACCTTGTAGTCAGGAGCAACTCCTGTGTTTTAAGGAATGATTTTAGAGTTTGCATTGAATCCTGGACTTTGTCCCAATAGTGGGCTGATGATTGTACTGGTAAAATGTTTTGGTGGCCTTTGTCCCCATTTGAATGAAATATTGTATCCTTGACCAACAAAAAAAAAAGTTTTTAAATCGGTTAAAAAACCGATTTAAAAAGCGACTTTTTAAATCGGTTATTAAGAAAACCGATTTAAAATGTCTCTTTTTAAGTCAGTTTTCTTTAAAACTGATTTAAAAGATCAATCTTTTTAAATCGATTATTTGTAAAACTGGTTTAAAAGATATTTTTTTAAATCGGTTTTCTTAATAACCGATTTAAAAAGTTAAATTTTTAAAATTTTTTTTCTAGCGTGCATTCGTTACAGCAACCTGAAGAACAAAATATGGTAAATTACACCAATCATAACCAAAATTGGCACCAAAATTTGCCAAATTATAAAACAGACAAAAGTCTACATTTCAAACAATATAGTGAGCTAATAATACTTCACCAAAATACAAAGTAATATAAATAACAATACCATTAAGTAGTCATTTGTAACAGTCAAATAGACATTTCTAACAACAAAAAAATATCTAAGAATCAAGTAGTCATCATTTCCTTAATCGTCTTGGTTTTTCCAAGTAACTTGGTTGCGCCTCATACATATTTATAAAAAATTGTGCCCAAGTTTTCTGAAGGTTTTGCATTACAGCACGTTCCAATGGTGACTTGTCTCTGAATGTCTGCAAAGTTAAAACATAATTAACTAATAGTAGTAAAACCAATAAGATAATAACTAGTCCAAAAGTGAAGAATAACAAAAGGTTAAAAATTCTATTACCTCCCTGCACGATGAAACAATATCTGCGGAGACAATAGTCAACATATTTTGCATGACATAGTACCCACATGCATAACCGTTATTTTGTTTAGGCACCTACAAATATAATGAGTAAAAATTATACACATTAACTAGTATAAGCTGTTGGCTTTATTGGTCAGTGTCACTTTTAGGATTCGATGGGCTTAACATCCTAACCCATGACGCCTATAATGGGCACAACCCCTTAAGCTTGATGCGGTTCTGAGTATCTTTAAGGAAATAAAGTTGCGCCCTTGCTAACAACTATAGCTTTTGGCCGAGTGGTAAGCGCTTGATCCAATAAGTGGTATCAGAGAAAGGTCATGGGTTCGAATCCCCCGGGTGACACTGGGGGGAGATTGTTGGCTTTATTGGTCAGCGTCACCCTTAGGATTCGATGGGCTTAACATCCCAACCCATGGCGCCTATAATGGGCATAGCCCCTTAAGCTTGATGCGGTTCTGAGTATCCTTAAGGAAATAAAGTTGCACCCTTGCTAACAGTTATAGCTTTTGGCCGAGTGGTAAGCGTTTGATCCAACATCAGCTATAAATTAATTCCAGGTTTTAAGGTACTGATTACGGGAATCACCCATTCAGGCTTCTTATTTCTAAAACCTTGCATAAAATTATATCCTTCCATAGCTCTTATAAAATAATATTAATGAAAAGTAAGTTATATATCTAAAGTAATAATACATACCACAAAGACAATGTATGGCAAATAAAAGCTTACGCATTAATTGGGCGCGAAATGGAACCATTTGCCTTACTATGCATTGAACACATCCAGACTACCAAATTACTCTTAGGACAAAGGATAAACAATTGCCAATGGCCACTGCAACAGTAATGGTGTATCAGAAGCACATAAAAGGAAACTAGGCTACCAATTTGACAATACAGTTAGTAATATGCATGTACTTACCTAGACAAGTATGGTCCTAGATAACAGTCCTTTGTCGGTTCTGTTAGTAGTTTTTTCTGGATGTATTGACGAATAGATTCTTCACAATTATTGGTACCTGTAACGATGGTACCATTAATGTGGTATGGGGGTCCAATAGTCCATACAAATGATTGGTGCCCTTCGTAATACAGAGGCAATGCAGATACCTGAGATGTCGAAACAAATGTTCATTATATTTGAAAGCTAGGAAAAATTTACAAATAATTAATACTTATGTGCATCATACTGCCAAATGGGATAGCTCAAGCTACTCAGTACCCGAACACAAGCGCAAAAGGTCCTTCTTGTCAACGTAAAAATGTTCATGGTGTTCATGTTCCAACTCTATTTTTGCACTTCATTTGTCAAGCTCCATCACCAGTGCAGCCAAATCTCTTAGAACATTTTCTTCATGTACTTCCGCCGGTGAACAACTATCCTTAGCACTCACATTCACATCTTTAGGAGCATGATCTGGTTGATTTTGTTGGGATAAACAAAAAGTTATCATCCTCTGGATCAAATTTACTAAATTAATAACATTCATAAAGTTGGTAATTTTATTTTCATTGTGTTAGGTTATACATACCTGTTCCAAAATTTTGTCTAACTATTGATTAAAACTCTGTGTAACCTCCTTTACAATGCCCTGCCTGAAGGCCTGCAAATGCTCCTCGGTATATATAGCTCCTGTAGGGCAACGCAAAGGTCCTCCATAGAATTTCTTTAGGGCCACACCTCGTCCAGCAGTGCGAACATGGCCAGGATTTTCCGGTGTTCCAATGGCGGTGGTCAAGATATCTTGATGCCCATGCGGAACAAAAGTACCTTGCTAGCTCTTTTCAACAAGGGACCCCTACAACACATAACATTGATGAATTGACACAATGTGTAAGCTTTTTTTACAATAACATTGATGAAATGAGACAATGAGTAAGTTCTTTACTTACAATCTTATCAGCAATTGAGGCTGAAGCCTCGCTTGTATAACCCCCCGATGGCTTTTGTCAGGCCCTCATCCATTGCTCATAGCGCGGTGGAGATGAAGGCTCTAAAAGTAAGGTTGGATCACCCTCCTCTTCCTACAATACTCTCAAAGACTCTTGCTCCATATCACGCTTAAGCTTTCGATAACCCCCACGAGACAATCTGTGGGGGCATTGATTGTTTGACTGGTTTTTTTTTTTGCCTTAAGTCTTTTTATCTGTTACAAATAACACAACACAAAATTCAGCTAAAAAATAAATTAGAATGACTAACTAAAAAACTATAATTCCAACTAACCTGAAACTCAGGTGTATGTCGGCTCGCAACAAACAGCCGCCATGTTTCCCCATCAATGCAACACAGAACAAGGTGATGTATTACCATGTTTATCTCCAGGTCCAAATACGTACACCCTGGTGAGTAAAATCTTCCATTATTAATGGGAAGACTTCTTTCAGCAAATTTTAGAAACTCTTCCACTCCATTCTCATACTCTTCACTCATGCGATTACTTTGCATCCAACTACTATCCATATCTGCGTTCTGAAATAATATGGCATAAGTAATTTATTTTGGGGTCATTGAAGAGAAGATAATTTTTTTTATTTGGTTAATAGTTGGTTATTAAATCTTATATCTTCCAAGGAAAGGATAAAATAAAAGACACAAACATCAAACCTCTCCTTGTACTCATCTTCGAATGAGAGGATAAACCACTCAAAAAAATGATTAAATAGTTAACAATCTATTTAACATCTTTTCTAGTAGAATATCTTTACAATACTACATATAGAATATCTTTATCCATGGGAATGCATTAATCAACTGCAACCTCTTGCACATAATTTTAGTCAGAAAAGCCATAAATTTGACAGGAAGCTGAGAGTGAATGAGAAAGAACATATATGCTAAATGCCATACATCCTAACTCCCCCACTCAAACACTCAAACACAACCAATGGAGATATATATAATAAAGATAGAATAAAATAATCCATTAGATATAAAATTGGAAAGCAATAAAATAAGTTCCTTTTCACTTTCAGGAAGTTTTTCAAAGAAGTCAGTAAGTGGTTTCACATATTGTGACAGACTTGTAATGTTGTTTTGATGAACTCCGGAACCAGTTAAATCTATAGCAGCTACTTTATAGCCACTTTCTTCAAGAAGTGCTATAGTTTTGTACCAACACCAGGCCCCAAAGCCACCTCCGTCAAGATCATCAACCTTTACACCCTGTCAAATTGAAAACTTGCATGTATAAGCTAAAGAAAACACAGCAACAAATATGACAGGGAAAGGATAACATGGAGTGTTAACAAACATACAACTCATATAAAGAGAAGAAAAAAGAGGAAGAGAAGGAGAAAAGGGGGATAGCTCCCTTAGGGTTCCAATATAACAAACATAACAAAAGTCTTAACAATACAAAGCTAAAGAGAGAATATATATGTAATACCCAGACTCTAATCAGGGAATTACTTACTAATCTAATCAAGAATTAAGGTTAATTACAGAAAAATTTCTTTGAATAATAATAAATAAAGAGGCACTGTCGTGGAATTGACAAACTTTGACTAAATAAAACTTTATCGAATTTCATCCTAACAAACTAAAGCTGTCATGCATAAATCAGAGTTTCGAAGAGCGAAAGTTACTAGAATATAAGTACAACGCTAATAATAAAAAGAATGAATAAGAACTAATTGACCAATAAATTTTATTTGCTAAAATCACTATGACATATATAAATACGTAATACAATGACTCGTGATTCGTATAGCCTATTGGTTGACATTATCCATTCGTGATGGACTGTTAAGCAATTTCTTGAATTTACTTTTCAGTCTCCCATAGAACCTGTCATCTGAAATAAATAAAAGGGAAGGGGTGAGATATAAAAATCTCAGTGAGTTCCCTTGACCCCGTCCCCTTACGTACCGTTTATGAATGACATTTATCCACCGAACGATTTACATCAAATAGCTAGCATAAAGAGGTAAGACTCATACTCTTACTAATTTTAAAACTTCATTTAAAGGAATACATTTCAAACTTAAGCTCATCAACAACAAGCCAACAATAATCTTAAGAGAAGATGACATTATTTGAGTAAGGAAAGATACTTGACCCTTCATCAATTGAGATTCTTCCATCTTCCCTTACTTTCACTTATGCATTACAATGATTAAACATAGAAAATTCCTTATCAATAATCCATAGTAGACTATCAATATACTCCTTAAGGCTATCATGAATTGAAAGTAATTTCTCAACATAATCTTTGACTTATATTATTAATTGAAGGTGATATCCACTTCAATCAAACAAGAGTGACAATAAAAACCACAACAAACTTAAATCTTTGCATTCTTGAAGAGTCAAACCATGTCCTTTTAAAAACATTAATTGAAATGGATTTAACTCATTTCACGTTACTAATAATAAGGGTTAAAACCCTATACATAATGAGCCAAAACAATGTGATTTATATGCCAAAACATAGAATTTTCCTAGTCAATCATTCATGGTGATAACTTAACATAATCCTTGATTTTTATCATGAATTAAAAGTGATATTCTCAACCATCCAACAAGAGCAATAACGATAATCATAACATATTTAGATTTTAGGCATTTACGAAGAATCATAACCATTTCCAAGGGCCTATGAGTTGGCTCATGGTTCCTATTACAAAATTGTTTGGAAAACTCATTGAAGACATATATCAAACACCTTAAAGGCACACAAATCATACCCAAAGCAACATAATGGGGGTTCTTTCAACAACCCCAAAAATCACAAATGCAACAAGGTCATGAATCAAACAACCAAGACATGAAATCAACCTAATAATGGGTTTTTAAAAGTTTCCAACCTCTATATGAAATAACCCTAAAAAGGAAACTCACATTGTTGGTTTGGAGACTCAAACCCTAAACTTGGAGGTTGAACAAGATGGAGGAGTTGGTTGAGAACTCTTGATTCCTCTCCTAAATAGCTTGAGCTTCTCCTTTTATTTCCTCTTTTTCCTCTTCCATGGAGCTCTCTCACTCCCTGCCCGATCTCTCTCTCTCTCTCGCAATCTCACTCTCTCTCTGTCTCGCGCATAGTGGCGCGCAGCCACCCCCTCGCCAGAGCAGCCATAATTCCTCCCCTCTCCTTTTCTTCCTCCACGCCCTTCTCCTTCTTTCTCCTCTTTTACCTTTTCTTTTTCTTTCTCTGATCGCATAAAAGGAAGGAAGGGAGAGAATGAGAGGTGCTAGGATGGAAGTGAGTGGCGTGGGGTGTATGGTGGGGTGAGGTCATGGTTTTATTAGATATTTGACTTACAAGTCCTTCTGTAATTCCCTAATTAATCCTTTGGTCCCTAATAAAATCTTGAGCAATTTTAATCAATTAAAATTACACAAGAATAATTAGTCCCACATTTCCTAAATCCTTGGGTAAAATTACTATTTTATCCTTGAGTTCAAACTTACCTTTAACTTACTAAATTAAAGACTATAAACCTTTTTAATCCTTAGGGATTAAATCCCCTTTTTAACTTAGGATCTCTAATTATTAGGCTTAGGGAAGTTGGAATGTTACACTATATTAGCATACTAAAAGAGTAAACTACCCTTATTAACTAATATTATCTAATATCCCTCCTCAAACTCACGATGCATTAACAGAAAGCATTGAGAGTTTGTCAGTCAAAAAACGAAAACGCTTAAAAGAATGAGATTTGGTGAACAAGTCAGCAATTTACATGGAGGAAGAGACAAAAGGCAAAGAAATGGTGCCATGTTGAAGATGATGGTGAGTGAGGTGACAATCAATCTCAATGTGTTTGGTGCGTTGATGAAAAACTAAGTTATGAGCAATTTGAATAGCACTCTTGTTATCACAGTACATAGGAGTTGGTCCAAAAAGAGATACACCCATATCAGAAATCAACCAACGTAACCAAACTATTTCTGAAGTGGTGCCTGCCATAGCACGATACTCAGCTTCTGTAGCAGAGCCGGAAACAAATTTTTGCTTCTTGCTCCTCTAAGAAATAAGAGAATCTCCTAGAAAAATGCAAAACCCCAGTGGTAGACTTGCGATCAGTGGGGCCACTAGCCTAATCAACATCAGAGTAAGCACGCAACTCTAAAGAAGAAGACGAGGAAAAGAGAAGATTCTGAAACTGAGTGCTCCGAAGATAACGGAGAATGCGAAGAACAGCTGCCCAGTGCACTATAGTAGGAGAAACAACAAACTGACTGACAACATGCACTGCATAAGAAATATCAGGTCTAGTAATAGTAAGGTACATCAAGCTTCCAACTAGTGTGCGATATAAAGTGGGATCTGGTAGAGGAACACCATCAGATAAGACATATTTAGCATTAAGCTCAATAGAGGTGTCAGCTGCTCGAGTATCAAAGAGACGAGCTTGTTCAAGAATGTTGTCAATATACTTAGATTGGGAGAGAAGATAACCTCTAGGAGAGTAGGCAACTTTAACCCTCAAGAAATAGCAAAGAGGACCTAAATCATTCATCTCAAACTACTTGGCCAACTGTAATTTCAACTCAGAAATACCATCAACATCATCCCTTGTAACAATCATGTCATCAACATATAAAGAGAGTGTAACACGACCATGAGGAGTAGACTTGAGAAACAAAGCAGAGTCATGATCACTAGAATGGAAGCCGAGGGAGGCAATCACAGTGGAGAACTTTTCAAACCAAGCTCTATGAGCTTGTTTAAGACCATAGAGAGTCTTCTTTAACTTATAAACTCCCCCTAATTATGAGAAACACCTGGTGGAGGAACCATGTATACTTCTTCTTGAATATCACCATTTAGGAATGGATTTTTAATATCTAACTGAGAAATATGCCATTGACAGACCGATGCAACTGTAATAAGAGTACAAATAGTAGTCATTTTGGCCACATGAGCAAATGTTTCTTCATAATCCATGCCATATTCTTGAGAGAATCCTTTAGCAATAACTTGTTGTCAAGTGACTCCAAATACAAGAGGGATGTGAATTGTATATAAGCGGTGCTTTAGAAAACTTTTGCAAATAAAGTGCTGAAATATAACTAACAAGAATTTAATTCCAGAAAAATAAATGGCTTGAAAGATAAATTGTAGAAATTAAATTGCAATAAAATAAATGACAGAAATTAAATAACTGAAATGTAAATGACTGAAAGTAAAGACAATAAAATAAAGAACTGAAAAATAAATTGTTAGAATAATAAAGAGATGTAGAGCAGAAAAGAGCACACAACAATTTATACAGGTTCGGCCACCAAACACCCCTATGGCCTACGTCTTGTCCCCAAAGCAAAGCACTATGGGAGTTTCACTAAATCACTAGCTTTTAAATCAGATTCAGCTAGAAATATTTACAACTCTAAACTAGAGCAATACGTTCAAGAGATATCACCTCTCTATGAACAACTTGAGATTCTCACCCAAAAAAAATTTTACAAATAAAAATGATATAAAGGAGATACACTCAAAAGTGTAGATATACCAAATTGAAGCTCAGAAAAATACAGTCAAAACTATGTAGTATTAAAAATCTCTCAATTAAAAATTGTGCTCAAATAAGTGTGATTAATTGAGAAGAAAATTTGACAGCATTTTGGCAAAGTAAATAATCGCAGGTTATTTGAGAAGCGGCTGACCTGTTCCTTTTATAGGCAAAGAATAGGAGCGTGTGTCATAAAAGAGAAATAGCCCGTTGCGTTCAATCCGGGATTTTTGATTGTTATATAATCGATTATAAGTAATACGTAATCGATTATATATTTGAAATGTGACACACGGATGGCATTTTTAAAATGTTATAATCGATTATATGAAGGTTATAATCGATTATGTAAGATTGAAAACACGGAGATGCACAAAACTTAAAATAATCGATTGTGCAAAGTTGTGTAATCGATTATGCAATAATTACGGAGAAGAAGAGTAGGTCATAAACGATTATAAAAACCCTTATAAACGATTAAAGACATTATGTTCCTTGCATCAAAGTGCTTGCCACCAAAAACTAAGATTCATTTCAAGATAAAGGTATTTTGGGCACTACTTGAAATATTTTTCAAAATGCTTTGTGCTTTAAGAAAGAAGTTTTTTTTTTTTTTCATAACAGAGCAGAATCTGATTTATATTCAACTAGTAATACCATATTAAAAGTTTCAAAACGGAGCTATTAAAAACAAAACATTCAAACTTGTCCAACGAAATAAAGAGCAAAACTAGAAGCGAAAAACTCAGGCGGCAGCCTTCTGGTAAACATAGGTGAGGCTGCACTTACCGCAGTAGTGGCGGTCGAAGTGGTTGGCCATGAAGGTTCTGGCGCCGCACTCCGCGTTCGGGCACTCCTTCTGGAGCCTCTGCACCTTCCCGGAGTCATCCACCTTGTAGAACTGCAGGACGGCGAGCTTCACCTTCTTGTGCTTGTGCTTGATCTTCTTCGGCTTCGTGTAGGTCTTCTTCTTACGCTTCTTGACGCCACCGCGGAGGCGGAGGACAAGGTGGAGGGTGGATTCATACGGATGTTGTAGTCGGCGAGGGTGTGGCCGTCCTCCAACCGCTTTTGGCGAAGATGAGGCGGCTGGCGGTCGGTGGGATTCCCTCCTTGTCTTGGATCTTGGCCTTCACGTTATCGATGGTGTCCGAAGACTCCACTTCTAGGGTGATCGTCTTCCCCGTTAGGGTTTTCACGAAGATCTGCATCTTGAAAGCTCACTCTACTCACGACCGCTTTAAGAAAGAAGTCATAAAATCAATTTGGGATAAAATCTTTGTGAGTTGTGAGTGTATGATTTTATTTTAATTGAGAGCATTTTATTACTACTTACAAATAGTTCTAAAAATAAAATAAATACCCAAAACCTAAAGACTCAAAATCCTTTGATACTTGGTATGCGTCTTGGTGTACTTTTCCGCGTTTTGCACATTTGACTATTTGTGGAACTCCTTTTATCAATCATCAAAACAAATCTTGTCAAGACATGAATTCACAGACTCCCCTTTTTTTATGATGACAAACATCTCAAGGAGGGATTTTAATAAAGTGTGATCATAATAGAGCAATGATATATAGGCGTGATTTTATCAGAGTTTAAGCGCACAAAATGAATCACTCCCCCTTTTGGCAACATCAAAAAGCGGGAAAGATTCAATGGAAAGGCATGTAAAGCATGAGCATAATAACTATCAAATATTTCTAAGGAAGCATAAGACTGAGATAGAGTACTTAAGCATAAGTTAATCCAACTATAGATTAATAACAAAATAAAGTACTCAATAAAAATATAAAATACTATGATGAGGGTTACTAGTCCTCATTTGACCCATCATCATCATCACCATCACCATCATCATCATCATCATCATCCACATTATCCTCATCATCGTCAGATGCACTAGCCGCAGTGGGAGATGGTCTTTGTGGCGGTTGCGGGCGAATTAGACTGTCAATAATAATTTCTTTGTCGTGCAAAGAGTTTTCCAATCTATCAACTTTCTCATGCAATGCATTGATGCTTTCAATTGTGTTCTTTTGTTCACTGAGAATGGCCTAAAGAAGTGGCGTAATTTCAGGAATTCCTAATTCAGAGGAAGGCGGGGGCACAGCCTGAGAAGATAAAGCACCAGCACTGACGGATGGTATAGGTGCAGGATGATCTCTTCTTAGCTTAGGCCACCATTGACTGCCATGGTTTTCCAGCCCAATTTTGTTCAAAGAATGCTCATTAAACCAGGAAAAAAATTCATCATGGCTATGCATAATTTCCCCTTGAAGGGGTATTCCAAAATGAGTCAAAATACGAGTGATCAGGTGAGCATAAGGAAGGGACCCCGGAGTCCTTTGGTCACATGTGTTGCATTATCAGAGCAGCCCAATTCACATTTTTCTAATTTTTAAGAACCCACATAAAAGGTACATCAAAGCGAAGTAACTGAGCAAAATTGCTTCTCCTGGGAAATAATAATCTAGCAATCACATAATGCAGTAGTCTATTTTCAATATTTAAGAGACCAGCAGTAGTATGGATAGCAGAAACATCAGAAACAACCCAAAGCATAGATTTAATGGCCTCTAGCCTATTGTATTCATCAGCTAAAGGAGCAGCAGGAGCATCATCAACAATCAGGGAGCCATTAACAGGCAGGCCACATATACGACCAAACATAGCACAATCAAGACTTATAGGTTTATGGCATACCTTCAGAAAAACGAAGGTTGCAGTAGAACATTTTCACTAATTTCGGGTAGACATCCTCTATTGAGCTCAAAAATTGCAACAGCCTAACAAGCTCAACCTAGTCAATAAATTCGAATTTCTTTTGTTTGAAGAAGTCGGTATCCAAAATTCGGGGTTTTTGGATTTCCCGGTTGTAGAAGGACTTGCTAAGTTCGTTACATTGGTTCTCAGAGGAAAAATAATGTTGTTGGAGTTCCCTGTTCACGAAGGCCGGATTTGAAGTTTCTGGGAGCCATTGCTTCTGCGCGAAAATGGTGAGAATGCACAAAAAAAAATCGCAATAGTAGAAAGTGTGCAGGCCGAATTGGTTTCATTATGAGAGAATAATGAGAACTGTGAAGAAATGAGGGAGAAGAAGAAACATTGTTGAATGAGAGAAAAAAAAATTAAATCAGACGGTAAATGCGAGTTAATGACCAGTTACCTGACCATAATCGATTATTGTGATACCGTAATCGATTATGGTTCTGTTTTGTCGCAATATGATTGGCTCTTTTAGGAGGCGCTGTACTCTGCCACCAATAATCGATTATGGTGCATTAAATAATTGATTATACAAGTTGTTCCGCCTTTCTTCTTCCGTTCCCTTTTTTTGTGATAAACGATTACATGACGGTTGCATTTCTCCTCTTATAGGTTATGTAACGGAACCTGCATAAAAAATTGTTAGCACACTCCAATGCTCAAGTTAGAATTTATTAAGAATAAAATGCACTCACACGCAGTCATTCAATGCATGATTGATCTAAAATTCCTAATTCAGTTCTTAAAAAAAAAAATCTTTAGGCAAAGGTTTAGTAAAAATATCTGCTAGTTGCTTAGATGTTTCCACAAACTCAATCACACAATCTCCTTTTTGAACATGATCTCTAATAAAATGGTGCCTAATTTCTATGTGCTTAGTCCGGGAGTGATAGACCGGATTTTTCTTAAGGTTTATGGCACTAGCATTATCGCACTTAATTGGAACAGTTTTCAGATTAATCCCATAATCATTCAACTGTTGTTTCATCCAAATAATTTGTGCACAACAACTACCTGCTGCAACATATTCTGCTTCAGCAGTGGACAAAGCAACACTGGCTTGTTTCTTGCTATGCCATGAAACCAAGGCATTTCCAAGTAAGTGACATGTCCCACTAGTGCTTTTTCGATCCATTTTGCAACCCGCAAAATCAGAATCTGAGTACACAATAAGTGTGCAGTCAGCACCTTTGGGGTACCATAAACCCATATTTTGTGTGCCAGTGAGATATCTCATGATGCGTTTTATCGCTAAGAGATGTGATTCCTTAGGATTTGCTTGAAAACGTGCACACATACAAACACTAGACATAATATCTGGATGATTAGCAGTGAGATAGAGAAGAGACCCTATCATATCTCAATACTTACTTACTTCGACGGATTTACCACCTTCATCTTTATCAAGATAATATGATGTGGTCATTGGAGTTGAGATTTCTTTAGCGTTGCTCATTCCAAATCTTTTAAGCAACTCCTTGCAATATTTGGATTGGTTTATGAAAATCCCTTCCTTTGTTTGTTTGATTTGAAGACCAAGGAAGTAGTTGAGCTCTCCCATCATGGACATTTCAAACTCGCTTGCATGATATTAGAAAAATCTTCATACAAAGACTCATTAGTAGTACCAAAGATTATATCATCAACATAAATTTGAACAAGTAAAATGTCATGATTTTTGTGTTTGATGAAAAGAGTGATATCAACTTTTTCTCTTTCAAACGCTTTTTCAAGTAAGTATTTGCTCAACCTCTCATACCAAGCTTTAGGAACTTGTTTTAAGTCATATAAAGCCTTTTTCAATTTGAAAACATGATTTGGAAATTCAAAATTTTCAAAACTGGGAGGTTGATCAACATATAATTCTTCTTGAATAAAACCATTTAGAAATGCACTCTTAACATCCATTTGAAAAAGTTTGAAATCCATGATGCATGCAAATGCAAGAAGCATGTGAATAGCTTCTAATCTAGCCATGGGTGCATAGGTTTCATCGAAATCTATGCCCTCTTGTTGGTTATAGCCTTTTGCAACAAGTCTAGCTTTATTTCTAACAATGATACCGTTTTCATCAAGCTTGTTGCGAAAGACCCATTTGGTCCCAATGACTAGGTGATCTTTAGGCCTAAGGACAAGTTGCCAAACATCATTTCTCTCAAATTGGCTCAATTCCTCTTGCATAGCAAGGGTCCAATGTTCATCAAATATGGCTTCATTGACATCATTGGGTTCAATTTGAGAGACAAAGGCCATATGATGACATGCATGATTAAGAGAGTTTCGAGTCGTTACCCCTTTTGAGATATCACCTATTATGTTGTCAAGAGAATAGTTCTTTGAGACTCTCCATTCCTTTGGAAGATTTGAGTGAGAGGATTCTTGAGAAGGTTGAGGCAAGGACTCTTGATCCTCCTTTTGTACTCTTGGTCTCCCTTGTTCCTCTAAGTAGGTATCTTCAAGCATTTCTGCAAGATTATCAACACTTTTTTCTACTAAAGATTTAGGGTTAGATTTATCAAAAGAAACATGCACAGATTCTTCAACAGTCAAAGTTCTTTTATTAAAAATTCAAAAAGCTTTACTGGAAGTGGAATATCCAAGAAATAAACCTTCATCAGCTTTAACATCAAATTTGCCAAGGTTATCCTTACCATTATTTAGAACAAAGCACTTATATCCAAATACGTGAAAGTGGGAAATGTTGGGCTTCCTTCCCTTGTAAACTTCATAGGGCGTTTGTTTTAGAATAGGTCTTATGAGGACTCTATTCATTACATAGCATGCGGTGTTTACCGCGTATTCCCAGAAATACTTAGGAAGGTTGGTCTCATTGAGCATAATCCTCTCAAGCTCTTCAATAGACCGATTTTTCCTTTCCACCACTCCATTCTGCTGTGGTGTTCTAGGTGCGAAAAAATTATGCTCAATTCCATTTTCAGTACAAAAGGCCTCAAATGCCTCGTTTTGGAATTCCCCACCGTGATCACTTCGGATGGATACTATGTTCATTCCTTTTTCATTTTGGAAAACCTTAGCAAGTTTTCGAAAGGCAACAAAAGCGTCATTTTTATGAGAAATAAATAAAGTCCATGATGGTCCAAATAAGTCCATGTGTAAAAGTTATAAAGGCCGGTTTGTAGAAATAATATTTTTTGATTCGAAAGAGGCCTTTACTTGTTTTCCTTTTTGACAAGCATCACAAAATTTATTTTTTTCAAAATGAAGCTTTGGTAAGCCAATTACTAAGTCCTTTCGAACCAACTTATTAAAATGATCCATGTGAATATGAGCCATTCTCCTATGCCATAGCTAAGATTCATCCTCTTTACTAATAAGACAACATGCATCATTTGAAGGTATTTTATCTAAATCAACCATATAGATATTTCCAATTCTAGGTCCAATAAGAATAACGTTTTCAGGTACAGAATATATGACCATGCATCTTGAAGAATCAAAAACCACTTTGTTTCCTTTATCACAAAGTTGACTAATACTTAGCAAATTATGCTTCAAACCATCTACATACAAAACATTCTCAACAGTGGGATTAGGACTCTTACCAATAGTGCCAATCTTGAGAATTTTACCTTTGTTATTGTCACCATACCAGACATAACCACTATTTTTAAGTCCTAATGAAGAGAACTTACTTTTCTCCCCTGTCATGTGCTTTGAACAACCGCTATCAAGATACCAATTTGAGTCCTTGGCTTTCAAGCACACCTACAACATCAAATCAATTTTTAACCTTTGGAACCCAAACCATGTTGGGACCGGATGAGTTAGTCTTGGGCAAAGTGCCCTTTGGAATCCATATTTTTTGTCAACCACATTTTTGTTCTTTCTAATATTGCAAATAGAGGCAGTGTGACCTTTTCTACTACAGTAAAAACATTTAATGAAAGGGATACTTGAAGTGTTGTTGTGATTGACAAGTTTGAAAGATTTTTCATGTGTTTTAGGATCATAACCTAAACCAGCTTTTCCAAAAGTACCTTTTTGTTTTCCCAAAAGAATGTTTAGGTTATCCCTTCCCATGGTAAATTTGGCAAGGGTATTTTCCAAATCTTCAATCTTGTTTTTCAAAACATTTCATTCATCGCATTTGAAAATTTCGTTCTTTTGGTTTTCGCAAAAAGTACAAGTGGAAACTTCAGTCACAACAACTTGTTTTTCTTTAAGAACTTTTATCTCTTGGTTTAAAGTAATAATTTTTTATTCAAAAGAAGAGATGGTTTTCTTAGAAGAAGAAACAATTTTTTGAAGTCTAATTGTTTCATTATTGAGTTCTTCACAAGCGATAAGAAGCTCATCATAAGTTAAAGGAGATTCATGTTCAAGAGCGTTTACCTCATCTACCTCGTGATTTGCCGTGAGACATAAGTTGGCCTCCTCATTTTCTGATTCATCAGACGAGTCCATGTCATTGTCATCCCAGGCAATGTAGGCTCTTCTTCCTTTTGATTCCTTTTGTGGCCTTTTATCAAATTTTTCATTTTTCTTCTGACCATGAGGGCAATCAGGTTTTATGTGTCCCTTTTGACCACATTTGTAGCAAGTTGGATTAAAGGAAGTTCCTTCCGCATTTTTCTTTTGAGGATTTTGTAACTTGTTTGTTCTTCCCTTTTGCTTCATGAATCTTTTGAACCTTCGAACCATCAAGTTCATGTCTTCCTCATTTTCATCAAGACTATCATTGTCGTCAGATTCCTCTTTTTCATTAATGCTTGCTTTGAGAGCAATTCCTTTCTTTTTCTTATCACTTTTCTCACTCTCAGTGGGTCGATTTAATTCTAGTTCATGTTCCTGCAGTTTACCAAATAAGGTTGCTAAAGACATAGTAGATAAATCTCTAGATTCAGATATAGCGGTAACCTTGGGTTGCCAGTTTTTATTTAAACATCTAAGAACTTTATTAATTAAATCTTCACTACTGAAGACCTTCTCAAGAGCTCTGAGATGGTTTATTATACGGATGAACTGTTTTTGCATATCTTGTATGTTTTCACCCGGTTTCATCCTAAATAACTCATACTCATGGGTTAATGCGTTCATTCGAGCCCTTTTGACCTCGATAGTACCTTCATGGGTCAATAGAAGGATGTCCCACATTTCTTTAGCGGTCTTGCAATTTGAGACCCTATAGAACTCATCGTAGCTTAAAGCTGAAGTGATGATGTTCTTAGCTTTTAAATTGTGTTGGACCTTTCTCTTATCATCTTCGGTTCAAAATGATCTTGGTTTGTCCACCACTTTATCATTAATTTATTGAGTGGGAACAAAAGGACCGTTTTTCACAGCATCCCAAATATCGAGATCAACACCCTCAAGAAAAATTTAAATTCTATCCTTCCAATAACCATACCCCTCACCATTGAAAAATGGGGGTCTGTTTATGGAAGTTCCCTCATTATTGTTTGAAGTCATTCTCTTGAGACAGTTAAGTCCTTTATACAAAAGTCTAGCTCTGATGCCACTTGTTGTCAAGTGACTCTAAACACAAGACGGAGTGAATTGTGTGTGAGCGATTCTTTAAAAAACTTTTGCAAATAAAGTGTTGAAATATAACTAACAAGATTTTAATTACAGAAAAATAAATGGCTTGAAAGATGAATTGTAGAAATTAAATTGCAATAAAATAAATGACAGAAATTAAATAACTAAAATGTAAATGACTGAAAGTAAAGAAAATAAAATAAAGAACTGAAAAATAAATTGTTAGAATAATAAAGAGATGTAAAGCAGAAAAAAGCACACAACAATTTATACAGGTTCGGCCACCAAACACCCATGTGGCCTACGTCCTGTCCCCAAAGCAAAGCACTATGGGAGTTTCACTAAATCACTAGCTTTTAAATCAGGTTCAGCTAGAAACTTTTACAACTCTAAACCAAAGTAATACGTTCAAGAGATATCACCTCTCTATGAACAACTTGGGATTCTCACCCAAAAAACAATTTTACAAATAAAAATGATACAAAAGAGATACATTCAAAAGTGCAGATATACCAAATTGAAGTTCAGAAAAATACAGTCAAAACTATGTAGTATTAAAAAGCTCTCAAATAAAAATTGTGCTCAAATAAGTGTGAGTGATTGAGAAGAAAATTTGACAGCGTTTCGGCAAAGTAAATAATCACAGGTTATTTGAGAAGTGGCTGACCTGTTCCTTTTATAGGCAAAGAATAGAAGCGTGTGTCATAAAAGAGAAATAGCTCGTTGCGTTCAATCCGCGATTTTTGATTGTTATATAATCGATTATAAGTAATACGTAATTGATTATATATTTGAAATGTGACACAGGAATGACATTTTTAAAAGGTTATAATCGATTATATGAAGGTTATAATTGATTATGTAAGATTGAAAACACAGAGATGCACAAAACTTAAAATAATCGATTATGCAAAAGTTGTGTAATCGATTATGCAATAATTAAAAGACACGGAGAAGAGCAGGTCATAAACGATTATAAAAACCCTTATAAACGATTAAAGACATTATGTCCCTTGCATCAAAGTACTTGCCACCAAAAACTAAGATTCATTTCAAGATAAAGGTATTTTGGGCACTACTTGAAATATTTTTCAAAATGCTTTGTGCTTTAAGAAAGAAGTCATAAAATCAATTTGGGATAAAATCTTTGTGGGTTGTGAGTGTGTGATTTTATTTTAATTGAGTGCATTTTATTACTACTTATAAATAGTCCTAAAAATAAAATAAATACCCAAAACCCAAAGACTCAAAATCTTTTGATCCTTGTATGCGTCTTGGTGTACTTTTCCGCTTTTTGCACATTTGACTATTTGTGGAACTCCTTTTGTCAATCATCAAAATAAATCCTGTCAAGGCATGAATTCACAGACGAGCTTTGTAATGCTCAACTGACCCATCAGACTTAGTTTTGTTCTTGTATACCCAACGAGATCCAATAGCACGTTTTCCTGGCCGAAGAGGTACTAAGTCCCAAGTATCTGTCTTGTGGGTTTAGGGTTAAAGCAGAAAGTTCCTCTGCCATAACCTGCTGCCAAGAGGGATCAAGACTAGCCTCTTTATAGGAAGAAGGCTCAGACAAACTATAAATATTGATTAGGAAAGAAGCAAAAGAATTGGAATAAGTGGAGTAAACATAATCTAGTAATTTAGTGGACTTACGATCACGTAGAGGATACCGAGGAGGAGGAGGAGGAGGAGTAGCTGCAGGATCAACAACCACAGGAGGTTCTTGAGGGGCTGTGGGGACGAAGGGAACATCTGGAGCTGTAGAAGTACTAGTGTCATCAACCCTACAATTCTCAAAATCAGAGTCATCAATATCCATGGAAAAGGGTTCAATACGTGTGAGATCAGACCTAGTGAGACCATGAGAGTTAGCAGGAATAGAGTAAAATGGTATGTGCTCAAGGAATACAACATGACGGGAAACATATAGTTTTTGACTTGAAGGGTCATAACAACGATAGCCCTTATGGCCCTTCCGGTAACTAAGGAAAACACATATCGTAGAACGAGAAGACAATTTACTAAGTTCTACATGAGGGCGAAGGACAAAACAAGTGGAACCATAGACTCTCAAGGACGAGTAATCAGGAACACAACCATATAATTTTTCAAAGAGAGACAAACCTGATGTGACAGAGGATAGAATTCTATTAATGGCATGAACATCAGTAAGAACAGCCTCACTCCAAAATTCACTTGGAGCAGAGGCAGACAAAAGAAGGGACCGAGCAGTTTCAACAATATGGCGATGTTTTCTTTCAGCAACGCCATTTTGTTTCGGGGTATCAGTACAAGAGGTTTGGTGCAAGGTCCCATCAGAAGCAAGTAACTCAGAGAATTTATTAGAGGTATACTCACCACCTAAATCACACCGAAAACACTTTATAACAGCATTAAATTGAGTTTTAACTAAAGCACGAAACATGTGATAAATACCAAAAAACTCATAACGATGCTTCATAAGATAAACTCAACAATAACGAGTACAATCATCAATAAAAGACACATAATATCTAGATCCACCCTTGGTAGGAACCGGTGATGGACCTCATACATCAGAATGAACTAAATCAAAAGGTGCATTAGAAACTGAAACACTTTTGCTAAAGGGCAAAGCAGAAAATTTAGCAAGTTTACAACCACAACAATCAGAAATATCATTTGTTTGTAACTTCCCTAAAGCACCAGTAGAAGCTAAGTATTTCAAATGAGAAGAGGAAACATGTCCAAGACGAGAGTGCCACAAATAAAAACTAGAAGAAGATGAACTCATTTGAAAAGATGACAAGTCAACAATAGAGGCTGCAACATCTGGTACTTTTAGCTCATCCAGAAAAGTAAAGTCCCCCCGGCCTATGGCCTGTCCCAATCAGCCTCTCGGATCGTTGATCCTGCACATAACAATGAGTGGGACAAAACAAAACTAAATTACCACCAGAATCACATAACTGACCAACAGAGGCAAGACTCAATGTGAGGTTAGGAATGTAGTATACATTTGAAAGAGATAAGTTAGATGTGGAAACAGACCCAGTGCATGCTAATGGCATGGGAGTGCTATCAGCAGTCATGACAGATATAGGTGAGACATGGTTTAAAGACACACACAAAATTATAATCATATGACATATGGAGTGCAGCTCCAGAATCAAGTATATATAAAGGTGAAGATATACCTGACGGGCTAGGGGAAGGAAAACCTTTAAAGGATGAGGCAGACATGGCATGTGACTGAGTGGCAAGAAACTTTTGAAACTGCTCAGCAAGATCGGATACTTGGGGGGTCTCAGAAGATGATACATGTCCAATACTAAGAGCATCTGGGAGAGGAGCAGTAGCAGCATTTGATGAAGGGGCCTTGAAATTTCTTTGAATTGACTGATTTGAAGGAGGGCGCCATTGAGAGGACTATGGTAATTTCCCTAATTTTGGACATTGTGCCTTCCAATGACCCTTCTCCCTACAATAGCTGTAGTAATCAGAACCAACCTTCCCATAGGCTTGCCTTTGTTAAAAGGAGCAGCAAAGACAGATGGAGTGGGAGTGGAGAGAATGCCTTTTTCAGAATGAGAATGAGACTTGAGTCGAATTTCTTCAGCCAATAACTCATTAACCACTGAATCAACACATGGGAGAGGATTACGGTGTAAGATAGTCCCACGAAGGCCTTCAAAATCATCCCTAAGAGCCATCAGAAATTGAACCAAATGCTACTCTTCCCTTCGATTAGTATAAGGCGTGAAGGCTTATAATTCAGCAGATTCAGTAAGAGCCAATTGATCCCACATATTTGACATAGCAAAATAAAATTCCTAAATACTCATATTGTTTTGCTGAAGAGCCTGAATATCAATCTCCAACTGATATTGTATAGCAAAATTAGATTGTACATACAGCCGTGTCAAGTGATCCTAAACAACCTTAGTAGTGTCAAATTTAGCAAGTTGCATGCCTATAGACTGTGAAACTGAGTTATTAATCCAAGTAATGATCTTCGAATTGTTAACTTCCCAATTTTCTAACTCCTTTTCATATTTAGCTGCATCTTTTCTTTATCTTTATCTGTGGGCTTAAGAGATGTGCCCTAAATATAGCTCCACATTCTTTTTCCTTTCAAATTTTTTTTCATTACATAGCTCCAATAGGAAAAGTTTTGTCCAGTCAATTGCACACTAATGGATTGAAGAAAATCATCTTTTTCAGTTGTCATCTCTACAAACAACAGATACCCAAGAAACCAACACAACAAAAGCACAAATACCAGACCAACAGCAGACCAAATACCAGACCAACACAAGAGAAATCAAACAGAAGGGAGAAAAAGAAATACCAGACCACCAAAGAACAAATGCGCATCGGAAGATAAGATCCACACCGAAACAGAACCGCGCCTGAGTACCCAAAACCGTGATGAAGAAAACCGCGATGGAGAGAAAAAAAAATCGGAATCACAAAACGGGTCGCAAATCAGAATCGCAAATCGCAAATCGGGCTAGCTCTGATGCCGCAAAAGCTGTGGATCACGTTAACGTTCTTCCCAAAATCTTACTAGCTCTGATACCATGTTAACAAACATACAACTCATATAGAGAGAAGGAAGAAAAATAAGAGAAGGAGAAAATGGGGAGAGCTCCCTTAGGGTTCTAATATAACAAACATAACAAAAGTCTTAACAATACAAAGCTAAAGAGAGAATATATATTAGCATAATAAAAGACTAAACTACCCTTATTAACTAATATTATCTAATATGGAGAACTCTCACTATTTGGATTAAAAACAAATAATATGCTGACAATTTCACCTATAACTGGCAAAGATAAAATGAAGGTGTTAAAAAGGCTATGTTGCTCACATTCCCCATACAAATTTAGTCAACTTTATCCAATGATTGGTGTTAAATGTTTGCAATATGCTTTTTGTGTTGCACGTATGTATAAATAGAACTACCTTACTAAGGATAACAACAATGCCATTCACACAAGGGAAGAGTTTTCACCCTTTCCCTACATTATGTTTTCACATACAGAAGTTGCATTAACCAAGCCACTTTTAAGTAGTCAGTGAACAGAACACATTATTAACATGTCAGAGGCAAATTAAAGTGATTATCACTCTTCAACCTTCCCTAGTATATAAAAAATAAGGTACCTTGGAATTTATACAAGTGTCAGTTAGAATGCCTAGCATGCAATGCATCCTTCCACATGGGGGAAAAGATTCAACGAACAAAAATTGAGCTAATTCAAACCTCAGCAACGGCCTTTGTTGCTGCTCTAGCTTATCCATACCATCCAGCACGATAGTATCTGAAGCTGGCCTATCTAAACCACTATAAATGTTTCTACAATGTCTTTAAGACCCTGCAGGTGAAACCAAGATAAATAAGCATATTATAAGTAGTAAATTTCAAATTATAAAAGCAGGATACCATAGCATATGGAGATAAATGGCATCTTAAACCCCATAATAACAGATGACAGTAAAACTTGTTACCCACTAGGAAAATAAAAGTAGAGAGGAAAACACAAGATAGAAGAACACCTTCAGATTTAGAGTTTCTGAATATGTGAGCAAACCAGGGGACTTCCCTGAAAGTTTCGGTTGCTCCTGCTGAATATTATTTACTAATTAACATCAGATCATTATCTAACAAGAAAATACAAGAGATAAGATTAAGAATTAAGCAACCAGAAGAATGAGGAAAGGTGTTGGGCATTGTAATTTAAAAGTCAGCTCTAAAAATAAGGGTCTGTTTGGTTCCCGCTTCTGTTTTATCTCTGTTGAAAGTTTCAATGTCATTCTAGAAACCCCAATATCTCTGTTGTAACAAGAAAGAGGCAAAACAAGGTTACCTTAAAAGCTACACTTAACTTTCAGTAAAAAAAAAAACACTTCAAAAGGTCAAACCTCAATTCCTTCATGTGTCCTCCAACTATTCAAGTCTTGAACACATTATTCTAGAAGATATTTCTAAGTTAAGTATCTATATCAAATGCCACGCATAATGCTTTAACATGTTCCCGTACAATTTCCTCTTGAATTAACAGCATTAATGGATATAACTCAAACAAGTTACTTTATTTCCCAAAACTGTTCTGATTCATTGAACTAATAATAGTAATGGATACAAATCAAACAAATTAAATAGTTAGGCAAGCTAATTTTCTCAAAGCAAACGAGATAGGTTCATACCTTAAAATGAGGTTACAATTTCTTCGTTTGTCAGAATGACACAGCGGGACCACCAAATCACAATTCCAACCAAATAGAACCAGAAAGGTTGTGAAATCAGTACCGCTCGAGCAAAGGAAGCAAGTGGGAAGAAGAATCTACCAAGTATTTAAACCCATAAACAAAAGGAAAGACGGTCTCAGGAACGATATTAGTCAATCTGTTTGTAAGTAGTATTATGGACAGAAAAAAACATGCATAAGAATCAAACATGTACAATATTAATACTAGTATTATTTGCAAAAGAAGATCATATTTTAATTCCACAAATATGTCAACCTTACAACCATCATCTATTTGGTGCCAGAAAGCTTAACTCGTTCAATAAACCATCCCAGAAAACATCACAGTCTACTCTAGCTAGCCCAGAAACTGAAACAAGTTATAACAACACAAGAGAAAATACAACAAACTGCATAAGCCCCCCAAAACTTGGCTGAAAAACAAATCGTTGGTCCCATTGCAACACTATCTAGATCAACAAAAATGTTGACTACAGAGAAAAATCAAATAACTTTTTTTTCCTGCATTCTAGATCCCCAAAAACAGAAACTTTCAACCCCACAAATTGATAATAAAATGTGACAAAAACAAAAACAAAAACAAAGACATTATGTACCAAGCAGGTGATTTTGAATCTCACTAGTTGAACCTTAAATGGAAGATGAGGGTGATGAACTTAGAAGAATGAGTGAAACCCAGTTCAGAAATGTGGCTTATAAAATGCTTCAACAAAGTACCTGAGCAGATTCGAACACGAGGACGACGAGGTGAGGCGGCGAAGAGATGCGACGGCGGTTGACGAGGACGACGAGCTGGCGACGACAAAGATATGCGACGGCGGCTGAAACTAAGCAGGGAGCGAATGGATTCGCACGAGACCGTAACTGGATTCGAAAAGACGCGGCGGGGATGGAGGACGACGCACACACTCAGTGGCGGCGGCGAAGAAATGCGAGAACGGCGGAGACGGCGAAGAGATGCGAGAGACGGCGGTGTTTGGGAGATGAAGAGATGCGAGAACCGTTCAGTGTTTGGGAATGAAGACTCGCGCTGTGTTTTGGGACTCCCACGTGGGTGATGAGTATGAGTGTAAACCTTTTTAACTCGGTTATTAAGAAAACCGCGTTAAAATGTATTAGCGTTCTGCGTTTTTAAATCGGTTTTCCCTAAAACCGATTTAAAAGGTGTTGTTTTTAATTCAGTTTTCTTAATAACCGACTTTTCAGCTAAATAAATAATTACAAAATTATCACCCGCGTGGGATTTTAAATCGGTTTTCTTATAACCAAGTTAAAATCTCCGATTTAGAATCACTATTTTGCACTAGTGCCAACACCGTCCCCTTAATGAAGCCAACAAAAGAAAGAAAAAAAGGGCAAAATTACTCTAGATATTTTTTATCTTAATTTAATGTTTTACTTTAATCTTTTATCCTTTTTTTGTGTCAAGTTAGTTCTTTAAAGTTAATTTTAATTTTAGTTTAGTTTCACATGTTCTAAAATGTGACAATGTTGGCCTAATTGGCCTATTTTTGGCTTTTTGCATCAACTTTTTATATTCTAATTTATGACACAATTGATACAATAGATATTATTTGTGGCACATATGCATTTCTCGTTGTAGATCAGTCAACAATTTGCCCCGAAATTAACGTTTTTAAACATGCAAGACTAAATTGAAACAATAAAAAAAATAAAGGACTAACTTGAAACTTTAAACTAAGATAAATGACTTCTGAAGTAATTTTGCCAAAAAACAAGGATGGGACGTGGCCTTATTATTAGATTTTTTGTTTGTTTGTATTGATTGGTGTAATTTTAATTAAGTAAATACCAAATTTGGTTCTTGAAATTGCAAGGACGTTTCAACTTAGTCCCTAACACTAACAAATTTCAACACTATTTAAAATATCTCTCTCTATATATGTGACTAAACAATCATTGAACAATTAATCTTTCAATCAAATACACTTATATTTTATTTATTTCATGCTTTCTTAACTTTTTAATATTTCTAGAAAATTAATTTTAATTCTAATTATTATATTTAAAATGAAATATAACTATCTTAAAATTTAATATTTCTATACTCTTTTTAAATATTAATAAAAACACAAATTTTAGGATAATCAGTATAGGTAAATAAAATATAAAGATGTAAGTAATGAGACTCATTTAGTAAACTTTTTAGAGTTGCACTATTGGAGTTGAAAATTGCTTAACATAATATAAAATAAAAATAGTGATGTTAGAGCCCATAAAAAATGAGTTAAGCAACTCTGACGAGTTGCACTATTGAAGATGCTATTAGGATTCCTGACTTTTATTTTTAGAGGACATAATTCTTAGTTACTTAACTCATCTTGGTGAGTGGCTCATGGGATTTTCAGGATCTTGTGGTATCACTACAAACATGAATGATGAGTAGAGTTACGAGCTATAGTGAATGGTTTGAAGCTAGCTTGGTACAATGGCTTTAAGAAAGTTATTTGTGAATCAGATTCTAAAACTCCCTTGATGATGATAGATGAAGATGCCTAACAGACTCATCCATGTTATGAGTAGTTTGTAATTCAAGTAACTAGTGTAACTAGGAGTTAGTTAAGAAGTTAATTGAGTTTGTTAATTCAATTGTGTTTGCTAGTTCAGTTAAAAGTGTAACTGAATGGTTGTTGAGTTTTACTTTCAATTTGTAATACATATAAATACATGAGGTGATCAATGGATTAGTTGATCGATTACACAATTTGTATTCACTCTCTCTTATTCTTTTATTCCTCTTTCTCTCTGTGAGTTTACTGCTACATTGCCTTGTGTGAGGTAAGATCACAGTTAGTGATCCAACAGTTTGGTATCTAGAGCTTGAATTCGATTCTGGGTGTGTAAGTGAGGAAAGGTTGAGAGACTCTAAACACGAGTGAAGTGTGAGGGATTCATTGAAAGAGAAAGTGTTGGTGTAAGCCCTAGTGGGCCAATCTAGTTATAGTATATTATCATTTGTGTCATGACTTAGATTATATATATATATATAGGTAAGATCACAGTTAGTGATCCAACAGTTTGGTATCTAGAGCTTGAATTCGATTCTGGGTGTGTAAGTGAGGAAAGGTTGAGAGACTCTAAACACGAGTGAAGTGTGAGGGATTCATTGAAAGAGAAAGTGTTGGTGTAAGCCCTAGTGGGCCAATCTAGTTATAGTATATTATCATTTGTGTCATGACTTAGATTATATATATATATATATATATATATATATATATATACCAAGAGGGGGTCGGAAGCAGATTAAAAAGAGCTGAAAGGAACTAAAGAGAGAAGTAGGACTGAGACGGACTCAGCATAAACTTAAAATGGGGAACAAACCCCAGAAATGGAAAAGAACTGAAAGTAAAAGAAGAACTGAAACTTAAATAATGCAAATGTATGCAAGCAGTTATCCGTCCATATAGGCGGCCATGAGCAGAAAATAAAGTGCAGGAAACTTAAAGACAGAAATTAAAATGCATGAGCCAAGGGTAGCACTCTTTCTTGCGTAAAAGTAAAGATCGAAAGTAAATGACGGAAACTAAATATGCATGAATGAACTGGAAAATAAAAGACGGAAAAGAAATTGAAACTTGAAACTTTGATTGAAAGATTGAAAGTACAAAAGATTGAAGAAGCGAGAGAAAAGAGGCGGAGTAACTCTCACTAACCTCTCTCTAGAACATGAGAAAATAAAGCGGAATTTTAAACGGTGCCTAACAATGAAACCTACGCACCTTATTTATAGAAATGAAAATTGAACTGTTTGAATAGTTCCGGTAAGTTACCGGAATCAAATTAAACTATTGGCTACAGTAAAAAGTAAAAATGCTGTAGTACCAAATGGTAAAGTTACAATAATTGAGAATTTGAGTCTTCTGATATTATGATTGATTTCTGACAGGCTGCTATTCATCAGAATTAATTGGAGAGTAGATTCCAAAGCAGTCGTCTTCATTTTTGTAAAATGGGTCTTCTGTAGACGATTCAAAAGAAGAGGGAGGGACATGCTTTAGTTTCTTTCCCTTCTTTTTTGGTTGATTGGATGAAGATGATGGTAAGTCTTGCTTACCCTTTTCCTGGTCTGAGGATTGCTTTTGTAAAAGTTGGACAATGTTTTGAAGGTTGTGTAGAACATCTTCTTCTGATGAAGAGGCGCAAGTGACGCAATATGTGCCTTTGATTGAGAAGAAGACAGGTGCTTGGTTCTGCAAACTTCAAAAATTTTGGATTATTTTTGAACCAAATTTTTACATTGTCTTGAGATGCTTTTGATCCATCAAAGCTGGACCACCATTTGACGAAGGCTTGCTTCTGGAGTAGTGGCATAGTTTCTAGAATAGAACTACTCACCAACTTGTATTGCCAGGAAAATACCCATGACAAAGAGAATTTGAGAAAAAGTTTAATAAAATTGGCAAATTATCAAACTCATCGTAAATTTTTGTCAAATAATTGGAATCCTTCTTGAACTTCAAAGAGGAAGGATATCGTATTGGTCCAAAGAAATCCCACCATTGGAGGAACCAGTTTGGAAAAGAGTACTTGTTTCTGCTTTAAAGTAGATTAACCAGAATGCTTGAATGACTTATTTTGTAAACCTAGAATCATAAAATCCCAGGCCTTGACATAATCCCAAGAGGTGTAACCAATTGGATCATAAAAATCTGAAAATTTTTTGGGTTTATTGGGATTCATCCCCAAGTCGATGGTGTAAGAACATTCAGATTTGAAGGGTAGAATGGGTGGTAATTGATTCATCTCTAGGATCTTTGTAGTGTTTAATGGCTACCGAGTCAATCCACGAGAATTTTTCAAAAATAATTGTGTTTTGTTTTGAACCATAGGAATAAATTGGAATCCGGAGGAAATATTTTGGATGGAATTTTGTTTGGGTTTTCATCCCAAAGATTCGTGTTCTAATCTTATAACCGGATAGAATCTGGGTTTTGGAATGTATTGAGTTTTGGAAGTAATCGCATTTAAATTGAATTGGTTTTGGATTAGCTTGGACAATTTGTTTTTTGGTTTTGGATCATGAGATCCAAAGATGGTAGATCTTGGTCATCGCTTGCTTGTACCCATACCGCCCAAGTCTTTTTAGGTAAATTGGTCAGGCCTTGTTCTTGAAAGGCTAGGAGAGTTTGGATTGGGAAAGCATAATCTTGTTTGGTTTGCTTGGTAGTTTGTTTTGATGATTGGTCAGAACTTTTCTGGGAAGCTTGATTTTGAGTTGATGACCCAATTAATTGAGCCTGGATCGAAGATCCAGATTGATTTTGGGTAGGAGACCCAGTTTGGTTAGCAATAAAAGATGGAGCTAAAGCATTTAAATCACTCTTACCTCTACCTCTGCCACCTCTTCCTCGAGAGGAAGAAACCCTGGATGACATGTTATTCTTTTCCCTGTAAGTATTCACGAGTGAGATAGTCAGGGAGAGCATTTGCTGAGCCTTTAAGATATTCAATATCAAAGTAAAAAATGTACAAAATTGCTTGCCATCCGCAAAATTCTGCTTTGATGCAAGATTTTTAACATCTTTTTGTAAAATGTCTTTTTGCATTTACAATCAACACGAACTAAAAATTTTTGATTTAATAAATCAGATTGGAACTTTGAAATAGATAAAACGATTGCTAAAACTTCTTTTTAACAAAGGGAATATTTTTGTTGTCTTTGGATTCCAATGTTTGAAGTAAAGGCAATCACTTGATCCTTGTCGTAAATTTTTGTTTAAGAATGCCACCATAACCTATGTCGAGGCATCAGCTTCAACTATTTTGAAGGCTTGAGGATTAGGCAAATAAAGACATGGAAGATTCTTGACTGAGTTTTTATTTGTTTGACAACATTAGTATGAACATCTGTCCAAGGAGGAGGATCCTTTTTAAGACGATCATGGAGAGGTTTGATAAGATTACTAAGCTGTGGAAAGAAATCTGAGACATAATTTAAACATCCTAGAAATCTTTGTAATCGAAGTTTTATCAACGATTTGGTTAGGAAACTTGTCCAAAACTCAATAGCCCGATTGATAGGAACAATGGTCCCTTGATAAATGTTATGACCAAGAAACCTGATTTTAGTTTGAAACAAATTAATTTTTGTTTTAGAAACAAAGAAGACCATTTCTTTTTATCAATGAGATAAAGATACCGATATGTTTGAAGTGTTGATCAATAGATTGGGAATATATTAAAACATCATCAATATAAACAATTGCAAATTTAGAATAAGGATTGAAAATCTCATTCATTATTCTTTGGAATTCGTAGGAGCATTTTTAAACCAAATGGCATAACTTTCCATTCATACTTGTCCAAAGGAACAAAGAAAGGCGCTTTATACCTATCTTCTTCTTTGACTTGGATTTGCCAAAATCCAGATTTCATGTCAAATTTTGAGAAAATCTTAGCATTGTGTAACCTATTTAAAAGGTCTTTTTTATTGGGGATAGGATACCTAATCCAGCAAAGTGCTTGATTAAGTGGTTTGTAATTGATAACAAGACGAGGAGTTCCACGCTCAATTTCAGCTTGTTTATTGACATAAAAAGCAGAACAAGACCAGGGACTTTTACTTTTGCGAATTAAGCCTTTTTCCAATAAATCCTTGATTTCTTTCTGGCAAAATTGAAGGAGTTCTTCATTCATTTGAATTGGCCTAGCTTTGGTTGGGATTTGTTTTTCTTGAAAATCTTTTTCATAAGGAAGTTCAACAATGTGTTGTTTCCTTTCCCAAAAGCATTAGGTAAATCTGAACAAATGGAAGTTTGAATTTGTTCCAAAAGATATTTGATCTTTTGTTGAGTACCAGATTGTTGTAATTGATTTTCTATATTTTTAAAAGAAATTTCATCTTTAAGAAAATGGATTTGATTTTCTTTATAGGAAATTAGATTTAAATCTCTGATGATGGGTTTTTTCAAAAATTTGAAAATAATAGATTGACCCAAATGTTGAGTAATAATCCCATCTTCAGTGGTCTGGTAAGGAAAAAGCAATCTGATAAATGGCGTTCCTAAAATCACTTTGTTCCTAAGATTTTTAACGAAGAGGAAAGACGTTTCTATCCTAAGGCCATGGTTTTCAATTATAGCCGAAGACAATTTGTAATTGATTTTTAACTTAGAACCATTAGCGATTTAAGTTGTTCTCAGAGTTTTCTCAAAATACTTAGTGGGAATTAACCCTTCTAAGATACAGCTGAGTCACTCAAGTGTCAAAGAGAGTCAGAGTTTCAAGGACAAATTCTCCTACAAGAATTTTGATGTTAATATAAAACTTTTGAATTTTAACATAATTGATTAATCCGTAAAAGTCACAACTATGTTTAATTGAAAGGGGTTATCATCTTTTTGGAGGTTGAAGCCTCACTTCAGATTGGTTTTGTTTCAAATTTTTAATCTCCTTTTTTAAATTATTGATTTCAAATTGGAGATCTTGAATGGTAAATGTACTTGGTACTAAATTTCTCTTTGAGATCGAGCTTGTTAGAAACTAAAGATTTCTTAGAAAAATTTAGTTTTTCAAGATATTTCATTTTCTCTTGAGGATCAGGTATGGCATTAATGGCTTTAAAAAGGAGATCTTGTTCCTTAGTTAAAACATTAACTTGATTAGAAGATTCAGATAGATTATCATCATGAATCGATTGTTGTTTTGAGAAGATTCATTGATAGTTATATTTTCTTGAAAAGAATTTATTAACAAATTGTTAATATCTTTTTGAATTTGATTGAGGTAAAAGGTTTTAATTTTTCTTTCTATCCTACAAAATCTATACTTATGACCAGGTTTACCACAAGTGTAGCAAATAATCTTAGTTTTACTCTTTTTATGAGAGTCATAATTCTCAAGAGTTTCATTAGCTAATTGATCATTGGAATTGCAAATTTTCCTATAATAAGGCTTAGGAGGACCATAATAGTGGTTTGGTTTGGGTCCGAGTTTCTTAACACTAGGTAAAGTAAATTGCCCTATCATATTGATAGATTGATTTCTATTGATATTTTCAAGGAATTCATCATGAATTTCTTCCACATCATTCTCTTTTTCTTTATTCGCGAGAGCAAAGGGTGCTTTGGGTGGAAGGTCAGATTGGATAACTTGTCTCTCACCTAATTGCCATTTCGTAATGTCACTTAAAAATTTTCGTCTTATAAGCTTGTCTTTGAAAGGGTATTTGATCTTATTTTTAATGGCATAAGCATTGAACCAGTCAAAGAAAGGAATATTGGTTTGGACACGTTTGAGGAAAAAATAAAATTTTTCTTGAATTTCCTTTCTTTTGGTTCCTTGATAATGCTTGAAGAACCATTTTCTATGATGAGACCACTCTTCAGATTTCATCTATTTTCTAAGAGCTTCTTTATCAATAACAAACTCAGATGATATTACATTAATATCATAAGGTTCATGAAGGGAGGAATAGGTTGGAGATTGAATGGTTCTTTGGTCTTCCTCATTCTTTTGGTATGAAGTTCTAACAGGGGTTGTGGTTTCAAACCCTTGTAAGTGAATTGTTGATCCTTCATGGGAAGGTTCAGATTGATTCATATGGATGGATCTAGGAATAGATCTAAAGGCTGAAAGAGATCTCCTAGACCTGGCTGATTGGAAATCATTAGCAGAACTAACAGATCTAGAAAGAGAGAAAGAATTTCTCCTATCGAAGACTAAGTCTACTTGACCTGTTTGATGTTGGATTAAATCTTGAAATTCTGGGGTTATCCTGGGTAAGGCCGGAGTTGCCTTTTCTAAGACCCATTTGTCTGGGAGTGTGATATCACTCCACTGAATAGTCTTGGGCACAATAATATTGGCCTTACTATTGTCGGTCAGAAACAAAGTTGTTTCTCCACGTTTGTTACAATTGGTTTTGAGAAAATTGGACCTAATAGAGTTCATGACCTTGTATTGGACTCTATAGATCAGGGTAACGGGTATTGATCCTTCCTTCATATCATACCCATGGAGTTTGACATTTAAATATAAAATATCAAGAATATTTTTATCATCCAGACTAACAGTTAAATCAGGAAAGCAATTGAAGAATATTGAAACCGTGGCTTAGGCTAGATTCCACTGTACCTAAGAGCGAATCTTGAAAACGATTGTGTCTTTTGTCCCTTAAACAGAAAAGAACTGCAATATCTAGGGATTCTCTAGTGAGAGGTTTCATACCAACTTGTACACTACCGATATGTAAATAATTGTAATTTTTGGCTTGGTGTTCTTCGATACTTTTGTCAGAAAGCAGATGGATTTCTTCATCATCTTGTTGAATTTTGTATTTTTGTTCAACCGTTTTAATAACATAATCAGATTGTTTATGCCAAAAACTACCTTTTGTTTTGTAAAGATCTTCATCTTTAATTTTAGGAATATCCCAATTGTCTAAATCTTGATTGATATCTTCAAAACGAATTTCTTCTTTGAAGACTTTTTTGGAAAAATTGTGAGATTGATAATCAGAAAGAGAGGAGGATGAAGGTTGAGAAGACTTGAAAGAAAAGCGAGAAGAAAGTGAACGCAACATGGTAAAATAAATAAACGAGTTTGCAAAGATAAACAAGTCTTCCTCACCCGTAAGTATCACAAGATCACTTGGTTTGTTAGAAATATAAATATTAACCTTGAATTAATAATTATTCTCTAAATTACTCATATAGGTTTAATCATACATATTTGTACCAGATCAGACAAAAGCTACCTCAATAATCTTCTTCTTCAAAATAAGGACTTATTAAATTCTTTTAGATCTAATTTCAAAGTCATCTCAAACATATTGTTCAAAAACCAAGAACAATTTCCATTATTTAGATCTGTCAAAAGCCACTCAAAAAATACTTATTTTTCACCAAGGTCTAGTAAAACCCTTTCCAGATCTACAAAGCACTTTGCACGATAATTAGGCCTATCTCGCCTCTATCCGTCGGGACTTACCGCCTTAAAGGCTGCATCTTACATATATCTGAAAGATTCCTTTTTGTCGTACTTGGTGAAAGATAATATTATCATGAGCACTACCTACAGATCATAAATAATTTTAATTCCTTTTAATAATAATTTAATAAACAATTTTTAGTTTAGAACAATAAATGAGTACTTAACCATAGATCCGTAAGAGATAATTTTCCTTTTATAAAACAATAAAACAAATATTCATTTCGTAAGAATATTATGAGTACTACCAAAGCAGATTCTGCATTTTTAGTGTGATTATACGTAACGATAACTTCGGATAAATAATACATGATTCAAGATCAATATCACATTCCTACTTCCCATCGTGCTCACGATACCAAGAGGGCCTAAGCAGATTAAAAAGAGTCGAAAGGAACTAAAGAGAGAAGTAGGGTCGAGACGGACTCAAAGATAAACGGAAAATGGGGAACAAACCCTTAAATGGAAAAAGCTGAAAGTAAAAGAAGAACTGAAACTTAAATAATGCAAATGTATGCAAGCGATTATCCGTCCATATAAGCGCCATGAGCGAGAAAAATAAAGTGCAGGAAACTTAAAGACAGAAATTAAAATGCATGAGCCAAGGGTAGGCGCACTCTTTCTTGCAGAAAAGTAAAGACTGAAAGTAAATGACGGAAACTAAATATGCATGAATGAACTGGAAAATAAAAGACGGGAAAAGAAATTGAAACTTGAAACTTTGATTGAAAGATTGAAAGTACAAAAGATTGAAGAGCAGAGAAAAGGGCAGAGTAACTCTCACTAACCTCTCTCTAGAACATGAGAAAATAAAACTGGAATTTTAAACGGTGCCTAACAATGAAACCTAAGCACCCAGGTGAAAAATAAGTATTTTTTGAGTGGCTTTTGACAGATCTAAATAATGGAAATTGTCCTTGGTTTTTGAACAATATGTTTGAGATGACTTTGAAATTAGATCTAAAAGAATTTAATAAGTCCTTATTTTGAAGAAGAAGATTATTGAGGTAGCTTTTGTCTGATCTGGTACAAATATGTATGATTAAACCTATATGAGTAATTTAGAGAATAATTATTAATTCAAGGTTAATATTTATATTTCTAACAAACCAAGTGATGGTGACGATACTTACGGGTGAGGAAGACTTGTTTATCTTTGCAAACTCGTTTATTTATTTTACCATGTTGCGTTCACTTTCTTCTCGCTTTTCTTTCAAGTCTTCTCAACCTTCATCCTCCTCTCTTTCGATTATCAATCTCACAATTTTTCCAAAAAGTCTTCAAAGAAGAAATTGCTTTGAACATATCAACCAACATTTAGACAATTGGGAAATCCCTAAAATTAAAGATGAAGATCTTTACAAAACAAAAGGTAGTTTTTGGCATAAACAATCTGATTATGTTATTAAAGCAGGTTGAACAAAAATACAAAATTCAACAAGATGATGAAGAAATCCATTTGCTTTCGATAAAAGCATTAAAGAACACCAAGCCAAAATTACAATTATTTACACATAGGAAGTGTACAAGTTGGAATGAAACCCCTTACTAGAGAATCTCTAGATGTTGCAGTTCTTTTACATTTAAGGGATAAAAGACATAATCGTTTTCAAGACTCTCTCTTAGGTAATCGTTGAATCTAGCCTAAGTCATGGTCCAATATTCTTCAATTGCTTCCCATTTAATCGTTAGTCCTGGATGATAAAAATATTCTTGATGTTTTGTATTTAAATGTCAAACTTCATGGGTATGATATGAAGGAAGGATCTATACCCATTACCCTGATCTATAGAATTCAATATAAGGTTATGAACTCTATTAGGTCCAATTTCCTTAAAACCAATTGTGACAAACACGGAGAAACAACTTTGTTTACGACTGGCAATAGTAAGGCCAATATTATTGTACCCAAGACTATTCGGTGGAGTGATATCACACTCCCGGACAAATGGGTCTTAGAAAAGGCAACTCGACCTTACCCAGATAACCCTGCATTTCAAGATTTAATCCAACATCAAACAGGTCAAGTAGACTTAGTCTTCGATAGGAGAAATTCTTTCTCTCTTTCTAGATCATTAGTTACGCTTAATGATTTCCAATCAGCCAGGTCTAGGAGATCTCTTTCAGCCTTTAGATCTATTCCTAGATCAATCCATATAAATCAATCTGAACCTTCCCATGAGGGATCAACAATTCATTTACAAGGGTTTGAAACCACAACCCCTGTAAGAACTTCATACCAAAAGGATGAAGAAGACCAAAGAACCATCCAATCTCCAACCTACTCCTCCCTTAATGAACCTTATGATATTAATGCAATATCATCTGAGTTTGTTATTGATAAAGAAGCTCTTAGAAAAGAGATGAAATCTGAAGAGTGGTCTCATCATAGAAAATGGTTCTTCAAGCATTATCAAGGAACCAAAAGAAAGGAAATTCAAGAAAAATTTTATCTTTTCCTAGCACAATTCCAATTCAACGTCCCTTTCTTTGATTGGTTCAATGCCTATGCTATTAAGAAGAAAATCAAATACCCTTTCAAAAACCAATTGATAGGTAGTAAAACCTTAGATGTCATTACCGCATGGCATTTAAAAGAAGGACAAGTAGTCCATTCTGATCTTCCTCCTAAAGGAACTTTTGCTCTTAAAAGTAAAGATCAAAATAACCCTGGTATGGCCTCTCCTTTTAAAACCAGAAATGATGAAGGTCCTGTTTATGCCAGAGATATCAAAGATCTCATGGAACAATCCAATTATACCAATAAGTATCTCCAAACTTTAGGAGAAATCTTAGGAGAAATCAAAGGAAAAGAGAAACAGAAGGGTAAAGCCCCTCTAGACTCCTCTAAAGATGATAAGCCATCATCTTCCAACCAAATAGAAAAACCTTTGTTTAATCCTTATAGGATTTCAAAACAACTCAAGAAAAACTTACAAGCTTCCAATCCTAGGAAACAAATCAAGAAGGAAATTGAAGAAGCCAGTGATGAGCTTCTTACCAAGATCAATCAGCAACTAAATCTTTACAAGTTAGTTATTCCTGAATCACCTAAAACTCCACCCTCTATAACTTCATCCACTAAAGCTGTCAATATGATAAGACAATCTCCATCTATTGGTTCTGAAGAAAGCAATTCCAATGATGACCAAAAGATTAACATCAACCCAGTTATAACTGGTCCCAAACTCAATTGGAGAAAACCAACCAAACTTTACTATCCTAGAGCCACTGCTCCTGATCTCCTCTAGAAGAGGGAAAAGAGTCCAATTTTAAGAGCTTTAGTGCCAACAACGCCTATGAATGGAACATAGATGGTGAAAATGAGTATGGCATAACTAAAATCCTCCAACATATGACAATGGTTTCTACGGCATATGAAACTTCAAATGATTGTCCGTAAACTATGATAGTTGAAATTCTTGTAGCAGGTTTCTGCGCCAACTCAAAGGTTGGTGGGATAATTATCTCACAAAATGAAAAACAATCAATTCTTAGTGCTATCAAAGTAGATTCCGATAATATTCCAATTTTAGAAAATGAAGTAACTATCCCAGATCTTTGTCAATACTTTAATCTTTACAATAGCTCAACATTTCATTGGAGATCCTCCTTAATTAAAGATCGATCTGTGAGCTATTATCCAATCTTAGGTGTAAATCTTTAGGAGATTTTAGATGGTATAAAGATACTTTCTTAACCAGGGTTTACACTAGAGAAGACAACCAACAAGCTTTCTGAAAGAAAAATTCTTAGTGGTCTTCCCAAATCCCTTGGCGACAAAGTTAGAGAAAAACTTAGGAGCCAAAACCCTAATTCAGAAATTCCTACGAGCAATTAAGTTATGGTCAACTAATTGCCATAATCCAAAAGGTCGCACTCAAGATCTGTCAAGATGATAAAATCCAACAAAGAACTAGCAAAAGAGAAGGCCCGGACTGCAGGGACTTAGGTACTACGTGAACAATTTGGCTTACCCTGTGCTAAAAAGCCTAGACCCAAGCCCAAACCAAAACACCATTATGGCCTTCCCAAACCTCAATATTATAAGAAAAAGCGTTTTGTTAAAACAAAACCAAATTCTAATGACACATTTGTCAAGAACAATTACGAGAAAAACAATTCTCATACCCAACCAAAAAATAAAATTGTTTGTTACAAATGTGGCAAACCAGGTCACATTAGTAGATATTGTAGGTTAGAGGGAAAAATAAAAGCCTTAAACCTTGACCAAGATATTGAGGATAAGATTAATAATTTATTAATTGAATCCTCCCAAGAAGATTATTCCACTGAAGAATCTTTGGATCAATCCTCTGAAAACATCAATCAAATTCAAGATGATGATTTAAGTGAATCATCTAGTCAGGTTAATGTCTTAACTAAAGAGCAAGATCTCCTTTTCGAAGCCATTAATGCTATCCCTGACCCTCAAGAAAAAAGGAAGTATCTTGAAAAATTAAAATCTTCTTTAGTGACTAAACCTTCCAAGAATCCTTTGGTCACTAATAAGTTCAATCTCAAAGATACTTTTAAGAGACTTGAAAAACTAGTGCTAAGCGGTTACTACCCAAGACCTTCAACTTGATATCAATAATCTAAAATTTGAAATCAAAGAATTGAAACAAAAGCAATCTGAACATCAATTAGTCTTAGATCACCGAAAAATAGTTGGTTTGAGTCGATAATGATGATCAAAATACTGCCAAGTCTTCTTCTGAGGAAGCCCAATCTGAAGCTTCTGTTTCCAATTTTCAAGAAAAGGAAAATCCTTTACAAATTGACTTAGTTGATGATTTTTTAGGAATAATCAACTATGTTAAAATTCAAAAATTTTATATTAACATTAAAATTCTTATTGGAGAATTTGTTCTCAAAACCACAGCTCTATTTGATACCGGAGCTGACTCAAATTGTATCTTAGAAGGGTTAATTCCCACTAAGTATTTTGAAAAAACCTCTGAACAACTCAGTACTGCTAATGGCTCTAAGTTAAAAATAAATTACAAATTATCTTCTGTTACAATTGAGAACCAGGGTCTTAAGATTGAAACCTCTTTCTTACTGGTTAAAAATTTAAATAATAAAGTAATCTTGGGAACACCGTTCATCAGATCACTTTTCCCTTATCAAACCACTGAGAATGGGATTATTACCCGACACATGGGACAAAGCTGTTATTTTCAAATTTTTGAAAACTCCCATTATCAAAAATTTTGATATCAATCCTATCAAGAATACTAACCCAAAGAAAAAGATTTGACTGTTGATTTGCGTGTTCTCAATTCAAAAATGAAGTTTGGAAGATATGAACTTCTAATACTTCCAACAGATTCTAATAAAGGTTTTATTCCTCCCAAAGGAATAAATCTTGACCAGATCCAAAATGTATTTTAGATAACCTTTGGTTGTCTAGAAATCTGAAGGTAAACTTCGACAGTCTAAACTCTCTTGCAGTTTACTTTTCAAAAATTAAGCAAAACCTTTAGGAAAAGCATTTTCTTGCTACGCTTTGACTAAAGGTCCAAGCCCTGGTTTATATCATAATTTTGATGATATAAAAGGCAAATTACAAATTTTGAAAACCCTATTTTCAAAGGTTTTACAATTATAATCATGCTTTAAATCATTTGATACAAAAGGTTGGATCTAATTTCTTTATTGATCCTCAATTTCAACAAAAGAATTTTCAAAATCTCAAACTCAAGGATAAGGTCATTTACCCTCCTGAGGAAAAGATAAACTCTTCAAAATATGTGAATCATTTGAGTGATAAGAGTTTGAGAGAATTCAAAAACTTGAAACCATCAATCAAACACGACCCGGAGAGAATGAGTGTTTAAATAAAAATATTCAATTTTGCTTGAAGACTTCAACAAATTGAGGAATTTTTGCAACAATCATGAAGACATGAAGAAGAAGTTCATCCTACAGGACTTCTTTAATCATCGGACAATTAACAAATCATGTGGATTTTGAAGTTAACTTTTTAATCCAGGAAAAAGATACACGACTCAATTTTCCAAGATTTTATTGATGCCCAAAATTGTCTTTGGGATATTTTGAAGGAAATACTCGGGCCCAAGGAATCTATGTTTGCCAACCCATGGGACATATCAAACTCCCTTCCAATCAACCAGGAAGATGGTGAAGAAAGACAACATGCCTTTCTTAGAATTCTAAAAGCGAATCAGTCTTCCATCTTATTCCCCGATTCAATATCGAAAAAGTTTATACAATATGGACTTGGTTAGATTTAGGAATGGTAGATCAGTTTTGGACCAACGATTCTCGATCATCTAGTGTGTGGTCCGTAAAACTCTATTTGTTTACATCAACAATCATCCAAAGAGCTGGAAGGGTTACTTTCAATGTTAAGTCGTCACTTCCATCCAACAATGGTCTTTTCCCAATACAAGCAAATCATCATTTTATTGCTAGTATCGCCCCTTTATTCCACATCTCAATTGGCGATTACAAAGCGAGCATTTATTAATTCTTTTTGGTTAAGAAAAGAATTAATTGAAAAAGAGTTTCTCCCACCCATAGGATGGACTAATCTGAAGCTTATAGGAGAATCTCCGATTTACAAGTTATGGGCATTTAGTCAATGTTTTCTGACAGAGATGACTATGCCTTTTCCAAATACCTATTCTTCATTATTTGAAGATATCAAATATCAAGAATATTTTGAAGACGACTCAGTGTAAGAAAATGACTTCGATTTACAAGTTATGGGCATTTAGTCATTGTTTTCCGACAGAGATGACTATGCCTTTTCCAAATACCTATTCTTCATTATTTGAAGATATCAAATATCAAGAATATTTTGAAGACGACTCAGTGGAAGAAAATGACTTCGATGACGTCGAACTTCACAATCTCCAAAACAGGATGGAGCCATAAAAAATGGCAACATACTATTTTAGAAGCAATCTTCCCGTCAATCCAGTTACCAAACAATAGACTAACGATCAAAGTTTGAAATCTGTCCAAGCTTTGAAAAAAAAAAAAAAATGTCTGACGGTTACTGTAGCATTTAAAATGCATGAGCCAAGGGTAGACGCACTCTTTCTTGCAGAAAAGTAAAGACTGAAAGTAAATGACGGAAACTAAATATGCATGAATGAACTGGAAAATAAAAGACGGGAAAAGAAATTGAAACTTGAAACTTTGATTGAAAGATTGAAAGTACAAAAGATTGAAGAGCAGAGAAAAGGGCAGAGTAACTCTCACTAACCTCTCTCACTAACGCGTTCAGCTACAGTAACCGTCAGACATTTTTTTTTTTTTTTCAAAGCTTGGACAGATTTCAAACTTTGATCGTTAGTCTATTGTTTGGTAACTGGATTGACGGGAAGATTGCTTCTAAAATAGTATGTTGCCATTTTTTATGGCTCCATCCTGTTTTGGAGATTGTGAAGTTCGACGTCATCGAAGTCATTTTCTTCCACTGAGTCGTCTTCAAAATATTCTTGATATTTGATATCTTCAAATAATGAAGAATAGGTATTTGGAAAAGGCATAGTCATCTCTGTCGGAAAACATTGACTAAATGCCCATAACTTGTAAATCGAAGTCATTTTCTTCCACTGAGTCGTCTTCAAAATATTCTTGATATTTGATATCTTCAAATAATGAAGAATAGGTATTTGGAAAAGGCATAGTCATCTCTGTCGGAAAACATTGACTAAATGCCCATAACTTGTAAATCGGAGATTCTCCTATAAGCTTCAGATTAGTCCATCCTATGGGTGGGAGAAACTCTTTTTCAATTAATTCTTTTCTTAACCAAAAAGAATTAATAAATGCTCTGCTTTGTACTGGCCAATTGAGATGTGGAATAAAGGGGGCAGTACTAGCAATAAAATGATGATTTGCTTGTATTGGGAAAAGACCATTGTTGGATGGAAGTGACGACTTAACATTGAAAGTAACCCTTCCAGCTCTTTGGATGATTGTTGATGTAAACAAATAGAGTTTTTCTGGACCACACACTAGATGATCAGAATCGTTGGTCCAAAACTGATCTACCATTCCTAAATCTAACCAAGTCCATATTGTATAAACTTTTTTCTGATATTGAATTGGGGAATAAGATGGAAGACTGATTCTGGCTTTTAGAATTCCGGTAAAGGCATGTTGTCTTTCTTCACCATCTTCTGGTTGATTGGAAGGGAGTTTGATATGTCCCATGGGTTGGCAAACATAGATTCCTTGGGCCTGAGTATTTCCTTCAAAAATATCCCAAAGACAATTTTGGGCATCAATAAAATCTTGGAAAATTGAGTCGTGTATCTTTTTCTGGATTAAAAAGTTAACTTCAAAATCCACATGATTTGTTAATTGTCTGATGATTAAAGAAGTCTGTAGGATGAACTTCTTCTTCATGTCTTCATGATTGGTGCAAAAATTCCTCAATTTGTTGAAGTCTTCAAGCAAAATTGAATATTTTTATTTAAACACTCATTCTCTCCGTCGTTGTTTGATTGATGGTTTCAAGTTTTTGAATTCTCTCGAAACTCTTATCACTCAAATGATTCACATATTTTGAAGAGTTTATATTTTCCTCAGGAGGGTAAATGAGCTTATCCTTGAGTTTGAGATTTTGAAAATTCTTTTGTTGAAATTGAGGATCAATAAAGAAATTAGATCCAACCTTTTGTATCAAATGATTTAAAGCATGATTATAATTGTAAAAACCTTTGAAAAAAGGGTTTTCAAAATTTGTAATTTGCCTTTTATATCATCAAAATTATGATATAAACCAGGGCTTGGACCTTTAGTCAAAGCGTAGCAAGAAAATGCTTTTCCTAAAGGTTTTGCTTAATTTTTGAAAAGTAAACCGCAAGAGAGTTTAGACTGTCGAAGTTTACCTTCCGTGATTTCTAGACAACCAAAGGTTATCTAAAATACATTTTTGGATCTGGTCAAGATTTATTCCTTTGGGAGGAATAAAACCTTTATTAGAATCATTGGAAGTATTAGAAGTTCATATCTTCCAAACTTCATTTTTGAATTGAGAACCTGCAAATCAACAATCAAATCTTTTTTGTCAAGTTAGTATTATCGATAGGATTGATATCAAAATTTTTGATAATGGGAGTTTTCAAAAATTTGAAAATAACAGATTTGTCCCATGTCTTTGGGTAATAATCCCATCCTCGATGGTTTGATATGGGAAAAGTGATCCGATGAACGGTGTTCCCAAGATTACTTTATTATTTAAATTTTTAACCAAGAAGAAAGAGGTTTCAATCTTAAGACCCTGGTTCTCAATTGTAATGTAAGATAATTTGTAATTTATTTTTAACTTAGAGCCATTAGCGATCTTGAGTTGTTCAGAGGTTTTTTCAAAATACTTAGTGGGAATTAACCCTTCTAAGATACAATTTGAGTCACTCAGATTAAATAGAGTCATGGTTTTGAGAACAAATTCTCCAATAAGAATTTTAATGTTAATATAAAATTTTGAATTTTAACATAGTTGATTATTCCTAAAAATCATCAACTAAGTCAATTTGTAAAGGATTTTCCTTTTCTTGAAAATTGGAAACGAAGCTTGATTGGGCTTCCTCGTAAGAAGACTTGGCAAGATTTTGATCATCATTATCGACTCAAACCAACTATTTTTCCAGGATCTAAGACTAATTGATGTTCAGATTGCTTTTGTTTCAATTCTTTGATTTCAAATTTTAGATTATTGATATCAAGTTGAAGGTCTTGGGTAGTAACCTGCTTAGCACTAGTTTTTCAAGTCTCTTAAAAGTATCTTTGAGATTGAACTTATTAGTGACCAAAGGATTCTTGGAAGGTTTAGTCACTAAAGAAGATTTTAATTTTTCAAGATACTTCCTTTTTCTTGAGGGTCAGGATAGCATTAATGGCTTTAAAAGGAGATCTTGCTCTTTAGTTAAGACATTAACTGACTAGATGATTCACTTAAATCATCATCTTGAATTTGATTGATGTTTTCAGAGGATTGATCCAAAGATTCTTCAAGGAATAATCTTCTTGGGAGGATTCAATTAATAAATTATTAATCTTATCCTCAATATCTTGGTCAAGGTTTAAGGCTTTTATTTTTCCCTCTAACCTACAATATCTACTAATGTGACCTGGTTTGCCACATTTGTAACAAACAATTTTATTTTTTGGTTGGGTATGAGAATTGTTTTTCTCGTAATTGTTCTTGACAAATGTGTCATTAGAATTTGGTTTTGTTTTAACAAAACGCTTTTTCTTATAATATTGAGGTTTGGGAAGGCCATAATGGTGTTTTGGTTTGGGCTTGGGTCTAGGCTTTTTAGCACAGGTAAGCCAAATTGTTCACAGAAGTACCTAAGTCCCTACGGGTCTGGGCCTTCTCTTTTGCTAGTTGCTGTTGGATTTTATCATCTTGACAGATCTTGAGTGCGACCTTTTGGATTATGGCAATTAGTTGACCATAACTTAATTGCTCATAGGGAATTTCTGAATTAGGGTTTTGGCTCCTAAGTTTTTCTCTAACTTTGTCGCCAAGGGATTTGGGAAGACCAGCTAAGAATTTTTCTTTCCAGAAAGCTTGTTGGCTGTCTTCTCTAGTGTAAACCCTGGTTAAGAAAGTATCTTTATACCATCTAAAATCTCCTAAAGATTTACACCTAAGATTGGATAATAGCTCTGCAGATCGATCTTTAATTAAGGAGGGATCTCCAATGAAATGTTGAGCTATTGTAAAGATTAAAGTATTGACAGCATCTGGGATAGTTACTTCATTTTCTAAAATTGGAATATTATCAGAATCTACTTTGATAGCACTAAGAATTGATTGTTTTTCATTTTCAGTGAGATAATTATCCCACCAACCTTTGAGTTGGTCAGAAACCTCGTACAAGAATTTCAACTATCATAGTTTCTGGACAATCATTTGAAGTTTCATATGCCGTAGCAACCATTGTCATATGTTGGAGGATTTTAGTTATGCCATACTCATTTTCACCATCTATGTTCCATTCATAGACGTTGTTGGCACTAAAGCTCTTAAAATTGGACTCTTTTCCCTCTTCTAAGAGGAGATCAGGAGCAGTGGCTCTAGGATAGTAAAGTTTGGTTGGTTTTCTCCAATTGAGTTTGGGACCAGTTATAACTGGGTTGATGTTAATCTTTTGGTCATCATTGGAATTGCTTTCTTCAGAACCAATAGATGGAGATTGTCTTATCATATTGGACAGCTTTAGTGGATGAAGTTATAGAGGGTGGAGTTTTAGGTGATTCAGGAATAACTAACTTGTAAAGATTTAGTTGTTGATTGATCTTGGTAAGAAGCTCATCACTGGCTTCTTCAATTTCCTTCTTGATTTGTTTCCTAGGATTGGAAGCTTGTAAGTTTTTCTTGAGTTGTTTTGAAATCCTATAAGGATTAAACAAAGGTTTTTCTATTTGGTTGGAAGATGATGGCTTATCATCTTTAGAGGAGTCTAGAGGGCTTTACCCTTCTGCTTTCTTTTCCTTTGATTTCTCCTAAGATTTCTCCTAAAGTTTGGAGATACTTATTGGTATAATTGGATTGTTCCATGAGATCTTTGATATCTCTGGCATAAACAGACCTTCATCATTTCGGTTTTAAAAGGAGAGGCCATACCAGGGTTATTTTGATCTTTACTTTTAAGAGCAAAAGTTCCTTTAGGAGGAAGATCGTAATGGACTACTTGTCCTTCTTTTAAATGCCATGCGTAATGACTTCTAAGGTTTTACTACCTATCAATTGGTTTTTGAAAGGGTATTTGATTTTCTTCTTAATAGCATAGGCATTGAACCAATCAAAGAAAGGGACGTTGAATTGGACTTGTTCTAGGAAAAATAAAATTTTTCTTGAATTTCCTTTGTTTGGTTCCTTGATAATGCTTGAAGAACCATTTTCTATGATGACACCACTCTTCAGATTTCATCTCTTTTCTAAGAGCTTCTTTATCAATAACAAACTCGGATGATATTGCATTAATATCATAAGGTTCATTAAGGGAGGAGTAGGTTGGAGATTGGATGGTTCTTTGGTCTTCTTCATCCTTTTGGTATGAAGTTCTTACAGGGGTTGTGGTTTCAAACCCTTGTAAATGAATTGTTGATCCCTCATGGGAAGGTTCAGATTGATTTATATGGATTGATCTAGGAATAGATCTAAAGGTCGAAAGAGATCTCCTAGACCTGGCCGATTGGAAATCATTAAGCGTAACTAACAGATCTAGAAAGAGAGAAAGAATTTCTCCTATCGAAGACTAAGTCTACTTGACCTGCTTGATGTTGGATTAAATCTTGAAATTCTGGGTTATCCCGGGTAAGGCCGAGTTGCCTTTTCTAAGACCCATTTGTCCGGGAGTGTGATATCACTCCACCGAATAGTCTTGGGTACAATAATATTGGCCTTACTATTGTCGATCAGAAACAAAGTTGTTTCTCCGTGTTTGTCACAATTGGTTTTAAGGAAATTGGACCTAATAGAGTTCATAACCTTATATTGAATTCTATAGATCGGGTAATGGGTATAGATCCTTCCTTCATATCATACCCATGAAGTTTGACATTTAAATACAAAACATCAAGAATATTTTTATCATCCGTACTAACAGATTAAATCTGGGAAGCAATTGAAGAATATTGGACCATGACTTAGGCTAGATTCAACAAGACTAAGAGAGAGTCTTGAAAACGATTATGTCTTTTATCCCTTAAACAGTAAAAGAACTCAAGAACATCTAGAGATTCTCTAGTAAGGGGTTTCATTCCAACTTGTACACTTCCTATGTGTAAATAATTGTAATTTTGGCTTGGTGTTCTTTAATGCTTTTATCGAAAGCAAATGGATTTCTTCATCATCTTGTTGAATTTTGTATTTTTGTTCAACCGCTTTAATAACATAATCAGATTGTTTATGCCAAAAACTACCTTTTGTTTTGTAAAGATCTTCATCTTTAATTTTAGGAATATCCCAATTGTCTAAATCTTGATTGATATCTTCAAAACGAATTTCTTCTTTGAAGACTTTTTGGAAAAATTGTGAGATTGATAATCGAGAAGAGAGGAGGATGAAGGTTGAGAAGACTTGAAAGAAAAGCGAGAAGAAAGTGAACGCAACATGGTAAAATAAATAAACGAGTTTGCAAAGATAAACAAGTCTTCCTCACCCGTAAGTATCGTCACCATCACTTGGTTTGTTAGAAATATAAATATTAACCTTGAATTAATAATTATTCTCTAAATTACTCATATAGGTTTAATCATACATATTTGTACCAGATCAGACAAAAGCTACCTCAATAATCTTCTTTCTTCAAAATAAGGACTTATTAAATTCTTTTAGATCTAATTTCAAAGTCATCTCAAACATATTGTTCAAAAACCAAGGACAATTTCCATTATTTAGATCTCAAAAGCCACTCAAAAATACTTATTTTTCACCAAGGTCTAGTAAAACCCTTTCAGATCTACAAAGCACGCAGATAGAATTAGGCCTATCCGCTTACTATCCGTCTGACTTACAGCCTTTTGCGTCAGATCTTACATATATCCGAAAGATTCCTAAAATGCATGAGCCAAGGGTAGCACTCTTTCTTGCAGAAAAGTAAAGACTGAAAGTAAATGACGGAAACTAAATATGCATGAATGAACTGGAAAATAAAAGACGGGAAAAGAAATTGAAACTTGAAACTTTGATTGAAAGATTGAAAGTACAAAAGATTGAAGAGCAGAGAAAAGGGCAGAGTAACTCTCACTAACCTCTCTCTAGAACATGAGAAAATAAAACTGGAATTTTAAACGGTGCCTAACAATGAAACCTACGCACCTTATTTATAGAAATGAAAATTGAACTGTAAGATTAGTTCCGGTAAGTTACCGGAATCAAATTAAACTATTGGCTACAGTAAAAAGTAAAAATGCTGTAGTACCAAATGGTAAAGTTACAATAATTGAGAATTTGAGTCTTCTGATATTATGATTGATTTCTGACAGGCTGCTATTCATCAGAATTAATTGGAGAGTAGATTCCAAAGCAGTCGTCTTCATTTTTGTAAAATGGGTCTTCTGTAGACGATTCAGAAGAAGAGGGAGGGACATGCTTTAGTTTCTTTCCCTTCTTTTTTGGTTGATTGGATGAAGATGATGGTAAGTCTTGCTTACCCTTTTCCTGGTCTGAGGATTGCTTTTGTAAAAGTTGGACAATGTTTTGAAGGTTGTGTAGAACATCTTCTTCTGATGAAGAGGCAGCAAGTGCAGCCGCAATATGTGCCTTTTGATTGAGAAGAAGACAGGTGCTTGGTTCTGCAAACTTCAAAAAATTTGGATTATTTTTTAACCAAATTTTTACATTGTCTTGAGATGCTTTTGATCCATCAAAGCTGGACCACCATTTGACGAAGGCTTGCTTCTGGAGTAGTGGCATAGTTTCTAGAATAGAACTACTCACCAACTTGTATTGCCAGGAAAATACCCATGACAAAGAGAATTTGAGGAAAAAGTTTAATAAAATTGGCAAATTATCAAACTCACTGGTAAATTTTTTGTCAAATAATTGGAATCCTTCTTGAACTTCAGTAGGAAGGATATCAGGTATTGGTCCAAAGAAATCCCACCATTGGAGGAACCAGTTTGGAAAAGAGTACTTGTTTCCTGTTTTAAAGTAGATTAACCAGGAATGCTTGAATGACTTATTTTGTAAACCTAGAATCATAAAATCCCAGGCCTTGACATAATCCCAGTAGGTGTAACCAATTGGATCATAAAAATCTGAAAATTTTTTGGGTTTATTGGGATTCTGTCCCCAAGCTGATGGTGTAAGAACATTCAGGATTTGAAGGGTAGAATGGGTGGTAATTGATTCATCTCTAGGATCTTTGTAGTGTTTAATGGCTACCGAGTCAGAATCCACGAGAATTTTTTCAAAAAATAATTGTGTTTTGTTTTGAACCATAGGAATAAATTGGAATCCGGGAGGAAATATTTTGGATGGAATTTTGTTTGGTTTTCATCCCAAAGATTCAGGTTCTAATCTTATAACCGGATAGAATCTGGTTTTGGAATGTATTGAGTTTTGGAAGCATCTTGTGCATTTAAATTGAATTGGTTTTGGATTAGCTTGGACAATTTGGGTTTTGGTTTTGGATCATGAGATCCAAAGATGGTAGATCTTGGTCAATGCTTGCTTCAAACCATACCGCCCAAGTCTTTAGGTAAATTGGTCAGGCCTTGTTCTTGAAAGGCTAGGAGAGTTTGGATTGGGAAAGCATAATCTTGTTTGGTTTGCTTGGTAGTTTGTTTTGATGATTGGTCAGAACTTTTCTGGGAAGCTTGATTTTGAGTTGATGACCCAATTAATTGAGCCTGGATCAAGATCCGCATTGATTTTGGGTAGGAGACCCAGTTTGGTTAGCAATAAAAGATGGAGCTAAAGCATTTAAATCACTCTTACCTCTACCTCTACCACCTCTTCCTCGAGAGGAAGAAACCCTGGATGACATGTTATTCTTTTCCCTGTAAGTATTCACGAGTGAGATAGTCAGGGAGAGCATTTGCTGAGCCTTTAAGATATTCAATATCAAAGTCAAAAATGCTCAAAATTGCTTGCCATCTGGAAAAAATCTGTTTTGATGCAAGATTTTTAACATCTTTTTGTAAAATGTCTTTTGCAGATTTACAATCAACACGAACTAAAATTTTTTGATTTAATAAATCAGATTGGAACTTTGAAATAGATAAAACGATTGCTAAAACTTCTTTTTTAACAGTGGAATATTTTTGTTGTGCTGGATTCCAATGTTTGGAAGTAAAGGCAATCACTTGATCCTTGTCAGAAATTTTTTGTTTAAGAATGCCACCATAACCTATGTCAGAGGCATCAGTTTCAACTATTTTGAAGGCTTGAGGATTAGGCAAATAAAGACATGGAAGATTCTTGACCTGAGTTTTTATTTGTTTGACAACATTAGTATGAACATCTGTCCAAGGAGGAGGATCCTTTTTAAGACGATCATGGAGAGGTTTGATAAGATTACTAAGTTGTGGAAAGAAATCTGAGACATAATTTAAACATCCTAGAAATCTTTGTAACTGAGTTTTATCAACGATTTGGTTAGGAAACTTGTCCGAAAACTCAATAGCCCGATTGATAGGAACAATGGTCCCTTGATAAATGTTATGACCAAGAAACCTGATTTTAGTTTGAAACAAATTAATTTTTGTTTTAGAAACAGCAAGACCATTTCTTTTTATCACCGAGATAAAGATACTGATATGTTTGAAGTGTTGATCAATAGATTGGGAATATATTAAAACATCATCAATATAAACAATTGCAAATTTAGAATAAGGATTGAAAATCTCATTCATTATTCTTTGGAATTCAGAAGGAGCATTTTTTAAACCAAATGGCATAACTTTCCATTCATACTGTCCAAAGGGAACAGTAAAGGCAGTTTTATACCTATCTTCTTCTTTGACTTGGATTTGCCAAAATCCAGATTTCATGTCAAATTTTGAGAAAATCTTAGCATTGTGTAACCTATTTAAAAGGTCTTTTTATTGGGGATAGATACCTAATCCAAAGAAAGTGCTTGATTAAGTGGTTTGTAATTGATAACAAGACGAGGAGTTCCATCGCTCAATTTCAGCTTGTTTATTGACATAAAAAGCGAGAACAAGACCAGGCACTTTTACTTTTGCGAATTAAGCCTTTTTCCAATAAATCCTTGATTTCTTTCTGGCAAAATTGAAGGAGTTCTTCATTCATTTGAATTGGCCTAGCTTTGGTTGGGATTTGTTTTTCTTGAAAATCTTTTTCATAAGGAAGTTCAACAATGTGTTCTTTCCTTTCCCAAAAGCGATTAGTTAAATCTGAACAAATGGAAGTTTGAATTTGTTCCAAAAGATATTTGATCTTTTGTTGAGTACCAGATTGTTGTAATTGATTTTCTATATTTTTAAAAGAAATTTCATCTTTAAGAAAATGGATTTGATTTTCTTTATAGGAAATTAGATTTAAATCTCTGATGATGGGTTTTTTCAAAAATTTGAAAATAATAGATTGACCCAAATGTTGAGTAATAATCCCATCTTCAGTGGTCTGGTAAGGAAAAAGCAATCTGATAAATGGCGTTCCTAAAATCACTTTGTTCCTAAGATTTTTAACGAAGAGGAAAGACGTTTCTATCCTAAGGCCATGGTTTTCAATTATAGCGAAGACAATTTGTAATTGATTTTTAACTTAGAACCATTAGCGATTTAAGTTGTTCAGAAGTTTTCTCAAAATACTTAGTGGGAATTAACCCTTCTAAGATACAGCTGAGTCACTCGATGTCAAAGAGAGTCAGAGTTTCAAGGACAAATTCTCCTACAAGAATTTTGATGTTAATATAAAACTTTTGAATTTTAACATAATTGATTAATCCGTAAAAGTCGTCAACTATGTTTAATTGAAAGGGGTTATCATCTTTTTTGGAGGTTGAAGCCTCGACTTGATTGGTTTTGTTTCAAATTTTTAATCTCCTTTTTTAAATTATTGATTTCAAATTGGAGATCTTGAATGGTAATGCACTTGGTACTAAATTTCTCTTTGAGATCGAGCTTGTTAGAAACTAAAGATTTCTTAGAAAAATTTAGTTTTTCAAGATATTTCATTTTCTCTTGAGGATCAGGTATGGCATTAATGGCTTTAAAAAGGAGATCTTGTTCCTTAGTTAAAACATTAACTTGATTAGAAGATTCAGATAGATTATCATCATGAATCTGATTGTTGTTTTGAGAAGATTCATTGATAGTTATATTTTCTTGAAAAGAATTTATTAACAAATTGTTAATATCTTTTTGAATTTGATTGAGGTAAAAGGTTTTAATTTTTCTTTCTATCCTACAAAATCTATACTTATGACCAGGTTTACCACAAGTGTAGCAAATAATCTTAGTTTTACTCTTTTTATGAGAGTCATAATTCTCAAGAGTTTCATTAGCTAATTGATCATTGGAATTGCAAATTTTCCTATAATAAGGCTTAGGAGGACCATAATAGTGGTTTGGTTTGGGTCCGAGTTTCTTAACACTAGGTAAAGTAAATTGCCCTATCATATTGATAGATTGATTTCTATTGATATTTTCAAGGAATTCATCATGAATTTCTTCCACATCATTCTCTTTTTCTTTATTCGCGAGAGCAAAGGGTGCTTTGGGTGGAAGGTCAGATTGGATAACTTGTCTCTCACCTAATTGCCATTTCGTAATGTCACTTAAAAATTTTCGTCTTATAAGCTTGTCTTTGAAAGGGTATTTGATCTTATTTTTAATGGCATAAGCATTGAACCAGTCAAAGAAAGGAATATTGGTTTGGACACGTTTGAGGAATTGATAGAATTTTTGTTGGATTTCCTTCCTTTTAGATCCTTGATAATGTTTGAAAAACCATTCTCTATGAGAAGACCATTCTTCAGATTTCATATCTTTTCTAAGAGCTTCTTGATCCATTCTTGAATTGGACTTGTTCTAGGAAAAAATAAAATTTTTCTTGAATTTCCTTTCTTTTGGTTCCTTGATAATGCTTGAAGAACCATTTTCTATGATGAGACCACTCTTCAGATTTCATCTCTTTTCTAAGAGCTTCTTTATCAATAACAAACTCAGATGATATTGCATTAATATCATAAGGTTCATTAAGGGAGGAGTAGGTTGGAGATTGGATGGTTCTTTGGTCTTCTTCATCCTTTTGGTATGAAGTTCTTACAGGGGTTGTGGTTTCAAACCCTTGTAAATGAATTGTTGATCCCTCATGGGAAGGTTCAGATTGATTTATATGGATTGATCTAGGAATAGATCTAAAGGCTGAAAGAGATCTCCTAGACCTGGTGATTGGAAATCATTAGCGTAACTAACAGATCTAGAAAGAGAGAAAGAATTTCTCCTATCGAAGACTAAGTCTACTTGACTTTGTTTGATGTTGGATTAAATCTTGAAATTCAGGGTTATCTGGGTAAGGCTGGAGTTGCCTTTTCTAAGACCCATTTGTCCGGGAGTGTGATATCACTCCACCGAATAGTCTTGGGTACAATAATATTGGCCTTACTATTGTCGGTCGTAAACAAAGTTGTTTCTCCGTGTTTGTCACAATTGGTTTTAAGGAAATTGGACCTAATAGAGTTCATAACCTTATATTGAATTCTATAGATCGGGGTAATGGGTATAGATCCTTCCTTCATATCATACCCATGAAGTTTGACATTTAAATACAAAACATCAAGAATATTTTTATCATCCGGACTAACAGCTAAATCAGGAAGCAATTGAAGAATATTGGACCATGACTTAGGCTAGATTCAACAAGATTACCTAGAGAGAGTCTTGAAAACGATTATGTCTTTTATCCCTTAAACAGAAAAGAACTGCAACATCTAGAGATTCTCTAGTAAGGGGTTTCATTCCAACTTGTACACTTCCTATGTGTAAATAATTGTAATTTTTGGCTTGGTGTTCTTTAATGCTTTTATCGTAAAGCAAATGGATTTCTTCATCATCTTGTTGAATTTTGTATTTTTGTTCAACCGCTTTAATAACATAATCAGATTGTTTATGCCAAAAACTACCTTTTGTTTTGTAAAGATCTTCATCTTTAATTTTAGGAATATCCCAATTGTCTAAATCTTGATTGATATCTTCAAAGCGAATTTCTTCTTTGAAGACTTTTTGGAAAAATTGTGAGATTGATAATCAGAAAGAGAGGAGGATGAAGGTTGAGAAGACTTGAAAGAAAAGCGAGAAGAAAGTGAACGCAACATGGTAAAATAAATAAACGAGTTTGCAAAGATAAACAAGTCTTCCTCACCCGTAAGTATCGTCACCATCACTTGGTTTGTTAGAAATATAAATATTAACCTTGAATTAATAATTATTCTCTAAATTACTCATATAGGTTTAATCATACATATTTGTACCAGATCAGACAAAAGCTACCTCAATAATCTTCTTCTTCAAAATAAGGACTTATTAAATTCTTTTAGATCTAATTTCAAAGTCATCTCAAACATATTGTTCAAAAACCAAGGACAATTTCCATTATTTAGATCTGTCAAAAGCCACTCAAAAAATACTTATTTTTCACCAAGGTCTAGTAAAACCCTTTGGATCTACAAAGCATCGCAGATAATTAGGCCTATCTGCCCTATCCGTCGGGACTTACCGCCTTGCGTCGTACAGTCTTACATATATCTGAAAGATTCCTAAAATGCATGAGCCAAGGGTAGGCGCACTCTTTCTTGCAGAAAAGTAAAGACTGAAAGTAAATGACGGAAACTAAATATGCATGAATGAACTGGAAAATAAAAGACGGGAAAAGAAATTGAAACTTGAAACTTTGATTGAAAGATTGAAAGTACAAAAGATTGAAGAGCAGAGAAAAGGGCAGAGTAACTCTCACTAACCTCTCTCTAGAACATGAGAAAATAAAACTGGAATTTTAAACGGTGCCTAACAATGAAACCTACGCACCTTATTTATAGAAATGAAAATTGAATCAGAAGATTAGTTCTAAGTTCATAGGAATCAAATTAAACTATTGGCTACAAAAAAAGTAAAAATCTTTGTAGTACCAAATGGTAAAGTTACAATAATTGAGAATTTGAGTCTTCGATATTATGATTGATTTGACGGTCGCTATTCATCGTAATTAATTGGAGAGTAGATTCCAAAGCGATCGTCTTCATTTTTGTAAAATGGGTCTTCAGAGACGATTCAAGAAGAGGGAGGGACATGCTTTAGTTTCTTTCCCTTCTTTTTGGTTGATTGGATGAAGATGATGGTAAGTCTTGCTTACCCTTTTCCTGGTCCGAGGATTGCTTTTGTAAAAGTTGGACAATGTTTTGAAGGTTGTGTAGAACATCTTCTTCGATGAAGAAGGCGCAAGTGCACGCAATATGTGCCTTTTGATTGAGAAGAAGACAGGTGCTTGGTTCTGCAAACTTCAAAAATTTTGGATTATTTTTGAACCAAATTTTTACATTGTCTTGAGATGCTTTTGATCCATCAAAGCTGGACCACCATTTGACGAAGGCTTGCTTCTGGAGTAGTGGCATAGTTTCTAGAATAGAACTACTCACCAACTTGTATTGCCAGGAGAATTTTTTCAAAAAATAATTGTGTTTTGTTTTGAACCATAGGAATAAATTGGAATCCGGGAGGAAATATTTTGGATGGAATTTTGTTTGGGTTTTCATCCCAGTATTCAGGTTCTAATCTTATAACTGGATAGAATCTGGGTTTTGGAATGTATTGAGTTTTGGAAATCTTGTGATTTAAATTGAATTGGTTTTGGATTAGCTTGGACAATTTGGGTTTTTGGTTTTGGATCATGAGATCCAAAGATGGTAGATCTTGGTCACTTTGTTTGCTTGACCATCTTGCCCAAGTCTTTTTAGGTAAATTGGTCGCCTTGTTCTTGAAAGGCTAGGAGAGTTTGGATTGGGAAAGCATAATCTTGTTTGGTTTGCTTGGTAGTTTGTTTTGATGATTGGTCGAACTTTTAGGAAGCTTGATTTTGAGTTGATGACCCAATTAATTGAGCCTGGATCGAAGATCCAGATTGATTTTGGGTAGGAGACCCAGTTTGGTTAGCAATAAAAGATGGAGCTAAAGCATTTAAATCACTCTTACCTCTACCTCTGCCACCTCTTCCTCGAGAGGAAGAAACCTGGATGACATGTTATTCTTTTCCTGTAAGTATTCACGAGTGAGATAGTCAGGGAGAGCATTCTTGAGCCTTTAAGATATTCAATATCAAAGTCAAAAATGCTCAAAATTGCTTACCATCCGCAAAAATCTGTTTTGATGCAAGATTTTTAACATCTTTTTGTAAAATGTCTTTTTGATTTACAATCAACACGAACTAAAATTTTTGATTTAATAAATCAGATTGGAACTTTGAAATAGATAAAACGATTGCTAAAACTTCTTTTTAACAAAGTGGAATATTTTTGTTGTCTTTGGATTCCAATGTTTGGAAGTAAAGGCAATCACTTGATCCTTGTCGAAATTTTTTGTTTAAGAATGCCACCATAACCTATGTCGAGGCATCGGTTTCAACTATTTTGAAGGCTTGAGGATTAGGCAAATAAAGACATGGAAGATTCTTGACCTGAGTTTTTCTTTGTTTGACATCATTAGTATGAACATCTGTCCAAGGAGGAGGATCCTTTTTAAGACGATCATGGAGAGGTTTGATAAGATTACTAAGTTGTGGAAAGAAATCGAGACATAATTTAAACATCCTAGAAATCTTTGTAATCGAAGTTTTATCAACGATTTGGTTAGGAAACTTGTCCTAAAACTCAATAGCCCGATTGATAGGAACAATGGTCCCTTGATAAATGTTATGACCAAGAAACCTGATTTTAGTTTAAAACAAATTAATTTTTGTTTTAGAAAGCAAGAAGACCATTTCTTTTTATCAGAGATAAAGATACTGATATGTTTGAAGTGTTGATCAATAGATTGGGAATATATTAAAACATCATCAATATAAACAATTGCAAATTTAGAATAAGGATTGAAAATCTCATTCATTATTCTTTGGAATTCAGAAGGAGCATTTTTTAAACCAAATGGCATAACTTTCCATTCATACTGTCCAAAGGGAACAGTAAAGGCAGTTTTATACCTATCTTCTTCTTTGACTTGGATTTGCCAAAATCCAGATTTCATGTCAAATTTTGAGAAAATCTTAGCATTGTGTAACCTATTTAAAAGGTCTTTTTTATTGGGGATAGGATACCTAATCCAGCAAAGTGCTTGATTAAGTGGTTTGTAATTGATAACAAGACGAGGAGTTCCACGCTCAATTTCAGCTTGTTTATTGACATAAAAAGCAGAACAAGACCAGGGACTTTTACTTTTGCGAATTAAGCCTTTTTCCAATAAATCCTTGATTTCTTTACGGCAAACTTGACGGAGTTCTTCATTCATTTGAATTGGCCTAGCTTTGGTTGGGATTTGTTTTTCTTGAAAATCTTTTTCATAAGGAAGTTCAACAATGTGTTGTTTCCTTTCCCAAAAAGCATTAGGTAAATCTGAACAAATGGAAGTTTGAATTTGTTCCAAAAGATATTTGATCTTTTGTTGAGTACCAGATTGTTGTAATTGATTTTCTATATTTTTAAAAGAAATTTCATCTTTAAGAAAATGGATTTGATTTTCTTTATAGGAAATTAGATTTAAATCTCGATGATGGGTTTTCAAAAATTTGAAAATAATAGATTGACCCAAATGTTGAGTAATAATCCCATCTTGATTAGTGCAGTAAGGAAAAAGCAATCGATAAATGGCGTTCCTAAAATCACTTTGTTCCTAAGATTTTTAACGAAGAGGAAAGACGTTTCTATCCTAAGGCCATGGTTTTCAATTATAGCGAAGACAATTTGTAATTGATTTTTAACTTAGAACCATTAGCATTACTAAGTTGTTACGTAGTTTTCTCAAAATACTTAGTGGGAATTAACCCTTCTAAGATACGGTTTGAGTCGGCTCGATGTCAAAGAGAGTCAGAGTTTCAAGGACAAATTCTCCTACAAGAATTTTGATGTTAATATAAAACTTTTGAATTTTAACATAATTGATTAATCCAGAAAAGTCATCAACTATGTTTAATTGAAAGGGTTATCATCTTTTTGGAGGTTGAAGCCTCAGCTTCAGATTGGTTTTGTTTCAAATTTTTAATCTCCTTTTTTAAATTATTGATTTCAAATTGGAGATCTTGAATGGTAACAGACTTGGTACTAAATTTCTCTTTGAGACTGAGCTTGTTAGAAACTAAAGATTTCTTAGAAAAATTTAGTTTTTCAAGATATTTCATTTTCTCTTGAGGATCAGGTATGGCATTAATGGCTTTAAAAAGGAGATCTTGTTCCTTAGTTAAAACATTAACTTGATTAGAAGATTCAGATAGATTATCATCATGAATCGATTGTTGTTTGAGAAGATTAATTGATAGTTATATTTTCTTGAAAAGAATTTATTAACAAATTGTTAATATCTTTTTGAATTTGATTGAGGTAAAAGGTTTTAATTTTTCTTTCTATCCTACAAAATCTATACTTATGACCAGGTTTACCACAAGTGTAGCAAATAATCTTAGTTTTACTCTTTTTATGAGAGTCATAATTCTCAAGAGTTTCATTAGCTAATTGATCATTGGAATTGCAAATTTTCCTATAATAAGGCTTAGGAGGACCATAATAGTGGTTTGGTTTGGGTCCGAGTTTCTTAACACTAGGTAAAGTAAATTGCCCTATCATATTGATAGATTGATTTCTATTGATATTTTCAAGGAATTCATCATGAATTTCTTCCACATCATTCTCTTTTTCTTTATTCGCGAGAGCAAAGGGTGCTTTGGGTGGAAGGTCAGTTGGATAACTTGTCTCTCACCTAATTGCCATTTCGTAATGTCACTTAAAAATTTTCGTCTTATAAGCTTGTCTTTGAAAGGGTATTTGATCTTATTTTTAATGGCATAAGCATTGAACCAACAAAGAAAGGAATATTGGTTTGGACGGGTTTGAGGAATTGATAGAATTTTTGTTGGCTTTCCTTCCTTTTAGATCCTTGATAATGTTTGAAACACCATTCTCTATGACAAGACCATTCTTCAGATTTCATATCTTTTCTAAGAGCTTCTTGATCCATTCTTGAATTGGACTTGTTCTAGGAAAAAATAAAATTTTCTTGAATTTCCTTTCTTTTGGTTCCTTGATAATGCTTGAAGAACCATTTTCTATGATGAGACCACTCTTGATTTCATCTCTTTTCTAAGAGCTTCTTTATCAATAACAAACTCGGATGATATTGCATTAATATCATAAGGTTCATTAAGGGAGGAGTAGGTTGGAGATTGGATGGTTCTTTGGTCTTCTTCATCCTTTTGGTATGAAGTTCTTCTGAGGGTTGTGGTTTCAAACCCTTGTAAATGAATTGTTGATCCTCATGGGAAGGTTCAGATTGATTTATATGGATTGATCTAGGAATAGATCTAAAGGCCGAAAGAGATCTCCTAGACCTGGTGATTGGAAATCATTAGCGTAACTAACAGATCTAGAAAGAGAGAAAGAATTTCTCCTATCGAAGACTAAGTCTACTTGACCTGTTTGATGTTGGATTAAATCTTGAAATTCAGGGTTATCTGGGTAAATTTGGAGTTGCCTTTTCTAAGACCCATTTGTCCTGGGAGTGTGATATCACTCCACCGAATAGTCTTGGGTACAATAATATTGGCCTTACTATTGCTCGGCCGAAACAAAGTTGTTTCTCCGTGTTTGTCCTGATTGGTTTTAAGGAAATTGGACCTAATAGAGTTCATAACCTTATATTGAATTCTATAGATCGGGGTAATGGGTATAGATCCTTCCTTCATATCATACCCATGAAGTTTGACATTTAAATACAAAACATCAAGAATATTTTTATCATCCGGACTAACAGCTAAATCAGGAAGCAATTGAAGAATATTGGACCATGACTTAGGCTAGATTCAAAGATTACCTAAGAGAGAGTCTTGAAAACGATTATGTCTTTTATCCCTTAAACAGTAAAAGAAGCGCAACATCTAGAGATTCTCTAGTAAGGGTTTCATTCCAACTTGTACACTTCCTATGTGTAAATAATTGTAATTTTTGGCTTGGTGTTCTTTAATGCTTTTATCGTAAAGCAAATGGATTTCTTCATCATCTTGTTGAATTTTGTATTTTTGTTCAACCGCTTTAATAACATAATCAGATTGTTTATGCCAAAAACTACCTTTTGTTTTGTAAAGATCTTCATCTTTAATTTTAGGAATATCCCAATTGTCTAAATCTTGATTGATATCTTCAAAACGAATTTCTTCTTTGAAGACTTTTTTGGAAAAATTGTGAGATTGATAATCGAGAAGAGAGGAGGATGAAGGTTGAGAAGACTTGAAAGAAAAGCGAGAAGAAAGTGAACATAACATGGTAAAATAAATAAACGAGTTTGCAAAGATAAACAAGTCTTCCTCACCCGTAAGTATCGTCACCATCACTTGGTTTGTTAGAAATATAAATATTAACCTTGAATTAATAATTATTCTCTAAATTACTCATATAGGTTTAATCATACATATTTGTACCAGATCAGACAAAAGCTACCTCAATAATCTTCTTCTTCAAAATAAGGACTTATTAAATTCTTTTAGATCTAATTTCAAAGTCATCTCAAACATATTGTTCAAAAACCAAGGACAATTTCCATTATTTAGATCTGTCAAAAGCCACTCAAAAAATACTTATTTTTCACCAAGGTCTAGTAAAACCCTTTCAGATCTACAAAGCACTGCACAGTAATTAGGCCTATCTGCCCTATCCGTCGGGACTTACGCTTCAGTCAAATGCAGTCTTACATATATCTGAAAGATTCCTAAAATGCATGAGCGAGGTAGAAGCGCACTCTTTCTTCTTGAGAAAAGTAAAGACTGAAAGTAAATGACGAAACTAAATATGCATGAATGAACTGGAAAATAAAAGACGGGAAAAGAAATTGAAACTTGAAACTTTGATTGAAAGATTGAAAGTACAAAAGATTGAAGAAGCGAGAGAAAAGAGCGTAGTAACTCTCACTAACCTCTCTCTAGAACATGAGAAAATAAAGCTGGAATTTTAAGCGGTGCCTAACAATGAAACCTACGCACCTTATTTATAGAAATGAAAATTGAATCAGTAAGATTAGTTCCTAGGTAAAGTTACCTAATCAAATTAAACTATTGGCTACAAAAAAAGTAAAAATCTTTGTAGTACCAAATGGTAAAGTTACAATAATTGAGAATTTGAGTCTTCGATATTATGATTGATTTACGACAGTCGCTATTCATCGAATTAATTGGAGAGTAGATTCCAAAGCGATCGTCTTCATTTTTGTAAAATGGGTCTTACGTAGACGATTCAAAAGAAGAGGAGGGACATGCTTTAGTTTCTTTCCCTTCTTTTTGGTTGATTGGATGAAGATGATGGTAAGTCTTGCTTACCCTTTTCTGGTCCGAGGATTGCTTTTGTAAAAGTTGGACAATGTTTTGAAGGTTGTGTAGAACATCTTATTCTCGATGAAGAGGCGTGCAAGTGCACGCGATATGTGCCTTTTGATTGAGAAGAAGACAGGTGCTTGGTTACGCAAACTTCAAAAATTTTGGATTATTTTTGAACCAAATTTTTACATTGTCTTGAGATGCTTTTGATCCATCAAAATTTGGACCACCATTTGTGAAGGCTTGCTTCTGGAGTAGTGGCATAGTTTCTAGAATAGAACTACTCACCAACTTGTATTGCCAGGAAAATACCCATGACAAAGAGAATTTGAGAAAAAAGTTTAATAAAATTGGCAAATTATCAAACTCACTGGTAAATTTTTTGTCAAATAATTGGAATCCTTCTTGAACTTCAGTAGGAAGGATATCAGGTATTGGTCCAAAGAAATCCCACCATTGGAGGAACCAGTTTGGAAAAGAGTACTTGTTTCCTGTTTTAAAGTAGATTAACCAGGAATGCTTGAATGACTTATTTTGTAAACCTAGAATCATAAAATCCCAGGCCTTGACATAATCCCAGTAGGTGTAACCAATTGGATCATAAAAATCTGAAAATTTTTTGGGTTTATTGGGATTCTGTCCCCAAGCTGATGGTGTAAGAACATTCAGGATTTGAAGGGTAGAATGGGTGGTAATTGATTCATCTCTAGGATCTTTGTAGTGTTTAATGGCTACCGAAGTCGAATCCACGAGAATTTTTTCAAAAAATAATTGTGTTTTGTTTTGAACCATAGGAATAAATTGGAATCCGGGAGGAAATATTTTGGATGGAATTTTGTTTGGGTTTTCATCCCAGTATTCAGGTTCTAATCTTATAACTGGATAGAATCTGGGTTTTGGAATGTATTGAGTTTTGGAAGTACTGGCAGATTTAAATTGAATTGGTTTTGGATTAGCTTGGACAATTTGGGTTTTTTGGTTTTGGATCATGAGATCCAAAGATGGTAGATCTTGGTCACTGTTTGCTTGACCATCTACCGCCCAAGTCTTTTTAGGTAAATTGGTCAGGCCTTGTTCTTGAAAGGCTAGGAGAGTTTGGATTGGGAAAGCATAATCTTGTTTGGTTTGCTTGGTAGTTTGTTTTGATGATTGGTCAGAACTTTTCTGGGAAGCTTGATTTTGAGTTGATGACCCAATTAATTGAGCCTGGATCGAAGATCCAGATTGATTTTGGGTAGGAGACCCAGTTTGGTTAGCAATAAAAGATGGAGCTAAAGCATTTAAATCACTCTTACCTCTACCTCTGCCACCTCTTCCTCGAGAGGAAGAAACCCTGGATGACATGTTATTCTTTTCCCTGTAAGTATTCACGAGTGAGATAGTCAGGGAGAGCATTTGCTGAGCCTTTAAGATATTCAATATCAAAGTCAAAAATGCTCAAAATTGCTTGCCATCTGGCAAAAATCTGTTTTGATGCAAGATTTTTAACATCTTTTTGTAAAATGTCTTTTGCAGATTTACAATCAACACGAACTAAAAATTTTTGATTTAATAAATCAGATTGGAACTTTGAAATAGATAAAACGATTGCTAAAACTTCTTTTTAACGATTGGAATATTTTTGTTGTCTTTGGATTCCAATGTTTGGAAGTAAAGGCAATCACTTGATCCTTGTCGAAATTTTTTGTTTAAGAATGCCACCATAACCTATGTCGAGGCATCGGTTCAACTATTTTGAAGGCTTGAGGATTAGGCAAATAAAGACATGGAAGATTCTTGACCTGAGTTTTTATTTGTTTGACAACATTAGTATGAACATCTGTCAAGGAGGAGGATCCTTTTTAAGACGATCATGGAGAGGTTTGATAAGATTACTAAGTTGTGGAAAGAAATCGAGACATAATTTAAACATCCTAGAAATCTTTGTAATCGAAGTTTTATCAACGATTTGGTTAGGAAACTTGTCCGAAAACTCAATAGCCCGATTGATAGGAACAATGGTCCCTTGATAAATGTTATGACCAAGAAACCTGATTTTAGTTTGAAACAAATTAATTTTTGTTTTAGAAACAGCAAGACCATTTCTTTTTATCACCGAGATAAAGATACTGATATGTTTGAAGTGTTGATCAATAGATTGGGAATATATTAAAACATCATCAATATAAACAATTGCAAATTTAGAATAAGGATTGAAAATCTCATTCATTATTCTTTGGAATTCAGAAGGAGCATTTTTTAAACCAAATGGCATAACTTTCCATTCATACTGTCCAAAGGGAACAGTAAAGGCAGTTTTATACCTATCTTCTTCTTTGACTTGGATTTGCCAAAATCCAGATTTCATGTCAAATTTTGAGAAAATCTTAGCATTGTGTAACCTATTTAAAAGGTCTTTTTTATTGGGGATAGGATACCTAATCCAGCAAAGTGCTTGATTAAGTGGTTTGTAATTGATAACAAGACGAGGAGTTCCACGCTCAATTTCAGCTTGTTTATTGACATAAAAAGCAGAACAAGACCAGGGACTTTTACTTTTGCGAATTAAGCCTTTTTCCAATAAATCCTTGATTTCTTTCTGGCAAAATTGAAGGAGTTCTTCATTCATTTGAATTGGCCTAGCTTTGGTTGGGATTTGTTTTTCTTGAAAATCTTTTTCATAAGGAAGTTCAACAATGTGTTGTTTCCTTTCCCAAAAAGCATTAGGTAAATCTGAACAAATGGAAGTTTGAATTTGTTCCAAAAGATATTTGATCTTTTGTTGAGTACCAGATTGTTGTAATTGATTTTCTATATTTTTAAAAGAAATTTCATCTTTAAGAAAATGGATTTGATTTTCTTTATAGGAAATTAGATTTAAATCTCTGATGATGGGTTTTTTCAAAAATTTGAAAATAATAGATTGACCCAAATGTTGAGTAATAATCCCATCTTCAGTGGTCTGGTAAGGAAAAAGCAATCTGATAAATGGCGTTCCTAAAATCACTTTGTTCCTAAGATTTTTAACGAAGAGGAAAGACGTTTCTATCCTAAGGCCATGGTTTTCAATTATAGCCGAAGACAATTTGTAATTGATTTTTAACTTAGAACCATTAGCGATGCTAAGTTATTACGTAGTTTTCTCAAAATACTTAGTGGGAATTAACCGCTTCTAAGATACAGCTGAGTCACTCCAAAGTGTCAAAGAGAGCTGTAGTTTCAAGGACAAATTCTCCTACAAGAATTTTGATGTTAATATAAAACTTTTGAATTTTAACATAATTGATTAATCCAGAAAAGTCATCAACTATGTTTAATTGAAAGGGGTTATCATCTTTTTGGAGGTTGAAGCCTCGACTTGATTGGTTTTGTTTCAAATTTTTAATCTCCTTTTTAAATTATTGATTTCAAATTGGAGATCTTGAATGGTAAATGCACTTGGTACTAAATTTCTCTTTGAGATCGAGCTTGTTAGAAACTAAAGATTTCTTAGAAAAATTTAGTTTTTCAAGATATTTCATTTTCTCTTGAGGATCAGGTATGGCATTATTGGCTGTAAAAAGGAGATCTTGTTCCTTAGTTAATACATTAACTTGATTAGAAGATTCAGATAGATTATCATCATGAATCGATTGTTGTTTTGAGAAGATTCATTGATAGTTATATTTTCTTGAAAAGAATTTATTAACAAATTGTTAATATCTTTTTGAATTTGATTGAGGTAAAAGGTTTTAATTTTTCTTTCTATCCTACAAAATCTATACTTATGACCAGGTTTACCACAAGTGTAGCAAATAATCTTAGTTTTACTCTTTTTATGAGAGTCATAATTCTCAAGAGTTTCATTAGCTAATTGATCATTGGAATTGCAAATTTTCCTATAATAAGGCTTAGGAGGACCATAATAGTGGTTTGGTTTGGGCCCCAGTTTCTTAACACTAGGTAAAGTAAATTGCCCTATCATATTGATAGATTGATTTCTATTGATATTTTCAAGGAATTCATCATGAATTTCTTCCACATCATTCTCTTTTTCTTTATTCGCGAGAGCAAAGGGTGCTTTGGGTGGAAGGTCAGATTGGATAACTTGTCTCTCACCTAATTGCCATTTCGTAATGTCACTTAAAAATTTTCGTCTTATAAGCTTGTCTTTGAAAGGGTATTTGATCTTATTTTTAATGGCATAAGCATTGAACCAGTCAAAGAAAGGAATATTGGTTTGGACACGTTTGAGGAATTGATAGAATTTTTGTTGGATTTCCTTCCTTTTAGATCCTTGATAATGTTTGAAAAACCATTCTCTATGAGAAGACCATTCTTCAGATTTCATATCTTTTCTAAGAGCTTCTTGATCCATTCTTGAATTGGACTTGTTCTAGGAAAAAATAAAATTTTTCTTGAATTTCCTTTCTTTTGGTTCCTTGATAATGCTTGAAGAACCATTTTCTATGATGAGACCACTCTTCAGATTTCATCTCTTTTCTAAGAGCTTCTTTATCAATAACAAACTCAGATGATATTGCATTAATATCATAAGGTTCATTAAGGGAGGAGTAGGTTGGAGATTGGATGGTTCTTTGGTCTTCTTCATCCTTTTGGTATGAAGTTCTTACAGGGGTTGTGGTTTCAAACCCTTGTAAATGAATTGTTGATCCCTCATGGGAAGGTTCAGATTGATTTATATGGATTGATCTAGGAATAGATCTAAAGGCTGAAAGAGATCTCCTAGACCTGGCTGATTGGAAATCATTAGCAGAACTAACAGATCTAGAAAGAGAGAAAGAATTTCTCCTATCGAAGACTAAGTCTACTTGACCTGTTTGATGTTGGATTAAATCTTGAAATTCTGGGGTTATCCTGGGTAAGGCTGGAGTTGCCTTTTCTAAGACCCATTTGTCTGGGAGTGTGATATCACTCCACTGAATAGTCTTGGGTACAATAATATTGGCCTTACTATTGTCGGTCAGAAACAAAGTTGTTTCTCCGTGTTTGTCACAATTGGTTTTAAGGAAATTGGACCTAATAGAGTTCATAACCTTATATTGAATTCTATAGATCAGGGTAATGGGTATAGATCCTTCCTTCATATCATACCCATGAAGTTTGACATTTAAATACAAAACATCAAGAATATTTTTATCATCCGGACTAACGATTAAATCTGGGAAGCAATTGAAGAATATTGGACCATGACTTAGGCTAGATTCAACAAAGACCTAAGAGAGAGTCTTGAAAACGATTATGTCTTTTATCCCTTAAATGTAAAAGAAGCGCAACATCTAGAGATTCTCTAGTAAGGGGTTTTATTCCAACTTGTACACTTCCTATGTGTAAATAATTGTAATTTTTGGCTTGGTGTTCTTTAATGCTTTTATCGAAGCAAATGGATTTCTTCATCATCTTGTTGAATTTTGTATTTTTGTTCAACCGCTTTAATAACATAATCAGATTGTTTATGCCAAAAACTACCTTTTGTTTTGTAAAGATCTTCATCTTTAATTTTAGGAATATCCCAATTGTCTAAATCTTGATTGATATCTTCAAAGCGAATTTCTTCTTTGAAGACTTTTTGGAAAAATTGTGAGATTGATAATCGAAAGAGAGGAGGATGAAGGTTGAGAAGACTTGAAAGAAAAGCGAGAAGAAAGTGAACGCAACATGGTAAAATAAATAAACGAGTTTGCAAAGATAAACAAGTCTTCCTCACCCGTAAGTATCGTCACCATCACTTGGTTTGTTAGAAATATAAATATTAACCTTGAATTAATAATTATTCTCTAAATTACTCATATAGGTTTAATCAGACATATTTGTACCGGATCAGCAAAGCTACCTCAATAATCTTCTTCTTCAAAATAAGGACTTATTAAATTCTTTTAGATCTAATTTCAAAGTCATCTCAAACATATTGTTCAAAAACCAAGGACAATTTCCATTATTTAGATCTGTCAAAAGCCACTCAAAAAATACTTATTTTTCACCAAGGTCTAGTAAAACCCTTTCAGATCTACAAAGCACTGCACAGTAAATAGGCCTATCTCCCCTATCCGTCGGGACTTACACTTAAATCGTCTGATCTTACATATATCTGAAAGATTCCTAAAATGCATGAGCCAAGGGTAGGCGCACTCTTTCTTGCAGAAAAGTAAAGACTGAAAGTAAATGACGGAAACTAAATATGCATGAATGAACTGGAAAATAAAAGACGGGAAAAGAAATTGAAACTTGAAACTTTGATTGAAAGATTGAAAGTACAAAAGATTGAAGAAGCGAGAGAAAAGAGCGGAAGTAACTCTCACTAACCTCTCTCTAGAACATGAGAAAATAAAATCGAATTTTAACCGGTGCCAACCAATGAAACCTACGCACGTTATTTAAAGAAATGAAAATTGAACTATTTGAATAGTTCCGGTAAGTTACCGGAATCAAATTAAACTATTGGCTACAGTAAAAAGTAAAAATGCTGTAGTACCAAATGGTAAAGTTACAATAATTGAGAATTTGAGTCTTACGATATTATGATTGATTTGACAGTCGCTATTCATCGAAATTAATTGGAGAGTAGATTCCAAAGCGATCGTCTTCATTTTTGTAAAATGGGTCTTACAGAGCGATTCAAAAGAAGAGGAGGGACATGCTTTAGTTTCTTTCCCTTCTTTTTTGGTTGATTGGATGAAGATGATGGTAAGTCTTGCTTACCCTTTTCCTGGTCTGAGGATTGCTTTTGTAAAAGTTGGACAATGTTTTGAAGGTTGTGTAGAACATCTTCTTCTGATGAAGAGGCGATAAGTGCAAACCGCAATATGTGCCTTTTGATTGAGAAGAAGACAGGTGCTTGGTTCTGCAAACTTCAAAAATTTTGGATTATTTTTGAACCAAATTTTTACATTGTCTTGAGATGCTTTTGATCCATCAAAGCTGGACCACCATTTGACGAAGGCTTGCTTCTGGAGTAGTGGCATAGTTTCTAGAATAGAACTACTCACCAACTTGTATTGCCAGGAAAATACCCATGACAAAGAGAATTTGAGAAAAAAGTTTAATAAAATTGGCAAATTATCAAACTCACTGGTAAATTTTTTGTCAAATAATTGGAATCCTTCTTGAACTTCGCTAGGAAGGATATCAGGTATTGGTCCAAAGAAATCCCACCATTGGAGGAACCAGTTTGGAAAAGAGTACTTGTTTCCTGTTTTAAAGTAGATTAACCAGGAATGCTTGAATGACTTATTTTGTAAACCTAGAATCATAAAATCCCAGGCCTTGACATAATCCCGAGGTGTAACCAATTGGATCATAAAAATCTGAAAATTTTTGGGTTTATTGGGATTATCCCAGTGATGGTGTAAGAACATTCAGGATTTGAAGGGTAGAATGGGTGGTAATTGATTCATCTCTAGGATCTTTGTAGTGTTTAATGGCTACCGAGTCAGAATCCACGAGAATTTTTTCAAAAAATAATTGTGTTTTGTTTTGAACCATAGGAATAAATTGGAATCCGGGAGGAAATATTTTGGATGGAATTTTGTTTGGGTTTTCATCCCAGTATTCAGGTTCTAATCTTATAACTGGATAGAATCTGGGTTTTGGAATGTATTGAGTTTTGGAAGTACTGGCAGATTTAAATTGAATTGGTTTTGGATTAGCTTGGACAATTTGGGTTTTTTGGTTTTGGATCATGAGATCCAAAGATGGTAGATCTTGGTCATTGTTTGCTTCAGCCATACTGGCCCAAGTCTTTTTAGGTAAATTGGTCAGGCCTTGTTCTTGAAAGGCTAGGAGAGTTTGGATTGGGAAAGCATAATCTTGTTTGGTTTGCTTGGTAGTTTGTTTTGATGATTGGTCAGAACTTTTCTGGGAAGCTTGATTTTGAGTTGATGACCCAATTAATTGAGCCTGGATCGAAGATCCAGATTGATTTTGGGTAGGAGACCCAGTTTGGTTAGCAATAAAAGATGGAGCTAAAGCATTTAAATCACTCTTACCTCTACCTCTGCCACCTCTTCCTCGAGAGGAAGAAACCCTGGATGACATGTTATTCTTTTCCCTGTAAGTATTCACGAGTGAGATAGTCAGGGAGAGCATTTGCTGAGCCTTTAAGATATTCAATATCAAAGTCAAAAATGCTCAAAATTGCTTGCCATCTGGCAAAAATCTGTTTTGATGCAAGATTTTTAACATCTTTTTGTAAAATGTCTTTTGCAGATTTACAATCAACACGAACTAAAAATTTTTGATTTAATAAATCAGATTGGAACTTTGAAATAGATAAAACGATTGCTAAAACTTCTTTTTTAACAGTGGAATATTTTTGTTGTGCTGGATTCCAATGTTTGGAAGTAAAGGCAATCACTTGATCCTTGTCAGAAATTTTTTGTTTAAGAATGCCACCATAACCTATGTCAGAGGCATCAGTTTCAACTATTTTGAAGGCTTGAGGATTAGGCAAATAAAGACATGGAAGATTCTTGACCTGAGTTTTTATTTGTTTGACAACATTAGTATGAACATCTGTCCAAGGAGGAGGATCCTTTTTAAGACGATCATGGAGAGGTTTGATAAGATTACTAAGTTGTGGAAAGAAATCTGAGACATAATTTAAACATCCTAGAAATCTTTGTAACTGAGTTTTATCAACGATTTGGTTAGGAAACTTGTCCGAAAACTCAATAGCCCGATTGATAGGAACAATGGTCCCTTGATAAATGTTATGACCAAGAAACCTGATTTTAGTTTGAAACAAATTAATTTTTGTTTTAGAAACAGCAAGACCATTTCTTTTTATCACCGAGATAAAGATACTGATATGTTTGAAGTGTTGATCAATAGATTGGGAATATATTAAAACATCATCAATATAAACAATTGCAAATTTAGAATAAGGATTGAAAATCTCATTCATTATTCTTTGGCATTGAAGGAGCATTTTTAAACCAAATGGCATAACTTTCCATTCATATCTTGTCCAAAGAGAACAAGTAAAGGCGATTTATACCTATCTTCTTCTTTGACTTGGATTTGCCAAAATCCAGATTTCATGTCAAATTTTGAGAAAATCTTAGCATTGTGTAACCTATTTAAAAGGTCTTTTTTATTGGGGATAGGATACCTAATCCAGCAAAGTGCTTGATTAAGTGGTTTGTAATTGATAACAAGACGAGGAGTTCCACGCTCAATTTCAGCTTGTTTATTGACATAAAAAGCAGAACAAGACCAGGGACTTTTACTTTTGCGAATTAAGCCTTTTTCCAATAAATCCTTGATTTCTTTCTGGCAAAATTGAAGGAGTTCTTCATTCATTTGAATTGGCCTAGCTTTGGTTGGGATTTGTTTTTCTTGAAAATCTTTTTCATAAGGAAGTTCAACAATGTGTTGTTTCCTTTCCCAAAAGCATTAGGTAAATCTGAACAAATGGAAGTTTGAATTTGTTCCAAAAGATATTTGATCTTTTGTTGAGTACCAGATTGTTGTAATTGATTTTCTATATTTTTAAAAGAAATTTCATCTTTAAGAAAATGGATTTGATTTTCTTTATAGGAAATTAGATTTAAATCTCTGATGATGGGTTTTTTCAAAAATTTGAAAATAATAGATTGACCCAAATGTTGAGTAATAATCCCATCTTCAGTGGTCTGGTAAGGAAAAAGCAATCTGATAAATGGCGTTCCTAAAATCACTTTGTTCCTAAGATTTTTAACGAAGAGGAAAGACGTTTCTATCCTAAGGCCATGGTTTTCAATTATAGCCGAAGACAATTTGTAATTGATTTTTAACTTAGAACCATTAGCAGTACTAAGTTGTTCTGTAGTTTTCTCAAAATACTTAGTGGGAATTAACCCTTCTAAGATACAGCTGAGTCGACTCGATGTCAAAGAGAGTCTGTAGTTTCAAGGACAAATTCTCCTACAAGAATTTTGATGTTAATATAAAACTTTTGAATTTTAACATAATTGATTAATCCAGAAAAGTCGTCAACTATGTTTAATTGAAAGGGTTATCATCTTTTTGGAGGTTGAAGCCTCGGCTTGATTGGTTTTGTTTCAAATTTTTAATCTCCTTTTTAAATTATTGATTTCAAATTGGAGATCTTGAATGGTAACAGACTTGGTACTAAATTTCTCTTTGAGATCGAGCTTGTTAGAAACTAAAGATTTCTTAGAAAAATTTAGTTTTCAAGATATTTCATTTTCTCTTGAGGATCGTGTATGGCATTAATGGCTTTAAAAGGAGATCTTGTTCCTTAGTTAAAACATTAACTTGATTAGAAGATTCAGATAGATTATCATCATGAATCGATTGTTGTTTTGAGAAGATTCATTGATAGTTATATTTTCTTGAAAAGAATTTATTAACAAATTGTTAATATCTTTTTGAATTTGATTGAGGTAAAGGTTTTAATTTTTCTTTCTATCCTACAAAATCTATACTTCTGACCAGGTTTACCACAAGTGTAGCAAATAATCTTAGTTTTACTCTTTTTATGAGAGTCATAATTCTCAAGAGTTTCATTAGCTAATTGATCATTGGAATTGCAAATTTTCCTATAATAAGGCTTAGGAGGACCATAATAGTGGTTTGGTTTGGGTCAGAGTTTCTTAACACTAGGTAAAGTAAATTGCCCTATCATATTGATAGATTGATTTCTATTGATATTTTCAAGGAATTCATCATGAATTTCTTCCACATCATTCTCTTTTTCTTTATTCGCGAGCAAAGGGTGCTTTGGGTGGAAGGTCGATTGGATAACTTGTCTCTCACCTAATTGCCATTTCGTAATGTCACTTAAAAATTTTCGTCTTATAAGCTTGTCTTTGAAAGGGTATTTGATCTTATTTTTAATGGCATAAGCATTGAACCACCAAAGAAAGGAATATTGGTTTGGACACGTTTGAGGAATTGATAGAATTTTTGTTGGATTTCCTTCCTTTTAGATCCTTGATAATGTTTGAAAAACCATTCTCTATGAGAAGACCATTCTTGATTTCATATCTTTTCTAAGAGCTTCTTGATCCATTCTTGAATTGGACTTGTTCTAGGAAAAAATAAAATTTTCTTGAATTTCCTTTCTTTTGGTTCCTTGATAATGCTTGAAGAACCATTTTCTATGATGAGACCACTCTTGCATTTCATCTCTTTTCTAAGAGCTTCTTTATCAATAACAAACTCGGATGATATTGCATTAATATCATAAGGTTCATTAAGGGAGGAGTAGGTTGGAGATTGGATGGTTCTTTGGTCTTCTTCATCCTTTTGGTATGAAGTTCTTACAGGTTGTGGTTTCAAACCCTTGTAAATGAATTGTTGATCCCTCATGGGAAGGTTCAGATTGATTTATATGGATTGATCTAGGAATAGATCTAAAGGTGAAAGAGATCTCCTAGACCTGGTGATTGGAAATCATTAGCGTAACTAACAGATCTAGAAAGAGAAAGAATTTCTCCTATCGAAGACTAAGTCTACTTGACTTTGTTTGATGTTGGATTAAATCTTGAAATGCAGGGTTATCCTGGGTAAATTTGGAGTTGCCTTTTCTAAGACCCATTTGTCCGGGAGTGTGATATCACTCCTTTGAATAGTCTTGGGTACAATAATATTGGCCTTACTATTGTCGGTCGAAACAAAGTTGTTTCTCGTGTTTGTCCTGATTGGTTTTAAGGAAATTGGACCTAATAGAGTTCATAACCTTATATTGAATTCTATAGATCGGGGTAATGGGTATAGATCCTTCCTTCATATCATACCCATGAAGTTTGACATTTAAATACAAAACATCAAGAATATTTTTATCATCCAGGACTAACATTAAATCAGGAAGCAATTGAAGAATATTGGACCATGACTTAGGCTAGATTCAACAAGACCTAAGAGAGAGTCTTGAAAAGCGATTATGTCTTTTATCCCTTAAACAGAAAAGAAGCGCAACATCTAGAGATTCTCTAGTAAGGGTTTTATTCCAACTTGTACACTTCCTATGTGTAAATAATTGTAATTTTGGCTTGGTGTTCTTTAATGCTTTTATCGTAAAGCAAATGGATTTCTTCATCATCTTGTTGAATTTTGTATTTTTGTTCAACCGTTTTAATAACATAAACAGATTGTTTATGCCAAAAACTACCTTTTGTTTTGTAAAGATCTTCATCTTTAATTTTAGGAATATCCCGATTGTCTAAATCTTGATTGATATCTTCAAAGCGAATTTCTTCTTTGAAGACTTTTTGGAAAAATTGTGAGATTGATAATCGAGAAAGAGAGGAGGATGAAGGTTGAGAAGACTTGAAAGAAAAGCGAGAAGAAAGTGAGCATAACATGGTAAAATAAATAAACGAGTTTGCAAAGATAAACAAGTCTTCCTCACCCGTAAGTATCGTCACCATCACTTGGTTTGTTAGAAATATAAATATTAACCTTGAATTAATAATTATTCTCTAAATTACTCATATAGGTTTAATCATACATATTTGTACCAGATCAGACAAAAGCTACCTCAATAATCTTCTTCTTCAAAATAAGGACTTATTAAATTCTTTTAGATCTAATTTCAAAGTCATCTCAAACATATTGTTCAAAAACCAAGGACAATTTCCATTATTTAGATCTGTCAAAAGCCACTCAAAAAATACTTATTTTTCACCAAGGTCTAGTAAAACCCTTTCAGATCTACAAAGCACTGCACAGTAATTAGGCCTATCTGCCCTATCCGTCGGGACTTACCGCCTTGCGTCGTACAGTCTTACATATATCTGAAAGATTCCTAAAATGCATGAGCCAAGGGTAGGCGCACTCTTTCTTGCAGAAAAGTAAAGACTGAAAGTAAATGACGGAAACTAAATATGCATGAATGAACTGGAAAATAAAAGACGGGAAAAGAAATTGAAACTTGAAACTTTGATTGAAAGATTGAAAGTACAAAAGATTGAAGAAGCGAGAGAAAAGAGCGAGTAACTCTCACTAACCTCTCTCTAGAACATGAGAAAATAAAGCTGGAATTTTAAGCGGTGCCTAACAATGAAACCTCGCACCTTATTTATAGAAATGAAAATTGAACTGTTTGAATAGTTAGGTAAGTTCTTAGGAATCAAATTAAACTATTAGCTCTGATAAAAAGTAAAAATCTTTGTAGTACCAAATGGTAAAGTTACAATAATTGAGAATTTGAGTCTTCTGATATTATGATTGATTTCTGACAGGCTGCTATTCATCAGAATTAATTGGAGAGTAGATTCCAAAGCAGTCGTCTTCATTTTTGTAAAATGGGTCTTCTGTAGACGATTCAAAAGAAGAGGGAGGGACATGCTTTAGTTTCTTTCCCTTCTTTTTTGGTTGATTGGATGAAGATGATGGTAAGTCTTGCTTACCCTTTTCTGATCTGAGGATTGCTTTTGTAAAGTTGGACAATGTTTTGAAGGTTGTGTAGAACATCTTCTTACGATGAAGAAGCGTGAAGTGCAGCCGCAATATGTGCCTTTTGATTGAGAAGAAGGCGGGTGCTTGGTTACGCAAACTTCAAAAATTTTGGATTATTTTTGAACCAAATTTTTACATTGTCTTGAGATGCTTTTGATCCATCAAAATTTGGACCACCATTTGAAGGCTTGCTTCGGAGTAGTGGCATAGTTTCTAGAATAGAACTACTCACCAACTTGTATTGCCAGGAAAATACCCATGACAAAGAGAATTTGAGAAAAAGTTTAATAAAATTGGCAAATTATCAAACTCACTTTGGTAAATTTTTGTCAAATAATTGGAATCCTTCTTGAACTTGATAGGAAGGATATCGTATTGGTCCAAAGAAATCCCACCATTGGAGGAACCAGTTTGGAAAAGAGTACTTGTTTCTGTTTTAAAGTAGATTAACCAGGAATGCTTGAATGACTTATTTTGTAAACCTAGAATCATAAAATCCCAGGCCTTGACATAATCCCGATGGGGTGTAACCAATTGGATCATAAAAATCTGAAAATTTTTTGGGTTTATTGGGATTACATCCCCAGTGATGGTGTAAGAACATTCAGGATTTGAAGGGTAGAATGGGTGGTAATTGATTCATCTCTAGGATCTTTGTAGTGTTTAATGGCTCTGAGTCAATCCACGAGAATTTTTCAAAAAATATTTGTGTTTTGTTTTGAACCATAGGAATAAATTGGAATCCGGGAGGAAATATTTTGGATGGAATTTTGTTTGGGTTTTCATCCCGATGTCAGTTCTAATCTTATAACTGGATAGAATCTGGGTTTTGGAATGTATTGAGTTTTGGAAATCTTGTGATTTAAATTGAATTGGTTTTGGATTAGCTTGGACAATTTGGGTTTTTGGTTTTGGATCATGAGATCCAAAGATGGTAGATCTTAGTCCTTTGTTTGCTTGACCATCTTGGCCCAAGTCTTTTTAGGTAAATTAGTGGGCCTTGTTCTTGAAAGGCTAGGAGAGTTTGGATTGGGAAAGCATAATCTTGTTTGGTTTGCTTGGTAGTTTGTTTTGATGATTGGTCGAACTTTTGGGAAGCTTGATTTTGAGTTGATGACCCAATTAATTGAGCCTGGATCGAAGATCCAGTTGATTTTGGGTAGGAGACCCGGTTTGGTTAGCAATAAAGATGGAGCTAAAGCATTTAAATCACTCTTACCTCTACCTCTGCCACCTCTTCCTCGAGAGGAAGAAACCACTGGATGACATGTTATTCTTTTCCTGTAAGTATTCACGAGTGAGATAGTCGGGAGAGCACTTCCTGAGCCTTTAAGATATTCAATATCAAAGTCAAAAATGCTCAAAATTGCTTGCCATCTTGCAAAAATCTGTTTTGTTGCAAGATTTTTAACATCTTTTTGTAAAATGTCTTTTTCTGATTTACAATCAACAAGAAATAAAAATTTTGATTTAATAAATCAGATTGGAACTTTGAAATAGATAAAACGATTGGTAAAACTTCTTTTTTAACAGTGGAATATTTTTGTTGTGCTGGATTCCAATGTTTTGAAGTAAAGGCAATCACTTGATCCTTGTCAGAAATTTTTTGTTTAAGAATGCCACCATAACCTATGTCAGAGGCATCAGTTTCAACTATTTTGAAGGCTTGAGGATTAGGCAAATAAAGACATGGAAGATTCTTGACTGAGTTTTTATTTGTTTGACAACATTAGTATGAACATCTGTCCAAGGAGGAGGATCCTTTTTAAGGCGATCATGGAGAGGTTTGATAAGATTACTAAGTTGTGGAAAGAAATCGAGACATAATTTAAACATCCTAGAAATCTTTGTAATCGAGTTTTATCAACGATTTGGTTAGGAAACTTGTCAGAAAACTCAATAGCCCGATTGATAGGAACAATGGTCCCTTGATAAATGTTATGACCAAGAAACCTGATTTTAGTTTGAAACAAATTAATTTTTGTTTTAGAAACAAGAAGACCATTTCTTTTTATCACCGAGATAAAGATCTTTGATATGTTTGAAGTGTTGATCAATAGATTGGGAATATATTAAAACATCATCAATATAAACAATTGCAAATTTAGAATAAGGATTGAAAATCTCATTCATTATTCTTTGGAATTCGAAGGAGCATTTTTAAACCAAATGGCATAACTTTCCATTCATCTTGTCCAAGGGAACAGTAAAGCGATTTATACCTATCTTCTTCTTTGACTTGGATTTGCCAAAATCCAGATTTCATGTCAAATTTTGAGAAAATCTTAGCATTGTGTAACCTATTTAAAAGGTCTTTTTATTGGGGATAGGATACCTAATCCAAAGAAAGTGCTTGATTAAGTGGTTTTGTAATTGATAACAAGGCGAGGAGTTCCACGCTCAATTTCAGCTTGTTTATTGACATAAAAAGCGAGAACAAGACCAGGGACTTTTACTTTTGCGAATTAAGCCTTTTTCCAATAAATCCTTGATTTCTTTACGGCAAAATTGAAGGAGTTCTTCATTCATTTGAATTGGCCTAGCTTTGGTTGGGATTTGTTTTTCTTGAAAATCTTTTTCATAAGGAAGTTCAACAATGTGTTGTTTCCTTTCCCAAAAAGCATTAGGTAAATCTGAACAAATGGAAGTTTGAATTTGTTCCAAAAGATATTTGATCTTTTGTTGAGTACCAGTTGTTGTAATTGATTTTCTATATTTTTAAAAGAAATTTCATCTTTAAGAAAATGGATTTGATTTTCTTTATAGGAAATTAGATTTAAATCTCGATGATGGGTTTTTTCAAAAATTTGAAAATAATAGATTGACCCAAATGTTGAGTAATAATCCCATCTTGATTAGTGCAGTAAGGAAAAAGCAATCTGATAAATGGCGTTCCTAAAATCACTTTGTTCCTAAGATTTTTAACGAAGAGGAAAGACGTTTCTATCCTAAGGCCATGGTTTTCAATTATAGCCGAAGACAATTTGTAATTGATTTTTAACTTAGAACCATTAGCAGTACTAAGTTGTTCTGTAGTTTTCTCAAAATACTTAGTGGGAATTAACCCTTCTAAGATACAGTTTGAGTCAGCTCCAGTGTCAAAGAGAGCTGTAGTTTCAAGGACAAATTCTCCTACAAGAATTTTGATGTTAATATAAAACTTTTGAATTTTAACATAATTGATTAATCCAGAAAAGTCGTCAACTATGTTTAATTGAAAGGGGTTATCATCTTTTTTGGAGGTTGAAGCCTCAGCTTCAGATTGGTTTTGTTTCAAATTTTTAATCTCCTTTTTTAAATTATTGATTTCAAATTGGAGATCTTGAATGGTAACAGACTTGGTACTAAATTTCTCTTTGAGACTGAGCTTGTTAGAAACTAAAGATTTCTTAGAAAAATTTAGTTTTTCAAGATATTTCATTTTCTCTTGAGGATCAGGTATGGCATTAATGGCTTTAAAAAGGAGATCTTGTTCCTTAGTTAAAACATTAACTTGATTAGAAGATTCAGATAGATTATCATCATGAATCTGATTGTTGTTTTGAGAAGATTCATTGATAGTTATATTTTCTTGAAAAGAATTTATTAACAAATTGTTAATATCTTTTGAATTTGATTGAGGTAAAAGGTTTTAATTTTTCTTTCTATCCTACAAAATCTATACTTATGACCAGGTTTACCACAAGTGTAGCAAATAATCTTAGTTTTACTCTTTTTATGAGAGTCATAATTCTCAAGAGTTTCATTAGCTAATTGATCATTGGAATTGCAAATTTTCCTATAATAAGGCTTAGGAGGACCATAATAGTGGTTTGGTTTGGGTCCGAGTTTCTTAACACTAGGTAAAGTAAATTGCCCTATCATATTGATAGATTGATTTCTATTGATATTTTCAAGGAATTCATCATGAATTTCTTCCACATCATTCTCTTTTTCTTTATTCGCGAGAGCAAAGGGTGCTTTGGGTGGAAGGTCAGATTGGATAACTTGTCTCTCACCTAATTGCCATTTCGTAATGTCACTTAAAAATTTTCGTCTTATAAGCTTGTCTTTGAAAGGGTATTTGATCTTATTTTTAATGGCATAAGCATTGAACCAGTCAAAGAAAGGAATATTGGTTTGGACACGTTTGAGGAATTGATAGAATTTTTGTTGGATTTCCTTCCTTTTAGATCCTTGATAATGTTTGAAAAACCATTCTCTATGAGAAGACCATTCTTCAGATTTCATATCTTTTCTAAGAGCTTCTTTATCAATAACAAACTCAGATGATATTACATTAATATCATAAGGTTCATGAAGGGAGGAATAGGTTGGAGATTGAATGGTTCTTTGGTCTTCCTCATTCTTTTGGTATGAAGTTCTAACTTGAGGGTTGTGGTTTCAAACCCTTGTAAGTGAATTGTTGATCCTTCATGGGAAGGTTCAGATTGATTCATATGGATGGATCTAGGAATAGATCTAGAGGTTGAAAAAGATCTCCTAGATAAGGCTGATTGAAAATCATTAGTGGAACTAACAGATCTAGAAAGAGAGAAAGAATTTCTCCTATCGAAGACTAAGTCTACTTGACCTGTTTGATGTTGGATTAAGTCTTGAAATTCAGGGTTATCCTAGGTAAGGCTGGAGTTGCCTTTTCTAAGACCCATTTGTCCAGGAGTGTGATATCAACTCCCTTTGAATAGTCTTGGGCACAATAATATTGGCCTTACTATTGTCGGTCGAAACAAAGTTGTTTCTCCACGTTTGTTACAATTGGTTTTGAGAAAATTGGACCTAATAGAGTTCATGACCTTGTATTGGACTCTATAGATCGAGTAATGGGTATTGATCCTTCCTTCATATCATACCCATGGAGTTTGACATTTAAATATAAAATATCAAGAATATTTTTATCATCCAGGACTAACAGATTAAATCGGAAAGCAATTGAAGAATATTGGACCGTGGCTTAGGCTAGATTCCACTTTGTACCTAAGCGAATCTTGAAAACGATTGTGTCTTTTGTCCCTTAAGCGAGAAAAGAAGCGCAATATCTAGGGATTCTCTAGTGAGAGGTTTCATACCAACTTGAACACTACCGATATGTAAATAATTGTAATTTTTGGCTTTGTGTTCTTCGATACTTTTGTCGAAGCGGATGAATTTCTTCATCATCTTTTTCAATTTTGTATTTTTGTTCAACAGCTTTGATAATATAATCAGTTGATTATGCCAAAGGCTTTGAAATTATTTTTGGTTTTGTAAAGATCATCATCTTTAATCTTGGGAATATCCCAATCATCCAAATCTTGATTGATATTTTCAAATCGAATTTCTTCTTTGAAGACTTTTTGGAAAAAGCTGTGAGATCGATTCTTTGGAAGAGAAGAGGATGAGGTTGAGAGGACTTGTTGGGAGAAAAGCGGGTAGAATTTGAACGAAACATGTTTTGAGAAAATAAACAATAATTTACTCGTAAATAAACAAGTCTTCCTCACCCGTAAGTATCATCTCCATCATGTGGTTTGTTAGAAATATAAATATTAACCTTGAATTAATAATTATTCTCTAAATTACTCATATAGGTTTAATCATACATATTTGTACGGATCAGGACAAAAGCTACCTCAATAATCTTCTTCTTCAAAATAAGGACTTATTAAATTCTTTTAGATCTAATTTCAAAGTCATCTCAAACATATTGTTCAAAAACCAAGGACAATTACCATTATTTAGATCTGTCAAAAGCCACTCAAAAAATACTTATTTTTCTCCAATGTCTATTAAAACCCTTTCCGGATCTACAAAGCCTTTGCCACGATGATTAGGCCTATACGCCTATCCGTCGGGACTTACCGCCTTAAATGTCTGATCTTACATAGATCTGAAAGATTCCTTTTTGTCAACTTGGTAAAAGATAATATTATCATGAGCACTACCTACAGATCATAAATAATTTTAATTCCTTTTAATAATAATTTAATAAACAATTTTTTAGTTTAGAACAATAAATGAGTACTTAACCATAGATCCGAAGAGATAATTTTCCTTTTATAAAACAATAAAAACAAATATTCATTTTAGGAAGAATATTATGAGTACTACCACAGATCTGCTTTAGTGTGATTATACGTAACCAGTAACTCAGATAAATAATACATGATTCAAGATCAATATCACATTCCTACTTCCCCATCAGGCTCTGATACCAAGAGGGGGTCGTACAGTGCTTTGTAGATCTGAAAGGGTTAACCATAGATTCCTACTTCCGACCCCCTCTTGGTATCAGAGCCTGATGGGGAAGTAGGAATGTGATATTGATCTTGAATCATGTATTATTTATCTGAGTTACTGGTTACGTATAATCACACTAAATAACTCATAATATTTTTGTGAAATGAATATTTGTTTTTATTGTTTTATAAAAGGAAAATTATCTCTTCTGGATCTATGGTTAAGTACTCATTTATTGTTCTAAACTAAAAAATTGTTTATTAAATTATTATTAAAAGGAATTAAAATTATTTATGATCTGTAGATAGTGCTCATGATAAGATTATCTTTACCAAGTGACAAAAAGGAATCTTTGGATATATGTAAGACGGCACGACGCAAAGCAGAAGTCCCGACTGATAGTGGAAGATAGGCCTAATTACGTGCAAAGGCTTTGTAGATCCAAAGGGTTTTACTAGACCTTGGTGAAAATAAGTATTTTTGAGTGGCTTTGACAGATCTAAATAATGGAAATTGTCCTTGGGTTTTGAACAATATGTTTGAGATGACTTTGAAATTAGATCTAAAAGAATTTAATAAGTCCTTATTTTGAAGAAGAAGATTATTGAGGTAGCTTTTGTCTGATCTGGTACAAATATGTATGATTAAACCTATATGAGTAATTTAGAGAATAATTATTAATTCAAGGTTAATATTTATATTTCTAACAAACCAAGTGATGGTGACGATACTTACGGGTGAGGAAGACTTGTTTATCTTTGCAAACTCGTTTATTTATTTTACCATGTTGCGTTCACTTTCTTCTCGCTTTTCTTTCAAGTCTTCTCAACCTTCATCCTCCTCTCTTTCTGATTATCAATCTCACAATTTTTCCAAAAAAGTCTTCAAAGAAGAAATTGCTTTGAAGATATCAATCAAGATTTAGACAATTGGGATATTCCTAAAATTAAAGATGAAGATCTTTACAAAACAAAAGGTAGTTTTTGGCATAAACAATCTGATTATGTTATTAAAGCGGTTGAACAAAAATACAAAATTCAACAAGATGATGAAGAAATCCATTTGCTTTACGATAAAAGCATTAAAGAACACCAAGCCAAAATTACAATTATTTACACATAGGAAGTGTACAAGTTGGAATGAAACCCCTTACTAGAGAATCTCTAGATGTTGCGCTTCTTTTACATTTAAGGGATAAAAGACATAATCGTTTTCAAGACTCTCTCTCTTAGGTAATCGTTGAATCTAGCCTAAGTCATGGTCCAATATTCTTCAATTGCTTCCCAGATTTAATCGTTAGTCTGGATGATAAAAATATTCTTGATGTTTTGTATTTAAATGTCAAACTTCATGGGTATGATATGAAGGAAGGATCTATACCCATTACCCCGATCTATAGAATTCAATATAAGGTTATGAACTCTATTAGGTCCAATTTCCTTAAAACCAATTGTGACAAACACGGAGAAACAACTTTGTTTTCGACCGACAATAGTAAGGCCAATATTATTGTACCCAAGACTATTCGGTGGAGTGATATCACACTCCCGGACAAATGGGTCTTCGAAAAGGCAACTCGACCTTACCCAGGATAACCCTGCATTTCAAGATTTAATCCAACATCAAACGAGGTCAAGTAGACTTAGTCTTCGATAGGAGAAATTCTTTCTCTCTTTCTAGATCTGTTAGTTACGCTAATGATTTCCAATCGGCCAGTCTAGGAGATCTCTTTCAGCCTTTAGATCTATTCCTAGATCAATCCATATAAATCAATCTGAACCTTCCCATGACGGATCAACAATTCATTTACAAGGGTTTGAAACCACAACCCCTGTAAGAACTTCATACCAAAAGGATGAAGAAGACCAAAGAACCATCCAATCTCCAACCTACTCCTCCCTTAATGAACCTTATGATATTAATGCAATATCATCTGAGTTTGTTATTGATAAAGAAGCTCTTAGAAAAGAGATGAAATCTGAAGAGTGGTCTCATCATAGAAAATGGTTCTTCAAGCATTATCAAGGAACCAAAAGAAAGGAAATTCAAGAAAAATTTTATTTTTTCCTAGAACAAGTCCAATTCAACGTCCCTTTCTTTGATTGGTTCAATGCCTATGCTATTAAGAAGAAAATCAAATACCCTTTCAAAAACCAATTGATAGGTAGTAAAACCTTAGATGTCATTACCGCATGGCATTTAAAAGAAGGACAAGTAGTCCATTACTGATCTTCCTCCTAAAGGAACTTTTGCTCTTAAAAGTAAAGATCAAAATAACCCTGGTATGGCCTCTCCTTTTAAAACCGTAAATGATGAAGGTCACATTTATGTCAGAGATATCAAAGATCTCATGGAACAATCCAATTATACCAATAAGTATCTCCAAACTTTAGGAGAAATCTTAGGAGAAATCAAAGGAAAAGAGAAACAGAAGGGTAAAGCCCCTCTAGACTCCTCTAAAGATGATAAGCCATCATCTTCCAACCAAATAGAAAAACCTTTGTTTAATCCTTATAGGATTTCAAAACAACTCAAGAAAAACTTACAAGCTTCCAATCCTAGGAAACAAATCAAGAAGGAAATTGAAGAAGCCAGTGATGAGCTTCTTACCAAGATCAATCAGCAACTAAATCTTTACAAGTTAGTTATTCCTGAATCACCTAAAACTCCACCCTCTATAACTTCATCCACTAAAGCTGTCAATATGATAAGACAATCTCCATCTATTGGTTGAAGAAAGCAATTCCAATGATGACCAAAAGATTAACATCAACCCAGCTTATAAGCGGTCCCAAACTCAATTGGAGAAAACCAACCAAACTTTACTATCCTAGAGCCACTTTGCTCTGATCTCCTCTTAGAAGAGGAAAAGAGTCCAATTTTAAGAGCTTTAGTGCCAACAACGTCTATGAATGGAACATAGATGGTGAAAATGAGTATGGCATAACTAAAATCCTCCAACATATGACAATGGTTGCTCTGACATATGAAACTTCAAATGATTGTCCGTAAACTATGATAGTTGAAATTCTTGTAGCAGGTTTCTGCGGCCAACTCAAAGGTTGGTGGGATAATTATCTCATGAAAATGAAAAACAATCAATTCTTAGTGCTATCAAAGTAGATTCGATAATATTCCAATTTTAGAAAATGAAGTAACTATCCCAGATCTTTGTCAATACTTTAATCTTTACAATAGCTCAACATTTCATTGGAGATCCTCCTTAATTAAAGATCGATCTGTGAGCTATTATCCACTCTAAGGTGAAAATCTTTAGGAGATTTTAGATGGTATAAAGATACTTTCTTAACCAGGGTTTACACTTGAGAAGGCTGAGCCAACAAGCTTTCTGGAAAGAAAAATTCTTAGCTGGTCTTCCCAAATCCCTTGGCGACAAAGTTAGAGAAAAACTTAGGAGCCAAAACCCTAATTCAGAAATTCCCTATGAGCAATTAAGTTATGGTCAACTTATTGCCATAATCCAAACAGTCGCACTCAAGATCTGTCAAGATGATAAAATCCAACAGCAACTAGCAAAAGAGAAGGCCCGGACAGTAGGGACTTAGGTACTTCAGGAACAATTTGGCTTACCCTGTGCTAAAAGCCTAGACCCAAGCCCAAACCAAAACACCATTATGGCCTTCCCAAACCTCAATATTATAAGAAAAAGCGTTTTGTTAAAACAAAACCAAATTCTAATGACACATTTGTCAAGAACAATTCTGAGAAAAACAATTCTCATACTCAATCAAAAAATAAAATTGTTTGTTACAAATGTGGCAAACCAGGTCACATTAGTAGATATTGTAGGTTAGAGGGAAAAATAAAAGCCTTAAACCTTGACCAAGATATTGAGGATAAGATTAATAATTTATTAATTGAATCCTTCCAAGAAGATTATTCCATCAAGAATCTTTGGATCAATCCTCTGAAAACATCAATCAAATTCAAGATGATGATTTAAGTGAATCATCTAGTCAGTTAATGTCTTAACTAAAGAGCAAGATCTCCTTTTCAAGCCATTAATGCTATCACGACCCTCAAGAAAAAAGGAAGTATCTTGAAAAATTAAAATCTTCTTTAGTGACTAAACCTTCCAAGAATCCTTTGGTCACTAATAAGTTCAATCTCAAAGATACTTTTAAGAGACTTGAAAAAACTAGTGCTAAGCCGGTTACTACCCAAGACCTTCAACTTGATATCAATAATCTAAAATTTGAAATCAAAGAATTGAAACAAAAGCAATCTGAACATCAATTAGTCTTAGATCACTGGAAAAATAGTTGGTTTGAGTCTGATAATGATGATCAAAATACTGCCAAGTCTTCTTCTGAGGAAGCCCAATCTGAAGCTTCTGTTTCCAATTTTCAAGAAAAGGAAAATCCTTTACAAATTGACTTAGTTGATGATTTTTTAGGAATAATCAACTATGTTAAAATTCAAAAAATTTATATTAACATTAAAATTCTTATTGGAGAATTTGTTCTCAAAACCATGACTCTATTTGATCTGAGTCGACTCAAATTGTATCTTAGAAGGGTTAATTCCCACTAAGTATTTTGAAAAAACCTCTGAACAACTCAGTACTGCTAATGGCTCTAAGTTAAAAATAAATTACAAATTATCTTCTGTTACAATTGAGAACCAGGGTCTTAAGATTGAAACCTCTTTCTTACTGGTTAAAAATTTAAATAATAAAGTAATCTTGGGAACACCGTTCATCAGATCACTTTTCCCATATCAAACCACTGAGGATGGGATTATTACCCAGCACATGGGACAATCTGTTATTTTCAAATTTTTGAAAACTCCCATTATCAAAAATTTTGATATCAATCCTATCAGTAATACTAACCCAGCAAAAAAAGATTTGACTGTTGATTTGCAGGTTCTCAATTCAAAAATGAAGTTTGGAAGATATGAACTTCTAATACTTCCAACAGATTCTAATAAAGGTTTTATTCCTCCCAAAGGAATAAATCTTGACCAGATCCAAAAATGTATTTTAGATAACCTTTGGTTGTCTAGAGATACGGAAGGTAAACTCGACAGTCTAAACTCTCTTGCAGTTTACTTTTCAAAAATTAAGCAAAAACCTTTAGGAAAAGCATTTTCTTGCTACGCTTTGACTAAAGGTCCAAGCCCTGGTTTATATCATAATTTTGATGATATAAAAAGGCAAATTACAAATTTTGAAAACCCTATTTTCAAAGGTTTTTACAATTATAATCATGCTTTAAATCATTTGATACAAAAGGTTGGATCTAATTTCTTTATTGATCCTCAATTTCAACAAAAGAATTTTCAAAATCTCAAACTCAAGGATAAGGTCATTTACCCTCCTGAGGAAAATATAAACTCTTCAAAATATGTGCATCATTTGAGTGATAAGAGTTTCGAGAGAATTCAAAAACTTGAAACCATCAATCAAACACTGACTGCAGAGAATGAGTGTTTAAATAAAAATATTCAATTTTGCTTGAAGACTTCAACAAATTGAGGAATTTTTGCAACAATCATGAAGACATGAAGAAGAAGTTCATCCTACAGACTTCTTTAATCATCAGACAATTAACAAATCATGTGGATTTTGAAGTTAACTTTTTAATCCAGAAAAAGATACACGACTCAATTTTCCAAGATTTTATTGATGCCCAAAATTGTCTTTGGGATATTTTTGAAGGAAATACTCAGGCCCAAGGAATCTATGTTTGCCAACCCATGGGACATATCAAACTCCCTTCCAATCAACCAGAAGATGGTGAAGAAAGACAACATGCCTTTAGGAATTCTAAAAGCCGTAATCAGTCTTCCATCTTATTCCCCAATTCAATATCGAGAAAAAGTTTATACAATATGGACTTGGTTAGATTTAGGAATGGTAGATCGCTTTGGACCAACGATTACGATCATCTAGTGTGTGGTCCAGAAAAACTCTATTTGTTTACATCAACAATCATCCAAAGAGTGGAAGGGTTACTTTCAATGTTATGCCGTCACTTCCATCCAACAATGCTCTTTTCCCAATACAAGCAAATCATGATTTTATTGCTAGTACTGCCCCCTTTATTCCACATCTCAATTGGCGGTACAAAGCGAGCATTTATTAATTCTTTTGGTTAAGAAAAGAATTAATTGAAAAAGTTTCTCCCACCCATAGGATGGACTAATCTGAAGCTTATAGGAGAATCTCCGATTTACAAGTTATGGGCATTTAGTCAATGTTTTCAAATGAGATGACTATGCCTTTTCCAAATACCTATTCTTCATTATTTGAAGATATCAAATATCAAGAATATTTTGAAGACGACTCGATGGAAGAAAATGACTTGATGACGTCGAACTTCACAATCTCAAAACGAGGATGGAGCCATAAAAATGGCAACATACTATTTTAGAAGCAATCTTCCCGTCAATCCAGTTACCAAACAATAGACTAACGATCAAAGTTTGAAATCTGTCCAAGCTTTGAAAAAAAAAAAAATGTCGCGGTTCTTGTGGTGAGCAGTAAACCGTGTTAAAAAATTATCTGACGGTTACTGTAGCAATTTACTGTTTAAATAGTAAAACGCGTTTACTGTTTGAATAGTAAAACGCGTTTACTGTAGTTAATAGTATTTTTATTTTTCTATAAATTGGGTGCTTAGGTTTGATTGTTAGGCACCGTTTAAAATTCCAGTTTTATTTTCTCATGTTCTAGAGAGAGGTTAGTGAGAGTTACTCTGCCCTTTTCTCTGCTCTTCAATCTTTTGTACTTTCAATCTTTCAATCAAAGTTTCAAGTTTCAATTTCTTTTCCCGTCTTTTATTTTCTAGTTCATTCATGCATATTTAGTTTCCGTCATTTACTTTCGCCTTTACTTTTCTGCAAGAAAGAGTGCGCTACCCTTGGCTCATGCATTTTAATTTACGTCTTTAAGTTTCCTGCACTTTATTTTCTGCTCATGGCCGCCTATATGGACGGATAACTGCTTGCATACATTTGCATTATTTAAGTTTCAGTTCTTCTTTTACTTTCAGTTCTTTTCCATTTCTGGGGTTTGTTCCCCATTTTCCGTTTATGCTGAGTCCGTCTCAGTCCTACTTCTCTCTTTAGTTCCTTTCAGCTCTTTTTAATGCTTGACCCTCTTGGTATCAGAGCCTGATGGGGAAGTAGGAATGTGATATTGATCTTGAATCATGTATTATTTATCTGAGTTACTGGTTACGTATAATCACACTAAAGTACAGATCTGCTGGTAGTACTCATAATATTCTTCTGAAATGAATATTTGTTTTTATTGTTTATAAAAGGAAAATTATCTCTTCTGGATCTATGGTTAAGTACTCATTTATTGTTCTAAACTAAAAAATTGTTTATTAAATTATTATTAAAAGGAATTAAAATTATTTATGATCTGTAGGTAGTGCTCATGATAATATTATCTTTTACCAAGCTGACAAAAAAGGAATCTTTCAGATATATGTAAGACTGTACGACGCAAGGCGGTAAGTCCCGACGGATAGGGCAGATAGGCCTAATTACTGTGCAGTGCTTTGTAGATCTGAAAGGGTTTTACTAGACCTTAGTAGGAATCTTGGTATCAGAATTTCTTCCACATCATTCTCTTTTTCTTTATTCGCGAGAGCAAAGGCATTTCATTTATTGTGTTATTTATTTTATAGCATAATAAAGTCCTTAGAATAGACTGTTCATTTAATGGAACATTAAGTGTGACTTGATCATGAGACCCCATTGAACATATAGAACGCTATTCTTAAAGTATCTGTAGTTGAGTATTATTGTTAATTAGGACGACAATAATGCATAGAGACTATTGTGTGAGTAGACTGATGGCCACATCTCACGGGTCATGGATATGAGATATCAAGTCGGCACACAGGTATAGATATTAGGAGTAATATTTATACTGGATTGACCCACTATGAGGACGCTTCATAATAGTTATGTAAGTGTCATAGGCGCTCCTCATGACAACCATAGTGAAGTAGTCGTTTGACTTAAAGTCATTGCGATTCTTACATGAGGAGTTGTAGGCTTTAATGCTATCAAACGTCATTCGTAACAGGATGATCATAAAGGTAGTAATTGGGCCTTCAATGAATCATGTTGAAAGGTGTGAGTGATGTAGACATGATTCGTCCCTCCTACATAACAGGAGTAATGTCTTGGGCCTTTAGATAGAGTGAGACGTGAAACACGCGTGGCCACGCGGAAATGGGCCAATATGTGATATTGGGCCCGTTTGTGATTACACGTCCATTCTGGTATCGAGGAACATATGATTGGACTTAACGAGGATGTCATATTTATGTCTCGTGTTCAATTAAGACACATAGACGAAGGGACATCGACTTCACAGTAATCTTGGTCGCGGTAAGGTTAAAATCGGATCATTGGTTTTTTCCCGTTAATTGGGTAGCAATGATGCATTGCTAGATGCCGCTCATTGTTTATAATATTTAATATTAATTTAATATTTAATATTATTTTAATATTTAATATTATTGCTAACTTAATGGAAACCTATAGGGTCACACGATAGAACGGTCTAATCGGAATCCAATTATTTAATTAAATAGTGATTTAATTAAATAAGAAGGAAATGGGCTCATATTGTATGAGGCCCATTAGGGCAATAGAATGAAAGGAAGGAAGCATATAAGGTTAACGTCCCAAAACCCTAGTGGTTAAGTCTTAGTCTTTTCTATGCCTCCTTCTTGTAGCCGTCAACTAGCAAGACGCATTCTGAGGCTACCGTTCGTGTGGACTGAGTAGAGACACAGCAAGATCATGGTGTTGGTGATCAATCTCCTCTACGCTTCAAGAGGTAAACACAACATCCCTGTGATTCTCGTAGTTCTAAGCGATCTTGGCAAGGGAATTTTCCGCTCTTGAGATTGATTTTAAAAGAGTTTTTAAAATTCTATCTCTTGATTTCCCAACAGTGGTATCAGAGCTATGGTCTTAGCTACCTTGAATCCTGTGTGATTGTTTGCCTTGTTTGATAACATGATTTATTTCTTTTGAATATGATTTCATCGATATACATGTTGTCTTTTGTGAGCGCGTCATCGTTCTTGTTTTTTGTATAATATGCGATATATACATCAGATGAATTTGTACTATTGTTTTTGCTTTGTATCCTCGGATTTATGATTCAATTCAATTAGTACATATGAGAACGAATTATGTTTGTAAATTTTTTTTGAGCCCAGTAGTAACAAGTATGTTTTTATGAGAATGCATGTGGTTTAATCACTGGCTTGATTAGTTTTATTGGTTTTGAATTAGATTCAAGAGACCTTCCTGTATGTGAATCCAATTAGCATTCAAATTCAATTACTATCTCATTAAAAGGTTTTGAATGTCCATTACGGGTCTTACGGGATATCATTTTTTCTTGAATAAATGATTATTATTATTCTAGAATCAATTCACGATTTGTTTTGAAAGTTTTGATAAAGAAAGCCGTTTGAATAGTCAAAAACTTTTGTGAAAAGTGTTGGCACAATGTGAATTGTTTTAAACAAAAAAAATACTGGACAAAAATCAATAATGTTGTTTTTAATGTTATTGATTGTTTTTAAGAGGCTTTCAATAGCAATTAATAGGATCAAATACGTTGTTGAATTTGATTCAAAAGCGTATCCAAGAATTCAATAGCATTATGTCAGCGATTCAAAGTCAAAAACGGGAATCTTTTTGGCATTCCATGAAATCCCGTACTGGATGCAACATAGTTGTAGTATACGTGAAATCAATTGCTTTTGAGTTCATTAGTTTTAATTATTTAATTAATCATATGGATTAATTATTTAATTGGATTAATTATAATATTGATAATAATAAGTGTTATTATTATTATATTATTTTTAATGTGTGGTGTAAAGTTATGGCCTTAGTTTATGGTGTTTATTTATATTGGTAAATACGGCCTGTGTGTCGTAATTTATTTAATTTTTAAATACGACCTGCGTGTCGTGCCATTTTATTTATTTAATTGTACTTTCATTTAAATAAATATTATTCTTCAAAGAGTTGAAGATGAGATAACGCCAAATGAGGATGCCGGTGGGAGAAGCTTATGAAGCATGCTCGTTGGTCAAAGGATTGTAATAAAATAGTTTATTTAATTCCTAGGCGTTAGGAGGCCATAACTGTACCACCACGTCTTGCATGATTGATGTGTATGTGATGTATGTTTAACATATTTTGAATGTATGAGATACATGCATGTATGCTTTATATGATTGGATGTATGAGATGCGTGTTTTGTATGAAGTGTATGCATGTATGCTTGTATGTTGTGCATGTTTGAGGGACGCGCTTGTATGTGATACAAAAGTCGGGGAGATCACTTAACTAAATTCCCTCAATTTAAATATTAAGTCATAAATGCCTTCCGATGTGTGGCACTCGTCAAGGCCTTGATTGAATGAGTATGGGTCATGCCAAAGCTGAGCACCTCGTTTTATCTCGGTGAGGCGCGATAGGTGAAATATCCAACTACCAACCATCGGGTTTAACTTAACTGGGCCAAATTCAATAGGATTGAGATGGGCCTAGAGGCAAGAGTTGGGCTTTGATTCATAAGATGAATTAGAATTAAGAGTTATTCACCCAACTGATCCAAGAGTTGCATAGAGATACAATTGGAAAGAAGTTTCCTACCTAAATAGCTGAATTCTGGGCGATCAGCCAAAGCTGACTCAGGACGTGGCGAAATATGGATCTTGGCCCACTAAAAAATCTTCCAACGGGATTTTTTGAGCCAATGATGAGGGTCATTGGTCTGAGTAAAATAGTGGGAGCGTATTTAATAAAAGTCCTTATTAAATATGTTATTGTCATGATACTTATCTCTGCATGTTTTATTTTGTTTTAGATTACCATGTTTGGCAACACTGCTAATACCATGTCATTGCGATCTGTCCTTGAGAAGGACAAGATGTCTGGAAGCAACTTTCTCGACTGGCAGCAAAACTTGAGAATTGTTCTCAAGCAGGAGAGGAAGTTGTATGCGCTCGATGAGCCAGTGCCTGAAGCACCTGCTGCTACTGCCCCTAAGGTTGAGAGGGATGCTTACCAAAAGCACCTCAACGACGCCATAGATGTAGGATGTCTCATGCTAGCTACCATGACTTCGGAGTTGCAAAGACAACACGAGAACATGGAGGCGTTCGATATGATCGAACACCTCAAGATGCTTTTTCAAGGCCAAGCTAGGCAGGAGAGATTTGACACCTCTAGGGCCCTTTTCCATTGCAGGCTGGCTGAAGGAAACCCAGTAGGGCCTCATGTACTTAAGATGATTGGATACATTGAGAGTCTCGGGAAGCTGGAATTTCCTTTGGGCCTAGAGCTGGCAACAGACCTTATCCTGCAATCGTTGCTGGATAACTTTAGCCATTTCGTCATGCAGTATAACATGAACGATTTTGCTAAACTGTTGCCAGAGCTTGCAAGTATGTTGAGAACTGCTGAGCAAAATATTAACAAGGGAAAGGGAAAGGCCATTATGATGGTCAACTCTGGAAAGGGGAAGGGCAAGAGGCCCGCTTCTTGGGCTACGAAGGACAAGGGCAAGAAACAGTTCAAGCAAAGTTCTTCTAGCCAGAAGCCAGCAGGCGGGGTTGCTAAGGATGCTTCCTGCTTCCATTATGGAAAACTTGGATATTGGAGGAGGAATTGTCCAAAATACCTAGAAGAGTGCAAGAAGAAGAAAGGAAGTGAGACTTCCACTTCAGGTATATATGTTATTGAGATTAATTTATCTACTTCAGCATCATGGGTATTAGATACCGGATATGGTTCTCACATTTGTACTAATGTGCAGGGACTAAGAAGGAGTAGGACTTTGACCAAGGGCGAAGTGGACCTACGAGTTGGAAATGGAGCAAAGGTTGTTGCATTAGCTGTAGGGTCTTATGTTTTGATTTTGCCCTCTGGGCTTATTTTGGAATTGGATAATTGTTATTTTGTTCCAGCAATTAGCAGAAACATTATCTCTATTTCTTGTTTGGACAAGAAAGGTTTTAATATTATTATTAAGGACAAATGTTGTTTGCTTTATTTAGATGATGTTTTCTACGCTAGTGCACCTATGAGTAATGGGCTTTATGTCCTTGATCTTGATATGCCTATTTATAACATAAATGCGAAAAAGGTCAAACCAAATGATTCGAACCCGACATACCTTTGGCACTGTCGTTTAGGCCATATAGGTGAGAAGCGCATTTCCAAACTCCATAAAGATGGACTCTTGGACTCATTTGATTATGAATCATTTGAGGTATGCGAATCTTGCTTATTGGGAAAGATGACCAAGGTCCCATTCACTGGACAAGGTGAAAGGGCTAGTGATCTTTTGGGCTTAATACATAGTGATGTATGTGGCCCACTAAGCAAAACTGCTAAAGGTGGTTTTCCCTACTTCGTTACATTTACTGATGATTTCAGTAGATATGGGTTTGTGTATCTAATGAAACACAAGTCTGAAACCTTTGAAAAGTTCAAAGAATTCAAAAACGAAGTGGAGAACTAACTTGGTAAGAGTATTAAGGTGATACGATCATATCGTGGTGGTGAGTACTTAAGCCATGAGTTTGATGACCATCTAAAGGAGTGTGGGATAGTATCCCAACTCACACCACCTGGAACACCACAATGGAATGGTGTGTCCGAAAGGAGGAATCGTACCTTGTTAGACATGGTCCGATCTATGATGAGTCAGTCAGACCTCCATGACTCTTTCTGGGGATATGCTTTACTTACAGCTGCTTTCACCCTTAACCGTGTTCCATCTAAGGCGGTTGAAAAGACACCATATGAGATATGGACGGGCCGAAGACCCAGTATGTCCTTTCTAAGAATTTGGGGCTGCCATGTATATGAGAAACATATGATTTCAGATAAACTTGGACCTAAATCAGATAAATGTATATTTGTGGGGTATCCTAAGGAAACTGAGGGATACTATTTCTACAACTCCTCCGAGGACAAAGTGTTTGTTGCAAGGACTGGAGTGTTCCTTGAGAAGGAATACATCTTTAAAGGAGCCAGTGGGAGGAATGTAGAACTTGGAGAAATCCATGACCCACAAAATACCAAACCACCTGTAATGGAACAAGAACCAGTTCCACAAAGTGTTGTGGTTCAACCAATGGTTCAAGTAGCACAAGATCAGCGTAGGTCTAGCAGGCCACGTCGCCAACCTGAGAGATATGGACTTCTCCTAACTCAGGAAGGTGATGTGCTGCTCATGGATCAAGATGAGCCTATAACTTACCAGGAGGCCGTAATTGGTCCAGAATCTGAGAAGTGGCTAGAGGCCATGGGATCTGAGATGGAGTCCATGTACACTAACCAGGTATGGACCTTGGTTGAGCCACCCAAAGGGGTAAAACCTATAGGGTGCAAGTGGGTCTTCAAGAAGAAGACTGACATGGATGGTAAGGTGAATACCTTCAAGGCACGATTAGTGGCGAAAGGGTTCAAACAAATTCATGGTACAAACTATGATGAAACCTTCTCCCCAGTCGCAATGCTTAAATCCGTCCGGATTCTACTTGCCATTGCTGCATACCATGACTATGAGATCTGGCAGATGGATGTCAAGACTGCATTCCTTAATGGGAATCTTCTTGAGGATGTGTACATGACACAACCCGAGGGTTTTGTCGATCCAAAAAATGTTAAAAATGTATACAAGTTGCAAAGATCCATTTATGGATTAAAGCAAGCTTCTAGAAATTGGAATATTCGTTTTGATGAAACTGTAAGACAGTTTGGATTCATCAAGAACGAAGATGAGCCTTGTGTCTACAAGAAGGTTAGTGGGAGTATAATTGTTTTTCTGGTATTGTATGGGGATGATATACTACTCATCGGAGATAATGTCCCTATACTACAAAATGTGAAAACATGGTTAGGGAAATGTTTCTCGATGACAGACTTAGGCGAGGCATCTTACGTGTTAGGAATCAGGATCTATAGAGATAGATCGCTGAGGCTACTCGGCCTTAGTCAGCGTACATATGTTGACAAAGTGCTTAGGCGCTTTAACATGCGAGATTCCAAGAAAGGTCTCTTGCCCATGTCACATAGCGTATATTTTTCCAAGGGACAATGCCCTACCTCATCAAATGAGAGGGAACGCATGAGTAAAGTTCCATATGCTTCGGTAATTGGTTCTATCATGTACGCTGTGATGTGTACTAGACCAGATATCTCGTATGCTTTAAGCGTAACGAGTCGATATCAATCTGACCCTGGTGAGGGCCACTGGACAGCTGTCAAGAACATCCTTAAGTACTTGAGAAAGACTAAGGATTCGTTCTTGGTTTATGGCAGTGAGGAAGAGCTTGTTGTAAAGGGTTACACTGATGCTAGCTTCCAAACCGACAGGGATGATTCCCGATCGCAATCAGGGTTTGTGTTTTGCCTAAATGGTGGAGCTGTTAGTTGGAAGAGTTCAAAGCAAGAGACAGTTGCTGATTCTACTACAGAGGCTGAGTATATAGCTGCCTCTAATGCAGGAAAGGAGGCCGTTTGGATCAGGAAGTTCATTAGTGAACTTAGCGTTATTCCTAGCATTTCAGACCCGATTGATCTCTTTTGTGATAACAATGGAGCAATCACGCAAGCTAAGGAACCTAGATCTCACCAGCGATCTAAACATATACTTAAGCGCTTCCATCTCATTCGAGAGATCATCGATAGAGGAGATGTAAAGATATGCAGAGTACCCACACTGGACAATATCACAGACCCATTGACGAAGCCTCTTGCTCAGCAGAAGCATAATGTTCACACTAGATCGATGGGTGCTAGATTGATGCCCGATTGGCTCTAGTGCTAGTGGGAGATTGTTGGTGTAAGCCCTAGTGGGCCAATCTAGTTTTAGTAGATTATCATTTGTGTCATGACTTAGATTATATATTTGATATATATATATAAGGCATTTCATTTATTGTGTTATTTATTTTATAGGATAATAAAGTCCTTAAAGACTGTTCGTTTAATGGAACATCAAGTGTGACTTGATCGTGAGACCCCATTGAACATATAGAACGCTATTCTTAAAGTATCCGTAGTCGAGTATTATTGTTAATTAGGACGACAATAATGCATAGAGACTATTGTGTGAGTAGACTGATGGCCACATCTCACGGGTCATAGATATGAGATATCAAGTCGGCACACAGGATAGATATTAGGATTAATATTTATACTGGACTGACCCACTATGAGGACGCTTCATAATAGTTATGTAAGTGTCATAGGCGCTCCTCATGGCGACCATAATGAAGTAGTCCATTGACTTGAAGTCATTGCGATTCCTACATGAGGAATTGTAGGCTTTAATGCTATCAAACGTCATCCGTAACTGGATGATCATAAAGGTAGTAATTGGGCCTTCAATGAATCATGTTGAGGGGTGCGAGTGATGTAGACATGATTCATCCCTCCTACATAACAGGAGTAATGTCTTGGGCCTCTAGATAGAGTGAGACGTGAAACATGCATTGCCACGCGGAAATGGGCCAATATGTGATATTGGGCCCGTTTGTGATTACACGTCCATTCTGGTATCGAGGAACATATGATTGGACTTAACGAGGATGACACATTTATGTCTCGTGTTCAATTAAGACATATGGACGAAGGGACATCGACTTCACAGTAATCTTGGTCGCTGTAAGGTTAAAATCGGATCACCGGTTTTTTCCCGTTAATTGGGTAGCAATGATGCATTGCTAGATGCCGCTCATTGTTTATAATATTTAATATTAATTTAATCTTTAATATTATTTTAATATTTAATATTAATATTATTGCCAAATTAATGGGAACCTATAGGGTCACACGATAGAACGGTCTAATCGGAATCAAATTATTATTAAATAGTGATTTAATTAAATAAGAAGGAAATGTGCTCATATTGTATGAGGCCCATTAGGGCAATAGAATGAAAGGAAGGAAGCATGTAAGCTTAACGTCCCAAAACCCTAGTGGTTAAGTCTTAGTCTTTTCTGTGCCTCCTTCCTGTAGTCGTCAACTAGCAAGACGCATTCTGAGGCTACAGTTCGTGTGGACTGAGTAGAAACACTGCAAGATCGTGGTGTTGGTGATCAATCTCCTCTACGCTTCAAGAGGTAAACACAATATCCCTGTGATTCTCGTAGTTCTAAGCGATCTTGGCAAGGAAATTTTTCGCTCTTGAGATTGATTTTAAAAGAACTTTTAAAATTCTATCTCTTGATTTCCCAACAGAAAGATGGGTCTGAGTACAAATGGAAACATTCCTTCTTAACTTCCAACTCTCGATGGCAAGAATTGGGATCGCTGGAGCATACAGATGAATGCCTTGTTCAGTTTTCAAGAGGTGACCGAAATCATCAAGAATGAGTTTCCAGAACTGGGCGAGAACCTAACAAAGGCGCATAGGAATGCACACAAAGAGAACTAGAGGAAAGATAGAAAGGCACTCTTCATTATTCATCAAAGTGTGGACCTGCCAAATTTTGATAAAGTGGCTACGGCCACTTCTTCAAAACAGGCATGGGACATTCTTGAAAAATGCTATACTGGAGGTGAGAAAGTCAAGAAGGTGCAGCTTCAATCATTGAAAAGGCAATATGAACTGATTCAGATGGAAGAAACAGAGACAATTGCTGATTTCTTCATCAGAATCAGGAACTTGGTGAATCAAATGGCGGGTTGTGGCAAAACGACCAGTGATGAAGACTTGTGTGAAAAGATTTTGAGATCTTTGCCCCCTAAGTTTGACTTCATTGTGTGTGCAATTGAAGAATCTAAAGATATTTCCAGCATGACCCTTGAAGAGTTGCAGGGTTCCTTGGAGGCAAGGGAACTCTGATTGAATTACCAAAATCCAGATAAGGTAGGTGCACAGGCACTGCAGGTTCAATTCAAGAAGAAAGGAGGTGATCCTAAGAAGAAGTGGAAGAAGAGTGCAAAAGGAAAGTTCAACAAGAACCAGTGGAAGAGTGATGATAAAGCCGAATTCTCAAATAAAGGAAGAGGAGACAATTTCAAAACCAAGAACGGAGAAAAGGGATTTGATAAGAAGAAAGTGCAATGCTTCAATTGTGAGAAGTATGGGCACTATGCTGATGAGTGCTGGTTTGCAAAAGGGAAAAAAAAGGAGCAAAAGAGGAGGCATGTGCTGCACAAGAGGAGGATAGTGATTCTGACGCAGTCATGTTGATGGCAGCCACAGCTGAAAGTTCCTCTCAAACTGAGTTGTGGTTTCTTGATACAAGTTGTTCAAATCACATGACAAGTCATAAAGAATGGCTTATTGACATTGATTCCTCAAGAAGAACAAAGGTGCAATTTGCTGATGATAGAACCCTATGTGCTGAGGGTGTTGGCAAGCTGGTGATCAAGAAAAGAGGTGGCAAGACAGTTATGATTGAAGAAGTGCTCTATGTTCCGGGTATGAAAAGCAACCTAATCAGCATTGGCCAGCTAATTCAAAAGGGATCCAAGTTGCTATGAGAAATGGTTCCCTTGAGATGTTTGATTCAACCAACAGATTAATTCTGAAGGTGCCTCTTGCAAGAAATAGGACCTTTCAGATCAATCTAAATGCTGCAGAAATTGAGTGTTTGAAGGCAATAGATTCAATTGAAGAATGTTGGTTGTGGCACCTAAGATTTGGACACTTGAATTTCAAGAGTTTGAATCAATTAGGTGCCAAACAAATGGTTGCAGGCCTGCCTCACATTTCAGTACCTGAGAAGATCTGTTCTGTGTGCATGGTAGGGAAACAGCCGAGGAATTCTTTTAAGACCAGCTTGCCTATGAGAGCCAAAGGAGTGCTTGGAGTTGTGCATTCTGATATTTGTGGACCTTTTGAGGTGAACTCACTTGGAGGTAATCGATATTTCATTTCCTTTGTTGATGAATTTAGTAGAATGATGTGGGTTTATTTGATAAAACTCAAAAGTGAAGAGCACTTGAGGTGTTTAAGAAATTTAAGGTACTGGTTGAAAAACAAAGTGAAAGGCCTATTAAGATACTATTAAGATACTAAGAACTGATGGAGGTGGAGAATACACCTCAAGAGAATTTGAAAAATTCTGTGTTGACAGTGGAATTGTGCATGAGACCACAGCCCCCTATACTCCACAGCATAATGGCTTGCCTGAAAGGAGGAATAAGACTGTCCTTGACATGGCAAGGAGTATGCTCAAAGAAAAGGAGATGCCTCATTCATTTTGGGGAGAAGCAGTGTCTACTGCTGTGTATATTTTGAATAAATGTCCAACAAAGAAGCTGAAAGATGCAGTGCCAAAGGAAGTGTGGACAGGAACCAAGGCATCTGTGAGCCACTTAAAGGTGTTTGGAGCTCTATGCTTCAAGCATGTGCCTGACTAACAAAGGAAGAAGTTGCAGGACAAGAGTGAGTCCATGATACTGATTGGATACCACCTTACTGGTGCATACAAACTGTATGATCCAGTGAGGGAGAATGTGTCAATTAGTAGAAATGTTAAAGTAATAGAAGTTGAGCAGTGGAATTGGAAGAATTGCTGCAGCGGTCTACAGCATCTGTCAAGTGAATTGCTTGATGAATTGGAGACAAGTGAAGATGTAGGCTCAGGCTTAGAACTGAATGTGGAAAATCAAAATGAGGTGCAACATAATCAGAATCCTTCAAGGCCACAAAGAACTAAGCAAGTTTCTACAAGGCTTGCTGGTTTTGAACTGCTTGCTGACAATGAAATAACTGATGATGGAGATTTAGTGCACTTTGAATTGCTGGCTGATGCTGAGCCAGTAAATCTAGATGAAGCCATGGAAAATACAGATTGGAGTGAAGCCATGAAAGAAGAATTGAGGGCCATAGAAAAGAACCAGACCTGGTACTTAACCAATTTGCCTCAAAACAAGAAGAAGATTGATGTTAAATAGGTGTACAAGCTGAAGCTCAATGCAGATGGCTCAGTTGCTAAACATAAAGCCAGATTAGTGGCAAAGGGATTCCTACAAAGGGCAGGCATAGACTACTCAGAGGTCTTTGCTCCTGTGGCAAGACTTGAGACAATTCGGGTTATGGTAGCTTTGGCAAGTGCAAGAGAGTGGCCATTATTTCAACTTGATGTAAAATCTGCATTTCTCAATGATCAATTAGAAGAAGAGGTATATGTATCTCAACCACCTGGATTTGTGATAAAAGGGAAAGAAGAAATAGTGTATAGACTAAGAAAGGCTCTATATGGGTTAAAGCAATCCCCTAGAGCTTGGAATAGAAGAATTGATGCTTTTCTGTATCAGCTCAAATTCACCAAGTGTGCTGTTGAGTATGGCATTTATGTGAGCCAGCATAGTAGTGGAGCTGGTTTGATCATAATCTGCCTTTATGTTGATGACCTGTTAGTAACAGGAAATGATGTGGCTGAAATTGAGGAATTCAAAAGAATTATGAGCAAGGAGTTCGAAATGACAGATCTAGGAAGCCTAACATACTTCTTGGTTTGGAATTTGCAAGAACTCCTAGGGGCATTGTTATGCATCAGAAGAAATACAACACAGAAGTGCTGAAGAGATTCAACATGGCTGGTTGCAACTCAGCCATCACTCCAGTGGAAACAGGCCAGAGTTTGGGATTGAATGATGATGAAGAAGCTGTTGACAACATTGTCTACAAATAGATTGTGGGTTCTCTGAGATACATTTGCAACAGCAGGCCTGATATTGATTTTGGTGTTGGATTAATCAAAAAATTCATGGCCAAACCTAAGAAGTCACATCTTGTGGTAGCTAAAAGAGTACTAAGGTATCTGCAAGGTACAAGTGAGTATGGAATTTTGTTTCCAAGCAAGCAAGATAAGGAGGAGAATAGCTTGGTCGGGTTTTCAGACTCTGACTGGTGTGGTGACAGAATTGATAGAAGAAGTACAACTGGTTTTGTGTTTAAATTCCTCAATGCATCGGTCTCATGGTGTTCTAGGAAGCAACCGATCATTGCCTTGTCTACTTGCGAGGCAGAGTATATAGCCGGATCATATGCAGCATGTCAAGCCTTTTGGATCAAAAGTCTACTGACAGAAATGAAGATTGATATTGAAAGGCCACTGAAGCTCATGGTTGACAATAAATCAGCCATAAACTTGGCCAAAAATCCAGTCTCACATGGTAGGAGTAAACACATAGAGTAGATTTCACTTTTTGAGAGATCAAATGAGTAAGGGCAAATTGGAATTGGTGTATTGCCCAACAAATGTTCAATTGGCTGATATAATGACCAAATGATTGAAGCTGGACAGGTTTGAAGAATTGAGATTGAAGCTTGGTGTAGTGTCTTCCAAGTACTTGAATTAAGGGAGAGCGTTATGAGTAGTTTGTAATTCAAGTAACTATTGTAACTAGAGGTTAGTTAAGAAGTTGGTTGAGTTTGTCAATTCAATTGTGTTTGTTAGTTCAGTTAAAAGTGTAACTGAATGGTTGTTGAGTTTTACTTTCAATTTGTAATACATATAAATACATGAGGTGATCAATGGATTAGTTGATCGAATACACAATTTGTATTCACTCTCTCTTACTCTTTTATTCCTCTCTCTCTATGAGTTTACTGTACATTGCCTTGTGTGAGGTAGGATCACAGTGAGTGATCCAACAATCCACGTGTTCCTATTGTTGAGCACATCAGAAATCTACGGTATAAGGATTATTAGAGCTTGATCTTCAATAACACTTTGATAAATGAACAGTGGAGCTGATTTTGGTATGGGTCATTGTTAGTTTGACAGCAGTGTCCTCTTAATTTTTCTTTGTCGCTTTTAACTTATGCTAGTGGAGTTGTAAGGACTAGGAATTAGTCCTTTGTTTGTTTTTTGTTTTTGTCTTGTTGCTCCATCTTAGCAGTGGCGGAGCGTGACATAATTTTTTGAGGGGGCAGAAAATGAAGCAATATATATATATATATATATATATATATATATATATATATATATATATATATTAATAAAATGTTTGCTATCACAGTGGTTAGGTCCATTTGGTTTTTGGCAAACGTGTACACGGTTCAGATCCTACATGGAGCCGTTTTTAGGACTGCTTTTTCGCAAAAAAAAAAACAATTAAAATGCCAAAATAACCTTTGGCAAGACTCGATCCTCGAATCCTTGGGTTCCAAAACTAAGCATTGCCACTGCGTCATGGTAGCAAAATGAATTATTTTGACAACTTATGTATGTATGTATATATATATATATATATATATATATATATATATATATATTCCTAGTCATTGAAATTTTTTCATTTTTGGGGTAGCCATGGCTACCTCATTCCCTTGAGAGGAGCCGCTCCTGCATCTTAGTATGTGAAAGAGAAAAAGTCAAGTGGAGGGTTTTGTTCTTGACATATATAGCCGTGTACACTCTTGTGTGAGATCATATCATTAGTGAGGGAAAATATATTCATCAAAAGATATGTAATTTATACAAATTTCTACAATATTAATATTAATTTTAATATATATATATATATATTAGGATATAATAAAGTATTAAATGTTATTGTAAAAAAAACAAAGTATTAAATATTTAATAACTCACCATAATATTAAGTTCATAAAAATAAACTGATGAGTAGAAAGGAACAAAAGGTGTCATTATCACAACTTAGATTTGTCATTTTGAGTTTCCTTCGTGTTCCCGTGCCCCCTCATTTATTTCACTTCTTATTAGGAGCAGCAACTGCCACAAGGGGAGTCTTTCTATGCATGGTTAAGCCAACTGTTTCGGACATATCCAAGGCCTCCACCCCTGTAGGTAATGCCCAATTAAATTGATGAACAAGGTTGGCTAGCACAAGCTCATTAGCAACCATAGCATACACTATCCCAGGACAACCCCTTCTCCCTGCTCCAAATGGTATCAATTGGAAATCATTCCCTTTCACATCAATTGAACTGTCCAAGAATCTCTCAGGCTTGAACTCTTCAGGTTGATCCCAATATGTGGGATCTCTTGCAATGGCCCAAGCATTAATAATCACTCGTGTGCCAGCTTCAATGTGGTAACCGTTCAGTTTCATATCTTGTCTGTTTTCTCGTGGGACCAGTAATGGGATTGGAGGATGTAACCGCAGAGTTTCTTTAATCACAGCCTTTAAGTATTTCATGTGACCTAAATCGTCTTCAGTTATGTGTGTTCTTTCACCGGCCACATTCCTACCTTCATCTTGCAATTTCTTCATGATTTCTGGATGCCTTAAGAGTTCTGTCATTGCCCACTCTAGCAAGGTAGATATGGTGTCTGTACCTGCAGAAAACATATCCTACAAAAAATACAAATCCATGGTCACTGTGTGGCTGTGTTATGGTGCTGCAAAGGAGAAAATAAGCTTGCATTTTTTAATTCTTTCATATTAATGTAATGAATTCTGATTTTATTACATCTTTTTTCCTTCAGTCTAATCTCATTCTTTCTCTTTTCAATTCCATTATCTCCTCTTTCTGTCTATTCCCTACACCTCTAATACCCCTAGATGGGAGTACGAATCTTTTTCCTAATATCACCCTCCAATCTAAATCTCATTAATTTTTGTTAGGGTTAATTGCACTTTTTATCCTTCTAGTTTTCAAATCCACGATTTTGCACTATCTCTTTTATTTTTCACGATTTTGATTCTATACTTTTTGTTTTTTACGAATTTACTCCATACACTTTTTAAATTGCACTTTGCTACTATAAAATCGTGGATTTTAGAAAAGTGGGTGACCAAAATTGAAAAAATCCACGATTTTGGAGACTAAAAGGGCAATTTAAAGAATTTGGTGACCAAATTCGTGAAAAATAAAAAGTGTGGGGATCAAAATTGTGAATTTGAGAAAATAGGAGACAAAAATGCAATTAAGTCTTTTTGTTATTAATCAGCTGTGGCTTTAAGCAATGAACTTTTCACTTTGCAAACAACTTCAATAATGAGCAGTGTGGAGCATAAACAAGTAACTGCACTTACACTGGGCATTTATCTATAAACTAGGTAGTGCCCGTCTTTCCGCATTTTTATTACGCTACAGTATGAAATATTTTATCGCATTTTATTGTTTAATGTTGGTTTTAAGAAATTTGATTAAGCATTCCTTGTATTTTATTACACTAATTTTTAAAATGACATATTATTATTAATTAACAGTATTTAACGCCTATTGATATGTACACATATATGTTACTTTCTTTTAATAAAAAGAATTTGGATTTGGATTTACTTTTTAGAAATTGATTTAAGATATTTGATTTTATTATGTATTTACGTGTGTATATGTTAACCGCTATCAGGGAGAAGAAGTGCATAAGTTAAAAACGGTTGATATACACAAAAGTAGGGAGAAGTTAATTTATGGATAAGCATAGATAAAAAAGAAATGAAGGGTAAAATTGGAAGGAAAAATGTCTACACCAAAAAGGGATATCTCCTTTATATATAGTTATAGATTTTGTGGTAGATGTTTGTGATTAACAAGAACATTACTACCATGCTACCATCTTTTTCTACATCTCCATTTTTCATTTTTTTTTTTACACTTTGAGCAGCAAATTTTATGTTAGTAATTTCTTTATGACTTATTAAATTTTAATTATGTGTTGACTCCTTCCTTCCTACGTGCAACACAAATGGACATACTGCATTTGTACTAGGCTAGGATACCCAAGTAACAAACAACACCATCACACACACAAGGGTGACAGAGATTTTACACTTACCAATAACAAAGCCTTTATGACAGTTCTGTCAATGGGAAAGCCAACTGAGTCTGACCTTTGGATCCAAAGCAAAACGTCAACAAAATCACTATGGCCTTCAGAATCCGGGCAAACATGCTCATGGCTAGCTCCTTTCTGACGATTGATATGCTCTTCAATTACTTCCTCCAAAAGATCATCAAACCGTTTAGCCACCTTTTTTGCTCTTGCATAGAATCCAGAAACTTGGGTCAACCAGTCAAGCCAAGGTATATAATCCCCAACAACAAAAGTACCAAGCAGCTCTGTAAAGTCCATCAACAACTGTTTGAACCCCTTCCCACTTTCCCCACTATACTTTCTTCCCAAAGCGACCCTACAAACTATATGATTAATAGTTGTGGAGAGAAACTCACTTATGTTCACTGGTAAAGAGGATGAAGAAGCGTGCCTTATTTTGTCCATCATTAACTCAATTTCCTCCTCTCTCACGGCACGAAGAGATTGAACCCTTGTGGAACTTAGAAGATGTAACACGGATATGCTCCTTATCTGCCTCCAGTACTCTCCGTACGGTGCTGTGGAAACATCTTTGCAGTCATATAAAAGTATGTCGTACAGTTTTGTTTGGGGTCTGTTTGCAAAGACACGGTCATGGGTTTTGGTTATCTCACATGCGGATTCAGCAGATGAGATCACGAGAACCGGTACTTTCCCAAGATGGAGCTGCATCACAGGGCCATATTTTGTAGCTAATGATTGGAGTGTGCGGTGAGGGAATAAGCCAAGTTGATGGAGGTTTCCTAGTATGGGAAATTTTGGAGGAGAAGGCGGTGAGATAATTTTGGTTTTTGTGGAGTTGGAGTACCATTTGATTAGCAGAAAAAGGGTGAGAAAGACGGGTAAGATTATGAGCAGCATTGTGTTTTGTTGGTTGCTCCTTCCAATTGCAGTAGGACACTATATAATTATGGAGAATGCTTGCTTTTATGAAAATTTCTAATACGAAATTGGCACGAACATACGAGGCATAACAACCATCCACTTATTCCACTACTTCGCTTGTATTTAATTTCTCTGCAGCAGAATTGATTGGTTACCAATCTTTCGTTTGTTGTTTCGTGCGATATCTATCTTAACAAATAGCAATCCTCTGATTAATTATAGTACAGGGTCAGGTGGAGTGGTTGGCCATTGATTCTTAGCTCATTGAATCGGTTTCGGTCACGCATTTTCTTGTTTTTTTAAAACAAATCAAATCAAATCAAAAGATAACTAGTTTTGGCATGTTGCAGCCACGAATACCAATCACAAACTGGTCAAGTGGCCTTTACCCTAAAAAATATTTGAAGTTTTAGTTTTACCAATAAAAAGTATGACACTTCTAGTGATAAAAAATAAAAGTATGACACTAAAAAATATTTAAAGATATTCACTAGATTCATTTCGATTTAATCTTGATTTAAAATGATTTATGAATATTATATATCTCAAAAAAATAACAACCACGTGTCTCGGTCAGCCGCATACAATATTTAATACTCCGTCTGTCCCATAATGTGTCATATTTACCAAAAATAATTGGCCCAAAATATATGTCATCTTTAATTTTTCAATGCAAAATTACGTGCTTGTTTGTCAATTATACCCTCAACTTCATTTTGTATTTATGACTAGTTAATACAACAATAGTTAATGGAGTTAATTTGGTAAAGTTACCACTCTCTTTTCTTTTATTCACTACAAAAAAAACGCTAAATTGTGGGGGTTTTTTTGCGGAGGTTTTGAAACCCCCCACAAATTTAGTTAAAAAAATGGCACTTTCACGATTCACTCGGTAGAAATTCGTTTAATTTAAAGGGGTTAAAAACCCCCTCAAATGAACATTTAATTTCCCTCGTCGGTATCGTGCGGTCGACTGCCCTTTTCCCCCAACCTATCGAGACCTAGTTTTTCCCTTTCTCCAATCTCTCAACCGTCGCTCCCTTGTTTCTCAGCATCGTAATTCCTAATCCTCTCAGTGTTCAACAGGTAGTGAGAGAATAGGGAGAAGAGGAGATTAATGGATGGAGGCAAAGCGCCGCTTGTGGTGCGACCGTGGCAAGGAGGCGTGTGCAGCAGCGACGACCGCTAAGTGCATCCGATTGTGGTGCGACCGCGATGAAGGAGGTGGCGTAGAGAAGGCTGCTAGCATGGTGCCAGTTACCGGTGCACGACGGCAGTGGCGGCTGCATGGCCAATGGTGGGGATTTCGTCCCTCGTCTCTCTTTTTTTTCCACTTTCTTTGCCTCTCTTCTTCCTCTGTATCTTTATTTTTTGGCTCCTACTTTTCTTCTTTCTTTTGATTGATATTGATGTTGATTAGGTGATAAACATTTAGAAGCCGAAGCCGAACCCACAACAAATGTTGAGATATTGGTAGTGTAGGCTTCAGCAAATTTTCTGTAATCCCCTCTTTCTCTTAAAACCCTAATTGATTTATTTTTCTGATTATATTGTGCTTTTGCCTAATTTTTGTGCTTGTGTGGCTCAATTTTGATATCCAATGGAAAAAGATGTGGAGAACGAGATTAGACAAGCTTCCACGAGGAATGACATTGGCTCTGCAAAGGTTTTTTTCTTGTTTTTTTATTTTTTGAGGCTTGTGATTTTGTTTCTTAGCAATTGATCCGTTCATGTTAGTTTCAATGAGACTGTTCTTTCATTTTTTAAGTTTTCGGCTTGTTCTATACAATAATTTGACTATGTTAATTATAATAGTGTTTGTAGAGGGAGTGGGAGTGTGGATATGATGGACTGCCCTTCCTCTTTCTCTATTTTTTAGTTTTACATACCAATTATTCAATTGTATTGTTTCTGGAATGTTGATAATGTGCTTTTTTTATATTTATATTAGAAACTTTGTGAATGTGATCTTTGATTGCACATAGGGGCAGAGTTCATATCAAGAAATAGCAATAACCAAAACAAAAAGCAAACTTGCCTTAATCATAGTGTGGTTGGTGTTGGTTTTTAGAAATAAAAAGGAATGATACATATGTGTGAGTTTTTTCCAAGATAATGATAAGCTGAAGGTGTTAAAAGAATGTCCTTTCTGTTGATGCTTACTCTTATGTTGCATAACTGCAGATGACTGGTAGTATTGATGAGCCGATGGAGGATGGGGAGACAATTCTTCATTTGACTTGTTTATATGGCCATTTCAATTGTGCCCAGGTTTATCATCTTCGCTCATTCGGGGTTTCTTATGTTCTTATTCTATTACATGTTATAAATTATTGATTTTGTTTAGTAAAACGCAGCTGCTACTAGAAAGAGGAGCAGACTTGGAGGCTAAGGATGAAGATGGGGCAATTCCTTTACACGATGCTTGTGCAGGAGGTAGTTTGAATTTGAAAGCATGTTATAAAATGTTAAACACATTATTTGTTCATTTTTGGTTGAGTTTGTGATTCCATTTTGCTTTGTATGACCATATCAGGATTTATAGAGATAGTTCAACTTCTACTTAACAGAGGAAACGACACTGAGCATATAAAAAGGATGCTGGAATCCGTTGATTCTGAGGGTGATACTGTGAGTATTTATTTACCCTTCAAAAAATTTGAGTTCCTATTCAAGATGCCAAGGGTGCTTGAAATCATTCTCATTTGTTTGTGTGTGTTCTTGGGGGTGGGGGATTAGATGAGTAAATGCCAGCTAAATCCCAATCCCCAACCCTCTTTCAATTATGTTTAATTAATTTCTCCTGATTTGTTCTCTATCATCATCTTGTGACTATTTTCCCAGCCTCTTCATCATGCTACAAGAGGTGAGCATACTGATGTAATAAGGTTGCTGCTATCTAATGGTGCGTCATCTGCAAAGGCAAATTTATATGGAAAGGTATGGCTTTGTCCAGATATGCTACTTTACTTCAGTAAACGTATATGTTGCTTTAAGTTCAATAAATTGTAAAGTCTCATTGAATTTATATGATGCTTTAGTTCAGTAAATGTTTTGCAAAATGTTATGTAGCTATTGGCTTTTTAAATTTCAATTCTGTAAAGGAAAAATGGGTCTCAATGATTTCCGAAAACTGTTTGGCTCATGAGTAAAGAGCTCAAACGTTTCTTCTTTTCCATCTATTACTTGGTTTGAATCAAGTTAAAGTTCATTCTTTTGTTCTTTTAAATTGCAACATTTGGGGGGGGGTTCTTGTTTCAAGTCATGATGGTTATAGGTATATAAAGGATGCCAACTGTTAGTATGCTCATTCCTTAATTATATTTGTATCAGAAACTTTCTTTATTGGAAACTTCTAAGTGCCTCTTTGCAGAACTCATTGCACCACTTAGCTGCTAGTGTCATTGGTTAAGAGTTCAAATTTTTGGGGAGCTTAGCTTTGGTGAAGAGTCATTGTGTTTCCTTTCTCACTTCAATAGTTTAATCACACTTCACAAATAGGCTAATATGAGTATTTTACTAGAAAACTAACAAAATAAGCAATTCACGGTGCAATGCTTACTGGAATCATGTAGCTTACTGGTTTCATGTATTCTGTTATCAGTATTTATTTTGGTAAAGTGTAGAAGTCTATTTTCATGGTTATCATGTAGTTATGCTGAATGTACCATGCTGGTTTGTTGTGCCATATACTGGTATTCATGTCCGTTATGGTAATTTTGTAGTTAAAATAATCATTTCTCTGTGGTTCAGATTGATGTCGTATCTCAATATCCATTACTGATCCGCACACTTACAGTTTGATTTATTTTAGCTAGGTATTTTTCTTTGGTTATTTCAGCCAATAAATGCCACAAGTGAGCCTAGTTCGCCTTTGGAAGCAAGAGAATCGTCTGGTGCTAGCAACATTTGAAGATGTTTAAGTTTCTTTTGTATTAGATTTCTTTTGGAGGTGTATTATCAGATTTGATGTTTGAACAACAAATATTTGGAGTATATTTATGCTACTATGGTTATATTTTGAATGGATTTTTTGAGTACTATTATAAAATTTATTTCATGTTTTAAAATTGCAACACATTATTTCTTTTTTGTTGGAACAAAGTATTAAAAAATAGATATAATTTGTAACGAAATTATTCAAATAGCAAGATATATAATATAGGGAAGCTTATGATAAAATCACCAATCAACTCAAAAACTTGAGTACAAATGAAAATATATAAGGGGAGTTTTAGAATCCATGACTAACAATTAGAGGAGGTTAAAAACCCCCACAAAATAACTACATAAAACTTGGAATCAGCGTTGCAGATTGTGGAGGTTATCAACCTCCGCAATAAAACTGCCGCAAAATAAGCCTCGTACCAACGGTTTCCAAAATCTTCCGCAAATAGATTGCGACCAATGTAACTGGGGCAGATTTAGAAACCCCCGCAAATAATTTAGCGGAGGTCAAAAACTCCCGCAAATTGCAAAAAAAAATGCCACTATTTAGTGCATTTTTTGTAGTGATTTATTACTTTTTTTTCCTTAAACTGTGTGATTTGGTCAATTGTGACATATATTATGGGACGGAGGGAGTACCTTTGAATTTAATGAAGAGTTACTTGAAAAAAAAAAGCGTGAAACTATAGTTGTTAATGAAAATGGTGACAACTCCGCTACTCTAGAGTTTAGTTTTATTGGGCATGTCACATTATTTTTCCATGTTTAACTATTTTTCAAGTGAAATTAAGTTGTGAGCTGATTTTGTGTTATGGGTATCGGTACTCACCCTTCTTTATGGGTACCGAAGAATTCACTGAAATTTTAATGATTTCACAATTTATTATGTATAGTTACAATTTTAATAGTTAATTTCTCAACCAATAATTATAACTTTTTATGTTATAATACAGAGTTAAATATGTTTTTGGTTTTTACAAAACTTGTCAATTTCAATTTTTAGTTCCTCTAAAAATTTTCGCCCAAGTTTCGTCTACTAATTATTTTATGTATACGTAAATAGTCCTTGGGGTTAATTTTTTTTTTTGTTAACTGATGATGCAGTCACCACTAGGAATGGCAACGGGGCGGACGGGTGCGGGTAGTACTTCTCCCGTACTCATACCCGTTAATACCCACAGATATTTACGCGGGTAACGAGTATCCATGGATATCCATGGGTATTTAATAATTTAACATAAAAAATTATACAACATAATATAACTACATATTGTTGGATCGAGCGCTTACCACTAGGCTAAAAGCTATAGTTGTTACTCAGGGCGCAACCCTTTCTGCTTTAACCCTAACAGCCCAAGTGCCAAGTGTTGACTGTGACTTAACCCCACCTAGGCCTCCGCCACGGGACAATTGATGCCACAACCCGGCAACAATCTCCCCCTCAGCAATTGGTCCCGCTGGGAATCGAACATGTGACCTTGGCTCTGATACCAATTGTTGGATCGAGCGCTTACCACTATGCAAAAAACTATAGCTATTAGTCAGGGTGCAACCCTTTCTGCTTAACCGTAACAGCTCAAACGTCACGTGTCAACTGGGACTTTACCCCACCTAGGCCTCTGTCACGGGACAATTGATGTCATAACCCGGCAACACATATTATATTAACATTGTATAATATATTAAATCCATTTACAAAATTGTATTATTATGAGTCCATCCACTAATTGCGCATGTATGATTATATCAGTGTGAGTTTGTGAGAAATTATGACCCCCGATATCAAATTGGTATCTGGGTATAAGATGGTCTACATCGTTTTTTTAAAGAAAAAAAATATATCACCTGCTTTCTCATTCATCGTGAAATTACAAGTGCTGACATGCTTGCACATAGAGGTTTATCTGATACTAGCGTTCTCTCTTTTAGGATGTTTGATGTATAAATGCTTGGTTACTTTGTATACTTCCACATGTCCAGAATGAAAGAAAAAATTATATGTTTAGCGAAATTTCTCTATTTTTTATGTAAAAGCTAATTTTATAGAATATATAAAAATATTTTTGCTGAATAGTAAAAACCTAATCATGCATCAATTTTCATGATTTTCTTTTGCTTTAATTATTTTTTCGTTGACGTAATAGGGAAAGTGTCTATGGCACCGCGAAATCCGCATAAGTTTGGATCTTGACAAACGTTGGCACGCACGCAGTCACGCCCCATGAAGTATATATTATTTATTATCTATTACTAATAATAAAACAACGTTTTCTTGACACACGTGTCAATTTTGGATCTAAACGCATAACCCTTAAAATGAAACGCAAATCAGCTCCTTCTAATCAACTAAAACACACCAAATGCTAAATTTCAATTTCAAATTTTGAAACTCAATCTCAAAGTTTCAGTCTCTCACGAACTCCCTCGTCTTCTCCCTCTGTTCTCGATCTGCCTCCGTCTGCTCCCTCCGCCTTCTACCTCCTCCTCTCGATCTCCATCTCGATCTCAATCTTCTCTCTCGACAATCTTCTCTCTCTCGACCGCCTCTTGATTCATCTTTTTCCCTCCCCCTCTTTTTTTTTTTTGAAAGGAATGTTTTCCTCTTCTGATTCATCTCCTTCTCTCTATAATTTTTCCCTCTTCATTTTCCAGAAAATCAGTCCTCTCTCCTGCACACATGGTTGCACGTTTATGGGACTTCTACCGTGGTTCCAAACATGCTATTAGTGGCAGTGCTGCACTTGGGATTCTTCCTCTTGAAATCCATCTTCGCCCTCTGTTTACTGCTCAGCATCACTTATTTGGTTAGGGTTTTGGGAATTTACCAAGGGCAACAAATAAATGGTAAATATTTCATTCTTTTTTGCTGTTAAAATTTTTCAGTTCTCATATTATTTCTTCTGATTTTGTGGTATCGCATATCAGTTTAGGGTTTTCCATTTTTCATTTTTATTTCATTTCATTTTTGTTTTGTATTTTTTGATATTTTTGGGTTTTGAATCTTGCAGTTTGACATGTTTGTAGCTCAAAATACAATTTCCTGACATACAACTTTCATTAGGCTACAGGCACTCTCTCAACAATGTCAATATTGTTTTTGTGTTGTGATTTTAAGAACTACTAATCTCATTCTGACTTCTGAGCAAGCAAGGCCAACACTTTTTTGTTTTGTTTATTTTATTAAGAAAAAATAAAACTTTTTAATAAATTTTGAGTTGATGAAATAGATTTTGTTATATCCTTACTCAATGTTAGTGTAATGTTTATTTGGCTGATGGTATTATCCCAAATACCCTGGTGGTGAATGCAAAATATGAGGTTGTGAAGCTTAGGGTTGCAGCTCCAAAGCACATTTCATAAGTGAATTATTGTTTCAGAAGGGACTCAGGGGATGAAGATATGATGCCTTCAACAGATTGGATATGAGTTTCTTCATGATCTTAGTTTTCTATTGATGAAGTTGGCATTTTAGCGTTTGAGGTTGCAAACACTATTGTCAATGGTTTTTGTTATGGACCGGTCCCGAGCCGAGTCCTAGTACGCTCGCCGACCTGGTGCAGATCAGCTCGGTTCCTGCTTGCCCGAGATGCTCGCCGACCTGGTGCAGATCAGCTCGATTCACCTTGCGAGGCGGCTCGCCCGACTGGTGCGGATCATTTCGGTTCTCGCTTACCGAGCTCGACGAATTGCCACCGACCGAGACCCGCCAGACCCGACTTCCGTACAATTTTCCCGATGATAACGCCGAGTCGGGGCGTGGCGACACAGAGCGGAATATCGTGAAGAGATCGGCTAATTCCGACCGACGAGGGATTACCGTGCGCAGAGGTTTCCTTCTTTCCACGCAACTCGCTATATAAAGGGGGCTAGACCCCCCAGGTTTGAACTATCTCTCTACACTCTCTCCAAACCCTAAAAAGCCCTATCTAACTTAGGCATCGGAGTGCCTTTTGCAGGTACCCCACCCGCCGGTCTGAAGGAGGAAGGACGTCACGCCCAAAGGTCGAGCCCACCACAAAGCTCGCCACCTAGCTACCACGCTGAAGAACGGCGGTACGAACTCGTCGAGGAGCTTGCACCATTTCGTGCATTAACATTGGCGCCCACCGTGGGGCCCGGTAAAACTAGCCTGGGCCTCAAAGACGATGAGAACCAAGAGCACGGCGAACTGATGATCGCCACCGGAGGAGTCAAGCCAGATCTCTGCCAGCCAGAGCCAACGGCCACCTGAAGATCCGATCTTGAAGCACCTTAAGTCCCGATAAAACTTTTCCCGGTCCTCAAGTTTCATTATGCATCTCATCATGAGGTGTAGCACACGCACACGATGAAACCGTCAGAAAAGCGATCATAAGCAGATCGGTCGTTATTGAGCGACTTGGGAAAATAGGAACACATCAAACGTGGGGGCTCCCCATGACGACACATTCATCAGGTGGAGACCCCATACCATCCTAGAAGAGAGCAGATTTACAGCTAATCAAAAGACGTCGACAGGAATAAAATCGGACCGATTACGGCTTATCACCTGGATGTTCATCCACGGTGCTACTCATCAACCAGGTTGACCACACAAATCAATGGAGAGATTAAGATATATGCCTAACAAAGCTCCACCACTCGGCTTGGTCAACCTCATCTCTGTGAATACATGCCTTGACAGGATGATTTTGATGATTGACAAAAGGGAGCTTTGCAAATAGTCAACCGTGCAAAAAGTGGAAAAGAATACCAAGACGCGTATCAAGAATGATTGTTTCTCAAGTCTTTGGGTTCTGGGTATTTATTTATCTTTATTAAGACAATTTGTAAGTAGTAATAAAAAGCTCTCAATTAAAATTAAATCACACACGCACAAAATATTTTGACATGCATATCTCGTGGCCGGATGTCGAAATGAGGAGCTGATGTCGAAATGAGGATTAAGTCGCGTGTCGAGATCCGAGGAAGTCGTATGTCGAGCTCGAGTAAATCGGATGTCGAGTGAGGAGGAAGTCGGATGTTGAGCTCGAGGAAGTAGTATGTCGAATCGAGGAGGAGGTCGCGCGGTCAAGCTTATGAGGTCGCGTCATCGAGGTCGCGTGATGAGCTCTTGTCGCGTCGAGCCGATGATCCGTGTCGGTGATGAGGTCGCTTACCGAGGTCGCGTGTCGTCTTTGATGAGGTCGCGTCGAGCTATGAGGACCGAGTGATGAGGAGGTCGTATACGTAGTCAGCGTGCCGAGGTCGTGTGCCGAGGTCTTTGCCGAGCTGGTGAGAAGTCATATGCCGAGCCGCTTTCGAGGTCGTCTGGTCGAGCCGTGGCGAGGTCGTCTGGCCGAGTGTCTTCGGAGGTCGATGCCGAGCCGCCTGGTGTTTTCAACGCAACGGACAAATTCCAACGGACAGATCCCTCGTGCAACGGTCAAATCTTCCAACGGACAAATCAACTCAATCCGGCAAACGCTCTCGGTCGGCCTATAAATAAACAACGCTGCTCTTTCTTATAACACTAAAAACAACAACGCAGTTTAATTTTGTGCCAAAAACTCACAAATATTTTTCATCACTCACACTTATTTGAGCACAATTTTCTGAGAGTCTTTTTATTCTACAAAATTTGAGTTGTATTATTTGAGCTTCAATTTGTTATATCCGCACTATTGAGTGTATCTTTTTCGCCTCATTTTATTTGAGAAAATTATTTATTTTTGGGTAGGAATCCCAAGGTGTTCATAGAGAGGTGATATCTCTTGACGTATTGCTCGCTTTAGAGTTGTAAAGGTTTCTAGTCAACCTGATTTAAAAGCTAGTGTCTTAGTGAAAATCCCAGTGGTTTGCTTTGGGGACAGGACGTAGGCCACAGGGGTGTTTGGTGGCCGAACCTATAAATTGTGCGTGCTCTTCTGTGCTCTCTGCCTCTTTATCATTCAAGCACTTTATTTATTTTTGTTCTTTATTTATTATTCGGTCATTTATTTTCTGTAATTTTTTATATAAGCACCGCTATCACAATTCACCCCCCTCTTGTGTTTGAAGTCAATTGGTAACAATCTCAGCTACCGAGCTGACCTCAACTATTCAGATATTCGACCGACCTCAACTCATAGTCATATGACCTCAGTTATTTGGAGGAGCTCAAGCCAACCACATTGCTGACCTCAACAACTCGGACGACCCCAGATACGTCCCTCAAAACCAGGTGCTATTTTTCCATGTTTCTTTCAGCATCTCATCCTTAACTATGAACCATCAACGATTCGGGTCACTTTATTCTTTATTATCTGGAGCATTGTATAAGGTCTTCTCGCTTTATTCATGTCTGCCCAAACTTTCGAGCAAGACAACCAACAGGTGGATACCCAGTCCAGTACTCGGGCGGCCTACCAGGCCCACCTCAACAATTTCAATATTCAGACGGCTTTCAACTCGGCTACGTCACTGACCTCGATTACTTGATGACCTCAACCTTGCCGTTTGGACAGCCAAATCAACTACTCTCACAGGGAAGTATAAAGCTCGACTACGAGCACTTTACTCAGCATAAAAATTAATGCTAACTTTATTACATCAAGTTGTTGCAAGTTGTCTATACTTTGACAGGAACAGTGCCCCAAAACCAAAGGTCGAGCCCGCCACGGATCTCGGCACCCAGCGTCGGAAGAACCTCGACCTCGACACGACCCCTGTGGTCCCGAAAACCCAAGTCAGCATAGAGGCTTGGTGGGCTCGCTCGCAGCTCGGAACCTGTGGCCCCAAACTCGCTCACAGCTCGACCCCTGTGGTCCCGAAAACCCAAGTCAGCATAGAGGCTTGGTGGGCTCGCTCGCAGCTCGACCCCTGTGGTCCCGAAAACCCAAGTCAGCATAGAGGCTTGGTATGCTCATCCGCAGCTCGGCCCCCGTGGCCCCGAAAACCCAAGTCAGCATAGAGGCTTGGTATGCTCATCCGCAGCTCGGCCCCTGTGGCTGAGCTTCGCTCAGCGGCTCGACCCTGTGGTCCGAAAACCAGTCGGCATAGAGGCTTGGTGGGCTCGCTTCGCGGCTCGGCCCTGTGGCCCCTGAGCTTCGCTCACGGCATTTCGACCCGCGTGGTCCAGAAAACCCAAGTCAGCATAGAGGCTTGGTGGGCTCGTTCGCAGCTCGACCCCTGTGGTCCTAAACCCAAGTCAGCATAGAGGCTTGGTGGGCTCACTCGCAGCTCGACCCCTGTGGTCCCGAAGACCCCAAGTCAGCATAAAGGCTTGGCAAGCTCATTCGCAGCTCGACCCCTGTGGTCCTAAACCCAAGTCAGCATAAAGGCTTGGTGGGCTCGCTCGCAGCTCGACCCCCGTGGTCCTAAACCTAAGTCAGCATAAAGGCTTGGGCTCGCCGGCTGGTCCTCGCAGCTCGACCCCCCGTGGTCCTCGCATGACTCGACCCGTGGTCCTAAACCCAAGTCAAGATAAAGGCTTGGTGAGCTCACTCGCGACTCGACCCTGCAGTTCAGAGATTCCAGGTCGGCATAGAGGCCTGGCTCAAAGCGGCTTCGGAAGGTCGCGGTCGGCCTAAACATCCCTGTGGTTTCGAAGACACCAGGTCGGCATAAAGGCCTACATGCTCTAAAGCAGCTCGGCTAAGGTCGCCTGTCGAGCTAAACAAGACCATTGTGGTTTCAAAGACACCATGTCAGCATAAAGACGTGCCGAGCTCAAACACACGACAAAGACTAACCCTGCGGTTCCAAAGATTTCAGGTCAAAGAAGAGGCTGGCGAGCTCTAAAGCGGCTCGGAAGGTGATAACTCGACCTAAAGAAACACCTCTATGGTCTAGATCATCATGTCACCAAGACTGTCGAGCTCTCATCCCGCTCCACTTGAGCTACCTCACAAAGCATAAAAGAAAGCAAATACAAACTACTCAAGGGTATCCCCTCGACTCTGTTAGGCCACCATCGGCAATAATTCTCTATGTTCGCGCAAAGAACCTCCGCCTTGCTTCATCGGGATCACCCTGGTTGGTCTTTTCGGCTTCATCCTCCTCCTCCGCAATCTTGCCATCCTTCGCAGTCTTGGTGAAGTCAAGCTCTGAGATATCCAAATCGGGGGCAACCACCCTGATTTGGGCAAAGGCATTATCAAAGGCCTCCTTGAACTGTAGAGCACAAAAACTCTTATACTCCTCCGCCCGAACAGCTTCGATCGAGGATTTATCCTTCTCAATCGCAAGGTCGAAAGCCAAGAGATCTCTCTCATTTTGCAACTCTTTTTGGTCCTCCAAGTGCCTCATGTAGCTCTCACAAGTTCGGTTACAACTTGCTCGGCCACAGCGAGCCCAGATCGAATAAGCTCGACCATGACCGACCATCCTGGAGGAAAAACGAGGATGCTGGAATAAGTGCAGCCGCGACGCAGTTAAACAATCGGGGCTTACATCCCTTGTAAAGACAGAAATAAGGTTAATGCCTGACACATGTAGCACATGAACCAAGGAAGACTACGCGATCACCGAGGTCCAAGATCTCTCACCACCAAGACCTCGTAAATCGGACCCATAGGTCATCTCAGACACTTAGACATCATGCCTCGCAGATCAGATCATCTGACCAGTCATTATATTATTGACATTTGAAACCCATGTAATCGATCGTGGCACTTAGATGGTTCCAACCCGACCTACTACTCTCGACAAAGTGGCTACGCCACTCGGCAACGAAGTGTCGGAGAGTTATGGTTCAAAATCAACAACGGATCACTCCCATTCAATAGCCCTCACCATAGGGTCAAAAAGAACAAATAATACGGACTTAACTTTTCAAGTTAACAAGTCTAGGGGCTTGTGTTACCCGACCTCCGAGCCGGGCTCCTAATCGATCACCGAGCCGAGCCAACCAATCCGAGCCCTACATTTACGAAACCGGATATAGTTCTAGCGCTCGTGCCGCATCGGATGATCGACTACGGAAGAGGAACGGTTGAGCGGGCGTCCCATCCGAGTCCCATCACGCGTGGCGTAACGCCGAGTAAAGGTGCGGACGTGGAGCGTGACCCTCGCACAAACAAGCTTCGGGACACACCCCGACCTTGGTGACTCGACTCGGATCTGACCAAGGACATTGGATAGACCTCCGCCGCTTTCGTGCGAAGAGTCTGGGGGCTTGTGTTATGGACCGGCCCCGAGCCGAAGTCCTAGCACGCCGCCGACCTGGTGCGATCAGCTCGGCTCGCTGCCCGAGACGCCGCCGACCTGGTGCGGCATCGGCCTGCTCGCTACCCGAGACGCTCGCCGACCTGGTGCAGATCACCCGACTTCCGGTACAATTTTCCCGATGATAACGTCGAGCTGGGGACGTGGCCGACACAGGAGCGGAATATCAGGAAGAGATCAGCTAATTCCCGAATTGACGGAGGGATTACCGCGCGCAGAGGTTTCCTTCTTTCCACGCAACTCGCTATATAAAGGGGGCTAGACCCCCCAGGTTTGAACTCTCTCTCTACACTCTCTCCAAACCCTAAAAAGCCCTATCTAACTTAGGCATCGGAGTGCCTTTTGCAGGTACCCCACCCGCCGGTCTGAAGGAGGAAGGACGTCACGCCCAAAGGTCGAGCCCACCACAAAGCTCGCCACCTAGCTACCACGCTGAAGAACGGCGGTACGAACTCGTCGAGGAGCTTGCACCATTTCGTGCATTAACAGTTTTAGTCTTATGGAATCTCTTTCAACAAAAAGTATTTGATTACTTGAAATATCAGGTGCTTACATTAGAGGATGTGTAAGATTTAGCATCAAAGCAGATCCAACCAACTCGACATCGAGCAGAAATAACCAACTCGACAACGAGCAGAACCAACCAACTCGACAACGAGCAGAACCAAACAACTCGACAACGAGCTTGAACCAATCTCGACATCGAGCTTGAACCAATCTCAACATCGAGCAGAACTTAACCAACCAACTCGACATCGAGCAGATCCAACCAACACGACATCGAGCAGAACCAACCAACTCGACAACGAGCAGAACCAACCAACTCGACAACGAGCTTGAACCAATCTCGACATCGAGCAGAACTTAACCAACCAACTCGACAACGAGCAAAACCAACCAACTCGACAACGAGCAGAACCAACCAACTCGACAACGAGCTTGAACCAATCTCGACAACGAGCAGAACTAAACTCGACAATGAATAGGCCCAACTCGACAAGGCCCAATATGATTTGGATTATATCACAATATTTTCTACCTCCTTCTCTTTCTTTTCATGATGAGTGAGTTTTGAAAACCTATTATCTCTACTCGACAGTGAACCAACTCGACAACGAGCAGAACCAACCAACTCGACAACGAGCTTGAACCAATTTCGGCAACGAGCAGATCCAACCAACTCGGCATCGAGCAGAACCAACCAACTCGGCATCGAGCAGAACCAACCAACTCGACAACGAGCTTGAACCAAACTCGACATCGAGCAGATCCAACCAACTCGACATCGAGCAGAACCAACCAACTCGACAACGAGCAGAACCAACCAACTCGACAACGAGCAGAACCAACCAACTCGACAACGAGCTTGAACCAATCTCGACATCGAGCAGAACTTAACCAACCAACTCGACAACGAGCAGAACTTAACCAACCAACTCGACATCGAGAAGATCCAACCAACACGACATCGAGCAGAACTAACCAACTCGACATCGAGCAGATCCAACCAACTCGACATCGAGCAGAACCAACCAACTCGACAACGAGCTTGAACCAATCTCGACATCGAGCAGAACTTAACCAACCAACTCGACAACGAGCAGAACTTAACTAACCAACTCGACATCGAGAAGATCCAACCAACACGACATCGAGCAGAACCAACCAACTCGACATCAAGCAGAACCAACCAACTCGACAACGAGCTTGAACCAATCTCGACATCAAGCAGAACTTAACCAACCAACTCGACAACGAGCAGAACTTAACCAACCAACTCGACATCGAGAAGATCCAACCAACACGACATCGAGCAGAACCAACCAACTCGACATCGAGCAGATCCAACCAACTCGACATCGAGCAGAACCAACCAACTCGACAACGAGCAGAACCAACCAACTCGACAACGAGCTTGAACCAATCTCGACATCGAGTTTGAACCAATCTCGACATCGAGCAGAACTTAACCAACCAACTCGACAACGAGCTTGAACCAATCTCGACATCGAGCAGAACTTAACCAACCAACTCGACAACGAGCAGAACCAACCAACTCGACAACGAGCAGAACCAACCAACTCGACAACGAGCTTGAACCAATCTCGACAACGAGCAGAACTAAACTCGACAATGAACAGGCCCAACTCGACAAGGCCCAATATGATTTGGATTATATCACAATATTTTCTACCTCCTTCTCTTTCTTTTCATGATGAGTGAGTTTTGAAAACCTATTATCTCTACTCGACAAAGGAACCAAATTTCGACAACGAGCACAACCAACCAACTTCGACAACGAGCTTGAACCAATCTCAAAACGAGCGTAACTAAACCAACCAACTCGACAACGAGCGTAACCAACCCTATTATCTCCACTCGACCGTGAACCAACTCGAATTCACTATTGAGTTTGTTGATGAGTTATTCTATTTTCTCTGTTGAGTTTGTTGGTGGGTTATTTGATGATATATAGTGTTATTACTTGCTTATTTAATGTATTGATTGTTCTTGATTTGTTTTTTATGGTTTAAATTTGTTTTAATTTTTGTTTCTAATTGTCTATAACTTGAAAGAGACTGTGTTATCATGTAATCACAGCTTTTTAATATCTTATTATTAAAAGTAAAAACAGAATTTGAGGATGGTTTTTTTTGGGTGAATGGGGATTAGAACTGCCTTATGATGCATCTAAACTTATGTACATAATCATTGCATACTTGACAGTAAACAAAGGAACAAACCATATTTTATTATGTTGTCTTAGCATTTTACCATACGTAGACAAGGAAGGAACTAGAGAATAAATTAAATTATTTATTTGTATCCTATTATTTCTCCTTTGATGTCCTACTGTTTGGATATGCAACTTTTGTGGGTGTGTCTTGAAAATATGATGTTTCTATTACCTACTGCTCTAGGTAGGTTATTCCTGGAAAACCATGGTTAGTTTGAGCCTCAAATTATATGTTGGTGACATTGGCGGGCTTCTTTTCTTATTTGAGGATTCTTCCTCTACCTCCCTGGACATTTCTTGGCTTTGGTGTAGTAACTCCTGACTATGGTAACTCCTTTTTTGTCTTTCTTATATTTATTCAGCTTTTTGCACATTTTCACTGATTTATCTTTAGTATTTTTGTGAATTTCTGATGTAAATCTATAATGTTGTAAATGTTGTTGGGAATAAAACAAGAACAATGCTCTATTATGCTCAAAATTTTTTGTGCAGTATCTTACCATTGTCGGTGGCCATGCTGCTGGTGATAGAACAGTTTAACAACAAGGTATTGAAGTAAGCTATTTTTGAGCTAGGTAGGTGTTTTTACATTAAAGTTCAAGTTTTTATTAAGCAAGTATTGGTACAGCATTAAAGTTTAATTTATGGGCCATGTACAGGTTTGATTGCTCTTTGCTATATAAAATATTAAATTGAACTTTAATTTCTGGGCCATATGCCACCTATCTTTAATACATGCCTACTATCTAAAAAATCTACATGCTTGATGAAAATATTATATTGATAGGTCTTAAATGATTTGAGTGGATTATATCAACACCAACTCATATTGTTTATCATTGTTAGCTACTCCATGTTGGTATGGATATACCTTTTTTATTTATTTCATTTGGTCTTCATTGCAATCATTATTATACAGGAGAATTCATGAGTGGTTTGGCAGGGGAAAGAAAGCAAGGTCATTGCAGGGGAAAGAAAGCAAGGTCATTGTTTTTTTTTCATTTTTTTTCTTCTCCAATATATCTCTCTTAGTGAAGCCATTTGCTAAAAGTTTTAATTGAGTTTGGCTTTCATGATTCTATAGGAAAGGGACATTATCAGGCATGTATCACTGTTCATGAAAGCAATTGTCAGGCATGTATCAATGTACATGTATATTCTTATTTGTTAAATGTTGATATGTTAGCAAACCTCGTGTCAGTTCTAGATTTTGGTATGTTAAATGTTGGTATTCTCATGTCAGGTATATTCTCACATTCATCCATCCTTATACTGATTATATGAATGTCTTATGCAGATGGGAATTTCATCAGGGACTGCTGCATAAAGGGAGGAGAATAGCTTGATTTGAACACATTGGTACCTTGATTTGAACACATTTGGCTTAGTTTGATAGCTTGCTTTGTTTCATTTAACTTTATTAGCTTCCCTTTTCATCACTTATTTTTTAGGCTCTCATAGTTCTAAAGGAAGGAGAAGTTCGACAGATAAAAACAACTGCACGGGGAAATCACAGTCAAGATGAATGTCGACACGGTATGAACATTTGGAGCTGTGCATATTAGAACAATGATTTAGGATTCAAGTGACCAACTACGGTACTTTACTGTTGAGGTATGACAAAAAATGTTTCCTGTTCATTGACTACTGCATAAATATTACTGCATCAATTACCCACCAAGCATCACAGAAACAATATTATACTAAGTGAATGTAGTTGGTGTTTTTGCTAAGTGAACATTTTGTTTAGGCATTAGTTTCAACAGTGCTGATCCTTTTAATAGAATGAAATATTCATTTCTTACGAACTTATATTATGTCATATGTCTTGCTGAGTTATATTTGTTCACTTGCATATATTTTTCTTTCTTTTAAGGACTGATTTTCAATTTTTAATCATGTGAGTATCGGCATCTATTTTAGTGAGATTAAGCCATTCAATTAACACAATATTTATACGGATAAGTCTTTTGGTGATGAGCCTAGCCAAACTACCTGTTCCATTAATGTTAAACAACTTTTTTGTTCAAACTTTCAATTCATTCTTCAATTGCAGAACAGCTTGCAATTGCATGCTGAAAATTAAATACTTCTTAATTATGTTAGTGTCTTCACAAAATATTGAACTTCTAATGTACTTGACAAATAGAAAAGATATTCCCTCTATATCACATCTATAATACCTGTATTGCACATAAATTAATATGTAAAGAATAACAATCAACGAAAATAAATTAGAAGATTTTACTTGAAACTTTTGTTGTCCTGTACTATCAGGCAGATCGATTTTGTGTATCACCCTTTACTATTGTGCATATCAGATTTTCAATCTCATTTCAAATATGTAAGCTGATTTGACTTGATTGCTATCACTAATATGCGATTTCAATTGTATTGTAATTTTAAGTCACCAAAACTTTGTGGTTACTCATTTTGCAGATGTGTTCAGTCAAGTTTGTTCATTACACATGACCATGGATTGGAGAAAGTCATGGTTATCCACAAAGAAGCATCAAACTGTTACATATTAGATCTGATATTTTGATATTTTGAAAACTTCTTACTATGCAACTTTCATTCTGTCACTTGATTCCTCATTATGTAAACAATGCACATGGTTCAGCTATCTGACTTAAGAATGTTTTTTTCTATATTTCATGATTCATGTTTGACCTAGAAAAGATATTGGACATGAACTATGGTTTCTATTGGCTTTATAAGACTTTGAATGACCTAAGAAATTTGTGTTTGCAGTTCATTTGATGGTTTAAATGGGGTGAAAAATATTGAAGTCATTGTTATCTTGCATGCATTTTGTGAAATTTAGAAATATGGGCATATTAATATGTGTGTTAGAAAGTTTAATTTAAAACTGTACTTTTCTATGATGTTTTCTTGAAATACTAAAATATAGACATGTTTATATGTATGTTGGGATGTTTCATATTAAATTTGGTAGCATTTGAATCATGTTCGATGGATCAAGTAATTTTTAGGACACTTTCTGCTCATCATGCTCTAGATGCCGATTTTTTACACATGCATTATGGTCAAAGGAGTTATTTTATATACCTTCTTTTATTCTGACTTTTTTCTTTAAAATCTAAATTTTGTTGTTCTTTGATCTTTCATTCGTTAGTTTTTTTGGTTTCAGATACAATGTTTAACTTTTAGTAAAGATAAGCAGCAAAACGGATGACCTTCTCGAATCCGAATGGCAGGGAGGTGTAATGAGCTTCAAATATTATTTCTATTTAAGCTTCTATTATTTAGCTATTTCTTGTGGGGTGGATCAAGCTCTAATCACGGCTCTTGTACTTGGTCAATTTGTCATGTGATTTATATTACCTTGATTTTTGTAAACTTTCATTGTGATAAACTCTGTCATGGAAGGAGATCTACTCTTATTCCAGTTTTAGGAATTAAATTGGAATGAAAGGTTATTTACTCTTCCATGAAATAGATGGAGATAAATTAAGACAACTAATAAATAGAGGTTGTATTTTAAAGTTATATTTTGATCTAAGTCTTCGATTACATGAGTGTTAACTTTAACTATCTTTTTCTATTTCCAGGGTGTAATGAAGGGCATAAATTTAAGGGAATGCCATCATCCCACATCATTATTACATAAAAGTCTTGGTTCTACAGACAAAGGGATGCTTCAGAAAGGTAAGATGGAGTCCTTTAGATTAGTATTCTTTCTTAATTGTATCAATGGTTGTTATGCTTTGGTTCTAATCCCTTCTATCAAATCATGAGTAGTTATAATACGAATGAAATTTACCCACAGCATCCGACGATATTTCCACAATGTAGCTCTGGGAATGCAATTAACTATAAGCCTAGAAGCATATAAATAGTTGCACTTAATTGTTTTTATTGATACTAAGCGGCAACACGGGCCATCTAAGGCATGACTTGGCCAATATTTTCACAATGTATCTCACTTTATATGTATGCATCTTTTTTCTCTTATGCATTATATTTGTTTGCATTTTTCTCTACATATGTTAGTACAGGTACTGATGTACATAGGTAGTTTTCACTCAATCACCCCTAGAACTTTATGGGAAAATAGATTCAAAGGTTGTTTGTACTTTTCATACTTTTGCATCTACTTCAAAATGTGTTCATGTGTACAATGGGTCGGCCTACAAAATTGGGGAAACTAAATGTGATTCAAACAATTTTTCATGTACACAAATTGCACATTAATGAATTCTTTGATACGATAATGAATTCTTTCAAATCCGCTCAATTCTTTGATATTGTACATTAATGAATCTTTTTCAAATCCTTGCAGTTATCCATTTATGAATTTTTTCAATTATCCGATAATGCACATTAATGAATCCTTTCTTATTTTGATGCATTTCCTCATTCCCCATTCTCTATTTTTTCCTGCATGCTTTCTTGCCGGCATTTCATTTCCATTTCTCTCTTTTCAAAATTTCCTTTTCTTGAAAAATAAAATTATGAAACAACCTCAAGTGAAATGGTTTCCAACTATGAGATTTTATAACATGTATTGTGTGCATGAGACCATCAAAAGTTGTGCTCTTTCTCAACATATTTTCCCTCTTTCTTTTTATTTAAAAAATGTTTTGATATCTATCGACTTAAGTATCGGCATTTGTTTATCTTTTTATAATCCCTATTGCTGATTCTCAGAACTAAGTTAACTTGATGCTAAATATGTGTGAAGGAATTGATTGGTAGCTCCTCTTTTTCAGGGTAGTTCCATATATTACTTATAGTGGATTGGTATTGTGATTGACCCGTGTGAAGGATTTGATGAGTATCTCTTCTCTTTTATTTCTAGATTTTTTGCATTTTAGCAAATTTGTCTTTTTATTCTGGGGAGAAGGAATCTTGAGTTGGTGTCTCAAGGGTATTCTCTTAGTGCTTAGTATTTTAGTTTCTGGACAGATCCAATGTTATCTTATTCTCGAAAGATCTTTTATTGCAATGTAAGGGGAAACACTTGGAGAAGAATCCTTTCTCCTATTCTCAATCTTTCAATAAAATTGTTCTTTTCTTTTAGTTATATTTGTCAAAATGAAAGGTTACATTTTTTGTGGTATTATTTAATTTGTTTCTCTTTCGTTATCATTAAGAATGTAGAGATATACTTCTCTTATGCCATTTCCTCCTAATGTCCAAAGAAATTGTAGTCTTAAGGACACATTTAATATAGATAGATGATTTGTTTTTCTTTTATTTGTAATATAATTCCCTCGCTCTACGTTTTTCGTGGCAGGTTTTTATTACATGACCATTTTATTGTAGACAACAATAAAATACAAAAAGTAGACAATATTTTATTGTTTATGAATTTTTTTACAATTTCTTGTGCCAAGCAGCGCAATCGACCCGTGCGAATGCACGGGTCATATTACTAGTTATTAACTAGCGGCAAGACGGGCACGTTTCGCATTTATATTACGCTATAGTATGAAATATTTTATCGCATTTTATTGTTTAATGTTGGTTTTAAGAAATTTGATTAAGCATTCCTTGTATTTTATTACACTAATTTTGAAAATGACATATTATTATTAATTAACAGTATTTAACGCCTATTGATATGTACACATATATGTTACTTTCTTTTAATAAAAAGAATTTGGATTTGGATTTACTTTTTAGAAATTGATTTAAGATATTTGATTTCACTATGAATTTACGTGTGTATATGTTAACCGCTATCAGGGAGAAGAAGTGCATAAGTTAAAAACGGTTGATATACACAAAAGTAGGGAGAAGTTAATTTATGGATAAGCATAGATAAAAGAGAAATAAAGGGTAAAATTGGAAGGAAAAATGTCTACACCAAAAAGGGATATCCCCTTTATATATAGTTATAGATGTTGATATAAATAAAATTCAATGTAAGACAAGGTTTTTGTACACCGATCCTACGTAGGGCTGCAAAAAGAGCCGGTCCACTCGATCCATCATATCCCACTATCAACTTGTTTAAAATATAAGGCTTAAATATCAATTTAGTCCTTTAAAATATCTTAATATTCGAATTTGGTCAAAAAAAATCGTAACTATTTAGTTCATATCTTTTGTAAATGTAATTTCGTTAGTCCCTCTCCGTAATTTTGTTAGTTTAAATCCCAGTCAACAATGCCACATGAAATTTTTAAAGTATGTGACATCTGACTCACCATTTTAAATATGATTTTAGTCCTTCAAATATCTTAATATTCAGATTTGGTCCCCCCAAAACAATCGTAATTATTTTGTCCATATCTTTTGGAAATATACATCTGAGACTACCCTGTCCCATTATACCCGAATGAGACGACCTCGTCCCATTATTTAAATGTTTTATATTTTATGTGCATGCTTTCCATATAAACACATGTAAATTCTTGATATAATTTGACTGAGTGCGCAGTGCGTGAGTGTATAAGTGGCCACCGGCTGATTCCTCCTTCTGATCTTGCTTTCCCTGTTTAAAGTGATAGTGTGATTGTGCAAAAATAAAACAGGAGATCAGAACACACTATTCACACCAATAATCGAAAATAATAGTAATTAGAACTCATGTATTAATAGGTTGAATTGTCATATTCCTTTTGTTATGCCTTTTATGAGATGCATCCTAGACTCTATATGCCTGCGTGGCCACATCTATTAATGGTGGCCCCACCTTAGCCTTTATAGTTAACAGCTACCTCCCACCAGTCTGTGATGGGCAGGTTAAGTCAGGTGTTCATCCACATATCCCGCTCATCGTACCCCTAAGAGTACATCCATGTTCCCCAACTTCAGCGATAGGAACAGGTGTCGGGGCTGCACTCGAGATCGTCAATATGGACAGCGATACGACAGTACCCCGTCAGGATGACCAGGCACTCCGACGTCCCAACAGGATGGTCGCGAGCCATCTGTCACCTGTAGACTTGTCGGACCTAGACAATCCTCAAGGATCGGCGTGTCTGTCTTCGACCGCACCGCACTGCACTGTACTGACCTGCATTACGACCTATGCGTACGGCGGTGGATTACAGCTATGCACATGATTCTTGCTATTTATTTTATTTACCTCGGCACTTGTCGGCTCATTATTATTCACTTTTTGAGAGGCTATACATTCAACAGCTTTGACAGATCTTATCATATTAACTTATCTGTCCTTTATTATTATAGGTTTCGTTATATTGGTTACACCCACACACATACCAAGAGTATCAGAACACACTTATTTAGAACACTCACAACACACAACATATTAGCATAATATCACTTATTAATATTTAGAACATTCATAACACACAAACCTATCACAACACACAAGTATATTAGAAGAACATTACAAACATCAATTCATTATTTATTTACCTATCGTCGCTGAAGCAACTAACTACCAATTATCAACACGTAACCTAATAGATGGCCTATGGGTTGATAGACTAGCGGTGATCCCCATCGGTCATCACATGTCACAACCCCTCTCCTGAGGTGTTGTTATTATCAACCCTCTAGTAGGGCTAAAGGCACCCTACACCTATTCTACACTTATTCTAATACTATTATTTCCTAGTGGATAGGGTTCTATCTCCCTTACCTGACTAGAAGACCGCTTCTTCCTTCACGCTCCTTCCCGCTTCAGGTGTCCCACTATTCGCAACCCTAGAAGGCTAGTACTAGAGTAGGGAAAAAGATTCCGAGGTTTTGATTGGTTAAATTGGGTGGTAGGACCACCTATTTATAGTGTGGGGAAAAGGCTCATCGCGTCGTGGTAGGTGCGTCGCGTCGCGAGGCACTGTCATTCTTTACACTTGTCAATGCGCGTGTAGAAGTACTGTTAGGGTACGCTCGCGTCGCAAGCGCCCTCAATTATATTTCCGTCGTACTAAATTTTTATTTTATTTTATTTTGGGTTCTAGATTTCTCTAAAGATTTCTAAACCCAATTATTATTATTATTATTATTATTATTATTATTATTATTATTATTATTATTATTAGCGTTATTATTATTTATAAAAATCTGATTTATTTTTTTATAATATTTTACATAATACTTATTTATTTGCTTTATTATTTATCATTCTTTCTTTTATTTCCTTTAATATGTATATATCTCTTAATTTTATTTATTCTTTTTCTTTTATATTTATTATGACTACTATATTTTATTGTATATATATATATATATATATATATATATATATATATATATATTCTTATCAAAATTTATGTTTTAAAATTATTCTCTATTTATTTTGGAAATTTACAATATTTTGAGAGTATTTTAAAAATTCTTGGGGATGTCACATTACCATCCCCTTAAAAAAAAATTATCCTCGAATATTGGAAGATTGGTGGTTGGTATATATCTTTTCTTTACTCTTTTGATTATTTCTATCATCTCTTTTCTCAAGTATTTTTCCACCTTAATTATCCTTAAGATTTTGTGATAATATGTTTTATTATATTTCTGGATACGTAGTCATACTAGACAGTAAACTTTTCTTAATAAATGTTTTTACTGTTTTAATTTTTTTATTCAGTTATTAGATTATTTTTAGGGAATCTTAGGGTCATAAGTTTTTAGCCTTTTTATTAATTTTAAAACGAAATTAAATTTTTTCTAAATTCTGGTACCATCGTGTCACAAGGTACATTAGTGAAATACCGTCGCGTCGAGACGGTCCTTTTTCCAGAAGCGTTTTTAACGCATTAAGGGACGGTGTTCTGCCATTGTTAGCGGTTCTGAGTTTTTTCACTACAAGAAAAAGTGGGCATACCGAAGGCCTATTACCGACGATCCCAACCAGTCGCCAAAAAAACGCATTTTTCGATGGCCTAAGTCGTCGGTAATTCTAACCCATCGTCCGCTAAACATTACCGACGGCCTAGGCCGTCAATACTCCAAGACCAAATTTTCCGACGGCCATTGTCCGTTGGTAACTTTGCCGCGTTTTAGATTCCCGCTGCATTTTCAAATACCGACGGGAATAGGCCGTCGATATTTGAAGTAATGGTCGTCGGTAAGGCCGCGTCTGACTGTTGAGTCTACTGACGGGTTGAGGCCGTCGGTAACTTTAATGAGGCCGTCGGTAACCTCCGTTTACAACTAGAGCACGAGCCCTTCTCCCCCATTCCCCATTTTTCATTCTCTCTTTTCTTCTTTCCTCTCTTTCGTCCTCCCTTTCCCTTTGCAGCGCCGTCGCCGCCACCACCACTCCTGCCTCTGCCACCACCGCGCGTCCACTGCCTCTCCGTTACTGGTCCTCCACCACATCTGTCTGTCTGTCTGTCTCACTGAAGTCGGCCCCTGAGACTGCCAGCTCCACCACTCCGTTACGCCACCACATCAGTCACCACTCCGCCGCTGCCATCTCTCCCTCTCGTCAGTCGCCGCTCCCTCCCACCGGCCACACGCCTTCCTCGTCGGCACCACCTCAAGTTTGAGATTTTGGTTTGTGATGTTGCACGATTTCTGAAGTGCAGTGCGGATTTCATTGTTGCTTGATTTTGAAGTGTTCCTTAATCATCATTGTACGGATTACTAGATCCAGTTTGTTTTCTTTTTTATTCTTTAGTTTTAAATTATATCTACTTAGTTTGCAATTCTATGAAGTAAGATCACGGTTTATACATATGTTAAACCAATAAATTAGTTCAATTTGACTCCTGGTAATTTTGTACCTTTACATGCTTCTTGTTCATTTCACCCTCGTGTTTTATTATTTGCAACTCTATGTTGCCTTTCATTATTTACTACTTCTGAGTTTTATCTTGACTTGTACCTTTTGGCTTCTGTTTCTATTCATGCTTTTGGATTTTTTTAATAAATTTTTAAGGACATTATTACCTATCCTGTGATAAACTCAGTAGTTATCTGTCTTTTTTTTTCAAAAAAAAAAGTTGATGATTCGTATATGACTGCTAACACTAAGAAGGAGAGGAAGATTTGTATATGACAGTTCTATGTGCTATGTGAGCTTCAATTGCCTTATTATTTACAAGGTTGCTTGCTATCTTTAACATTTTGTTTTGACAAAAATTATGATTGCAACAAATTTTGTTTCCAAAGGAGAAATAATAGTTCTTACTTCTCATACATAAGCAAAAGCTAGCTGAGGTATTATTGGTGTTATAGATTGGTACTGTTTCCTAATGAAATTGTCTGTGAAAATTTTAGGGACCTAGTTGCTGTGAGATCGCTGCCGTGTTGAGTTTGTTGTGTTGTCGCCGCGAGTACTCCTTTCACTAACATATTTTGTGGTTAGTAATTTTGTGCTTTAAATTGTATGTAATTAGGACTGAAATTGTAATCTTGGTATGATTTGTTGGTATGATTTTAAAATTGTAATTAGGACAAAAATTGTAATTTTGGTATGATTTGTTGAAATTAGGACTGAAATTGTAATTTTGTTGAAATTTGAAAATAGGGACTAAAATTTGATTCTATGATTATGGAAGGAACTTGTGCATGTGCAATTTTGTATAATTGAGACTGAAATTTACATTATAAATTATGTATGATTATAATTTAATTTTTTTTACTATGTGCTTGTATGATTAGGAATTGAAAGTTTATTATTAACTCGCTGAAATATATAGGTTGTATGACATGATAGCCATACCCTAATTTTAAATAGATAAATAGGTTGGCATGATAGTTAGGTTGTATGACATGATAATTAGGTTGTATTAGTGTATTATTGATAATTGGGTTGCATATGAATGTGTTGATGTTGTATTAGATATAATTGTAAATGTATTATTGTTAGATGTATTAAATATGTTATATATATATATATATATTAACTATATTAAATGTTATTAATATCGGAGAAAAACCGCCGCCTCTGCCTCCGTCGCCTCATGGTACAGATGATGTCAATGACGCAGATGGTTTCGAGCATCTCGTGCATGATCATGACTACCAGTATTATTAGTGATGTTTTGACTTATGTTTTTTATATTTTGATATTCTGATAATATTTTTAATTTATATTACGTTTATTTTTTACTTTACTTTTTAGTTTACGTTATCACATTTATTAATATGGAATAAATTAATAATTAAATTAAATTAAATTAAATAAATTAATAAACAAATTAAATAATTAAATTAATAATTAATCAATTAATTTAGTTAATAATTAATCAATTAATTTAATTAATTAATTAATTAATTAATGTAAAAAAATACAGAACCATATACTGACGGCTTCTACTGACGGTAACTACCGACGGTCGTGACCGTTAGAACGTACTGACGGTTGGTCACCGACGGTCGTGTCCGTCGGAAATTACCGACGGCTAAAAAAAACCATTGGTAATTATTTGTGATGACCGTATTACCGACGGGCTTGAGGCCATCGGTAAATCTCCGTTATCGACGGTTTTTGTGCTTTAGTCGTCGGTAACATCGCGTTTTCTTGTAGTGTCTTCTCCCCATTTTGAGCACTATTTCGCATAAGGAGGCTAAGGATTCATCCTATTTCACTTCCTTGTCACTCTTCTTGCATTAAGGTAAGCCTAAATCCTAATTTGTTCAAGTTTTGTACTTTAGGTTCTTTGGGTTTTCATAAGGGAATCCGAAGATTAGAGGCTTTCTTTGGATCTTGTAAAACTTATTCTTGGTCCTAGATTACTTATAGTTGCTAGGTTTGAACTATTGTTGATTTTTGGTTTGATTTGGATTTGTGGTTGAAATAGGTATGTTAGTGTTTAGGTGGTGCCTTGAAGGTGTTTGTTAAAAGTTCTAAATGAGTTTAAATTTGTTCTTAGAGTTTTATTTCAAGTTTGTAGGCATTCCCTTATAATTTAATTGCCAAATTCTTCTTTTAGATTGTCCTAATACTTGTCTTAGAGATAAAGTTTACTTAGAATATTTTTGTTCTCGGATGGTTACACTTTAGAATTTGTCTTTGAAAATTTTTTCTCTAATTGTTTTGATATGACGAGGGGAATGTTAATTTCTTGTTTTATTTATAGTTATTTAGAAGACAATTCTTTTGGAATTATTGTTCTCTTTGTTCGTTTAGTTTTAGATTTGAAAGATTAGTTCTTAAGGAAGTTCTAAAATTTTTTAGTTTATAGGCTAGGAATAATTGTACGTAAAATTGTAGATTTTTGAAAAAAAAAATACTTTTCAAGGTTCTTAGAATAAAATTGTTTAAGTTTCAAGATGTAGGTTCTATAAGTATTTATTTAGAATTCAAAAAATCTTTAATTCTTATGGATTTCTCATTCTAGAATGCCGAATTAGTGTTGAATACCGAAAATTTTAAGGACATTATCTCTTCTTAAATTTTGGTGTTTGGGAATTTAGCTTGTAAAAATTAAGAGATAGATATTTTAAGGTGTTCTTGTAAAGTTATAATCTTACATATTAGATTTTATTTCTAGAGATAAGTTGAATTTTCCTTGAAATTTAGTAGGGGTTGAGTATGTATGAAATTTTTAGAATGTTGGGAAAAATTTTCTTTAAGTTTGTATATAAGGATTTCTATTATTACTTTCTCATAAAATTTGTTAAGTATAAAATTTGATGATTAAGATTGAGTTCTTACCAGATTTACGTTTTTGCAGAATGCCTCGTAGTTCCAAGAGAGCCCGCACAGGGCAATCGTCCGAAGAAAGACTAGAGGAGCGCCGTTTTAGATCCCTGGAGCATCAGAGAGTGTATTACTCTTGTTTTGAGTCTCGCGATATTTTTAGCGAGAGAGTGTTTAAGCTGGAGATGGGTGAGTACCCAGAGATTATTGGGGAGTTTCAGGAGAGACAGTGGCAGAGTTTACTGGATCTTACTGGAAAATTCAACGTGGAGGTGGTTCGGGAGTTCTATGCGAACGCCTACCTTCCTGTCGGTACGGCCCTGGCCTACAAACGCTACGTGAAGGGCGTGGAGATTGATTTTAGCCTAGGTGCTATCAGCACTCTATTGGAGATTCCCTTGGTTGAGGGCTACTGCTTTATGGAGAGGTTGAATCATCCCACTTACCCTACTACTATGGCAGAGGCACTTTGTAGGCCTGGAGGTAATTAGGTTAGGTCTGTGGAGGGAGTCCCGCTTAGGTTCAACGTTAAGAACCTCACGTGGCTAGCTCGATCTTGGGCTTTGTTAATGCACTACTCCCTTCTTGTCTGCTCCAACAAGAATGACCTGACAGCTAAAAGGACAAAGCTAGTTTACTCTATCTTGGAGCACGATCCTATCGACATTTGTAGGGTGATTGTAGATGATATAGGTCGTTTTGCCAAGAACAAAAATTGGTTAAGTCACTCGGTTCTGATTTGTTGACTTTGTGAATCTCAGGGGATGGCGATGCAAACTATGGATTCAATGGGTCGGGTCATGAAGCCAATTACTAGAGCCACCATTGATGAATTCCCTAATGGCCCAGTGGAAGTGGAGCAACAGGAGCAACAGCAGCAGCTACAACCACAACCACAACCACAGCAGGTTGGGGGTATTCCTCCAGTAGGATCGGGGGCTAATTAGCTGTTGGCTCAGTTACTGGAGAACAGGCTAGACTGGAGGCATTGGTTTTGCATAGCAGCGATGAGGTTAGGGCAGACATAGCTCGGCTGTAGGAGAAGGTTGACAAGCTGGAGGAGCATGTGGGTGTCTGGGTTGCTACCCAGGATTTTAACATTTGATCTTTTTAATTTTATGAACTTTAATTTTCTGGGGTGGATTTGATTTCCCTCCCTATGGTTTTTATGACACTTACTTATTTTATGTTTTAAATCTTCTTTATTTTTTGTTTTGGTTTATGATCGCACAATCAAAATATTCACTAACGTAGTACGTTAAAACATATTTTACATAACACCCGTCCTAAAGCTCAAACACGCTTTCAAACATATACAAAGAGCATTTTGTACATATTCACATATCATCACACATTCATACACATTACTCTATTCCGAGGAAGTCCATCAGTTGTTCCCCCATCTGTTCTATTTCTTCTTGTAGAGGGACGACTTCGGCGGTTGGCAAGGTGATGGATAAAGATGAGGTAGTGAAAATGGGGTGGTTGACTTCTAGGTTTCATCTTCATGGAGGAATGTTAGGTCTTCTCTTTCTAGAGGGAAGGGTAGGATCACACTCATCAGGTACATGAGTGGGGTCTCCACACATATAACATCTATTGCCAGTGTCTTCACAGTTAATGGTATAATGATTTCCACCACAGTTAAAACGATAGTGGTAGGTTGGATAAGGGCAGTTTCAAGTAAGATGTGGTCCTGAACAATTGTAGCATCTCCCTCTTCTAGTATTGTTTAATGATTTATTCCATAGCTTTCTTCAGTGACGGAGCGGGGGCACAACATGAGGTCTTTCTCGGCTAGAGGATGCCATCAATCTCTGAAAAGAATAAACATATCAGAATGCACACACATAAACAGATGAAATGCTATGCTCCTATGTTACCCATTCTAATAAAGGTGAATTACATATCAAACGCCCTACCCAGTGATATTTATGTTGTTGAATTCGGTGGGAATCCAACATTTATCAGCCGGTGAGGATACTACGGATCTCACAGTCCGGATAGGACCGAACTGCTCTGATACCACCCAAATGAGACGACCTCGTCCCATTATACCCGAATGAGACGACTCCGTCCCATTATTTAAATTTTTTATATTTTATGTGTGTGCTTTCCATATAAACACATGTATATTTTTTATATAATTTGACAGAGTGCGCAGTGCTTGAGTGTGTAAGTGACCACCGATTGATTCCTCTTTCTGATCTTGCTTTCCCTGTTTAAAGTGATAGTGTGATTGTCCAAAAATAAAACAGAAGATCAGAACACGCTATTCACACCAATAATCGGAAATAATAGTAATTAGAACTCAAGTATGAATAGGTTGAATTGTCATATTCCTTTTGTTATGTCTTTTATGAGATTCATCTTAGACTCTATATGCCTACGTGGCCATGGCTCGTAATTGTGGCCCCACTTTAGCCTTTATAGTTAATAGCTACCTCCCACCAGCCTGTGATGGACAGGTTAAGTCAGTTGTCCATCCACATATCCCGCTCATCGTACCCTTAAGAGTGCATCTCTATTCCCCAACTTCAGCGATAGGAACAGGTGTTGGGGCGGCACTCGGGATTGTCACTATAGACAGTGATACAATAGTACCTCGTCAAGATGACCAGACACTCCGACGTTCCGACAGGATGGTCGCGAGCCATCCGTCACTTGTAGACTTGTCGGACCCAAACTATCCTCAAGGACCGACGTGTCCTGTACTGACTGCATTGTACCCGCACTCTGGCACCTGACCTCGTACACAGCCTATGCGTACGACGGTGGATTACAGCTATGCACATGATTCTCGCTATTTATTTTATTTACCTCATCACCTATCAACTTATTATTATTCACTTTTTGAGAAGCTATACATTCAACGGCTTTGAAAGGTCTTATTATCTTATCCTTCCTTTATTATTATAGGTTTCGTTAGATTGGTTACACCCACACACATACCAAGAGTATCAGAACACACTTATTTAGAACACCCACAACACACAAACATATTAGCGAATACCACTTACTAATATTTAGAACATCCATAACACATAAACCTATCACAACACACAAGTATATTAGAAGAACATTACAAACATCAATTCATTATTTATTTACCTATCGTCGCTGAAGCGACTAACTACCAATTATCAACACGTAACCTAATAGATGGCCTATGGGTTGATAGAGTAGCAGTGATCCCCATTGATCATCGCAGGTCACAACGCCTCTCATGAGGTGTTGTTATTATCAACCCTCTAGTAGGGCTAAGGGCACCCTACACCTATTCTACAGTTATTCTACTACTATTATTCCCTACTGGATAGGGTTTTGTCTCCCTTACTTGACTAGAAGACCGCTCATTTCTTCACGCTCCTTCCCGCTTCGGGCATCCCACTACTCGCAACCCTAAAAGGCTAGTACTAGAGTAGGGAAAAAGATTATGAGGTTTTGATTGGTTAAACTGGGTGGTAGGACCACCTATTTATAGTGTGGGGAAAAGGCTCATCGTGTCGCGGACGCGACGCACTGTCATTCTTTACACGTGTCAATGCGTGCGTGGAAGTACTGTTAGGGTATGCTCGCGTCGCGAGCGCCCTCAGTTATATTTTCGTTGCGTCGCAGCGGTACTAAATTTTTATTTTATTTTATTTTGGGTTCTAGATTTCTCTAAAGATTTCTAGACCCAATTATTATTATTATTAGCATTATTATTATTTATAAAAATTGATTTATTTATTTATAATATTTTACATAATACTTATTTATTTACTTATTATTTATCATTCTTTCTTTTATTTCCTTTAATATGTATATATCCCTTAATTTTATTTATTCTTTTTCTTTTATATTTATTATGACTATTATATTTTATTGTATATATATATATATATATATATATATATGTATGTATATATATATTCTTATCAAAATTTATGGTTAAAAATTGTTCTCTATTTATTTCGGAAATTTACAATATTTTGAGAGTATTTTAAAAATTCTTGGGATGTCACAACTTTTGCTAGTCCATCTTTGTGATTTGTTCGTTCCCCTTCCCCTACTACCACCACCACCACTAACTCTTTTCCCTCTCGTCGGTGACAAAATGCGTTAACCCCTCCCCATCTCTTCCCCTTCCCTTCACCTGCACAGGGTGTGGAAAAAGTGCAAGATCTTTCATAAGACAACATTTCACATGGATGAGAAAGACTTTATTCAACGTATACAAATCAAGCTCAAACCCACTAATTTTCATATAACTGAAAACCCTCTTAACACCTCTAATGGATCTCAAACCAACACAAGCACTCACCAAAGCAATCATATGTGCTAGCATCCACATCAGAATCATCACATTCAAGATCAAAAAATTCAAACAACTCTAGATTTGAGAAGGGAAAACGGGCTACAACCCCGGTCCTTACGACCATTGGTGCATCATGCGTAACACCGAAATTCTAGAATTAGGAGCAAGTATGATAATTAGGCTTAAGTGGAGCAATTAGAAATCCCAAATTAAGAATTAGAACTTGTGTAAACGGTTATCATTCAATTGATAATCGATTATACTTTTAATTCTGCGAAAGTAGTTAACTGATTAGCTATTGAACAACAGCCAAAACAGATTTGTTTTGCAAGCTTAAATTAGATCTAATGGAATTTAAACCAAAAAGCTAGCATCTACGATAGTTAACCGATTACCACTTAGGGGTGTAACCGATTAACAAACAATGAACATAGGGAATAAGAATTAGACAGTAGGTAACTGATTACATTTAGTAAGTTAATCGGGTAACTGTTAACCGATTATAATAATAATATTAACTGATTACATGAAAAAAACGGAATACGAGTATAGTGTCTTATAAGGCCTAGGTAACTTAAGTAATCGTCGTAGTTAGCTTAAATGATTACAGTAATCTCAGTAGCTTCCTTAATCATGTATAGATAATTGTGAGACCACCTGATGGATTAAATGGAAGGCCAATGGCCAATAGAAGACTCTAACGTTTAATACCTTGAACTTAACCTGGGAGTTAGGTCTTTCCTTTTGAGAAACCCTAGATGGTCAACAATAGTAACATAAGCAGGTGTGTTGATGTGGTATGAATGAATGCTTGCTTACTTGAATGATTAGGGTTTGAGGCAGGGGTAGGGGTGGTGGCAGTTGTTATTGAGGTTGTTAGGTGTAACGACCCGTGTCGTCCTCAGGTGTTACATTAGGGTTGCGATCTGCTGATGGTGATGTTGGTTTTGAAGGTGGCTTAGTTAATTTGTGGTGAACGGGTAGTGTGCAATTGGTGGTGTTGTTTCCCAGTGATGATAGGTCGAAGGAGATTATAGAGTTGGAAGGTATAATAGAGTGACAAAGAGAGACTAACAGAAGTAATTTCTAAAAGATAAGGACTAAATAGTTACTGTTGATATTACTAGTATTTATGTAAATAATATATGCTGATTATAGAAATATTAAGTAATTAGAATAGATTGATTTTGTAATTAATATCTTGATTATATTTTGATTCTCTTTGTGCCTATATAATAGAAGCTCCTGGTGTAATTTAGACACACGGTTTTCACCATATTATGTCTCTTTCTTTTCACTCTTTCAACATGGTATCTAGAGCCTAAAGAGAGGCAACCTTAAAATCGTGTTTACCCGGTGGATCCACTGTCCTCCAGTGAGAAAGTTTTTTCGGCAAACCGTGTTCCACTTCCGGTTTGCCCCCTTTTCACTGCCGTGGCCCATTCTGGCTCTTGATTTCGGCCATTTTCAGCCTACAGCCACCGCTACTGCCCCTGTTTCCGGTAGATTTTCCCGACAACCACCACCACCATTCGAAGCGGAACACCGAGACCGGCCCACCCCTAAAACCAGACCTTCGGCAGACCTGTCACGCGTCCCCATGCGTCGTCTTTCTTCGGCGCGGATTTCAACTTTTTAGCATGTCGCCACCGCGCGCCCTCTTCCACCATCCGACTCGGCTTCCCATCCTGGTTCCTGATCTGGTCTGAGTTTTGTGTTTCGGTACACGAGTGACTAGGTTCCAGTGCAAACATCCTTGTTTCTCTCTCCTGAACGCGTTTCTCTTTCTCTTTCTCTTTCTCTTTCTCTCTCTCTCTCTCTCCTATGACTGAAACATGGGATCCTCTATTACCGATGCTTCAAAGTCTATATTCACCAACTTTGTTACTTCTCCCCTCTCTACGGAGAAGTTGGATGGTTCAAACTACGAGAATTGGGCTTCCGACATTCAGTCATGGCTTATCGGTCAAGGATATAAGGACCATCTCACCAAAAAGGCTGAAACTATGCTTGACGTGGATGAACGTACGAAATATGAGAAGATTGATGCCCAGTTGTGTAGTCTCATCAAGTTCACACTTCATCCCACCATCAAATCGATCTTTTGTCCTCTTCTCATATGTGAATCGGTTTAGAGTCAGTGTAACATCCTGATTTTCTTAAAATAAGTTCTGAATAATTAGCAAATGACTTAGAATTAAATTAGACTTAATTCTGCTCCTTAAAGACCGTCGCGACGCGACGGAGAAACAAAGGAGAATCTCGCGATGCGGTTACTCGCGATGCGACGGGACCTAAGTATAATTATCTCGCGACACGATCTATGTCGGCAAGTAAGTCGGTGGATCAACTCGTCTGATGGCTGACACGTGTCTTAGCTCGCGACGCGATGACCTATGTGTGTTAGGGCCATCGCGACGCGATGGGCCAATTTTTGCCTATATATAGAGCTTGATCCCCTCCATTCAGCCCAAGGTCATCCAAGGGCTTTTGGAGGAGCGTGAAGGGCATAGAGAGCTCAAGAAGAGGGAAGAGCGAGGAACGAGAGCGGCAGCGACCTTCTAGACCAGGTAAGGGGGAAGATACCTTAATCTCTAGGAAAAATAGGTAGTAGAATAGGTCTGTTAGCATGAGTAGGGTTCTTTAGCCCTACTAGGGGTTGGTAGTAGCAACACCTTAGTAGAGGGGTTGCGGTGTACGGTGGCTAAGTATAGTCACTATAGACTTACCAACTATATGATTGATCTATTGAAATTTATAGATGGATACTGAATTGATGTGATGTCTTGATATGATAGCTTTATAATTATGTGATTATTGATGTGCTAATTGATAACATGTCAATAGTAGGTCGCCTAAGCGACACTATGATTAATCTTTATGTTGACTAAGGATGATTGATAATCTGATTAACATGTTGTTGACTGTGTACGAGTCCAACGTATAAGTCAAGGGTGACGCCTTCTAGTTGAGGTATGCGAATCCCTAGAAGGTAATAGTGAGTATTACTGTCGATATTCTGTTTGATAGTGGTGACGGCCGGGTCAGTGTACCAGAGGTTGGTAGTACCTGAGATGTACATGATCGAAGGTACGGAGTAGTGTGGGGTAGGTGTGTACCGGAGATGGATATGATCAATGGTACAACTAAGCCTCAGGACTCCACGTCTGACGGGTGGACAATCTTGGCCATTCTCTACATAGGGAATGTCGTCCTTGTGCGCAGAACAATGCCTTACTCCAGTGGTTAGATATGGTAGTATGGGATGCCATACCCGATGATCGGAGATGGTAGCGTATCAGGATATGTTTCCGGGATAACCAACTTATCGTACTTGGTGCCCTAAGACTGGTGATCAGTCTAAGGAGAAGGGTGGTAATGGCCCGCAATGTTAAGTGATGGATTGGGTTAGTAGGGCTGGATATGAGCCCGAAATCTTTTAAATTGGCTGACATGTCCATAGGGCTGGTAATTGAGCCTAACATGTTAACCTAGGTTTGAAAGGCTGGTAATAGAGCCTGAAAGACCGATGACTAGTGTCAGTCTATGGTAAGTGATTTGGGACAGTGTGGTCAGATTTGTCAGTATAGTCAGGACTGTGACTGTGTATTTAAAATTTGATTACAACGTTTTGATGTTTATATTATGATGTTATGCGTATGCATGATAACAGTCTGTCTACTATGCTATTTTTCCTGTTTGTTGGGAGATTAATGGATATCTTACCCTCAATATTTTCTTGTGTTTTCTATATTGTGGAATGAATAACAGATAAACAAATACAGCCTGTGAGGAGTAACTTGAAGGTTTTTGAGTAGATTGCTTAAAGGCAGGGATCACGGCCAGTGGGAGTTTTGTTTATCACCCTTATGGGTGATTAGTTCTTGTTTTGTACTTGAATAATAAACTTTGTATAATGTCTTTTAATAAATAAAGTGTGTGCGTTTGTTTTAAATGTATTATTAAAATTAGGACGTTACAGTCAGGCTAAGGAACTCTACACCAATGATATTGAGCGCCTCTATGGTGTGGTTCACGATGTGGGCACCCTCATTGGACCAAAGAAGTTTGATGGACCTATGTCTGCCTATCTCGGTCGTGTTCATGCTGCACTCCATCAATTTAATGGGGACCTACCTCCGACTGCATCTGCCCCAGACAAGAAGAAGAATGAACATGAGCAACGAAGCACATTCTTTATTCTCCTTGCCCTTTATGGCTTACCTCAGGAGTATACTACCATCCGTGATCAGAATTTTGAGTCTACTGTTATTCCCACTATGTCCACTACTTCTTCTGCCCTTCTCCAGGTTCCATTGAAGTCCACCTCTGAGCTTCCTATTGCTTCTGACACCGGTGACACTGTTGCCCTTGCGTCTAAGCATAACAATAAGGGCACACTCGAGGTTCCACATCCAACACTAAGAATCGTCTCAAACATGGTAACAAAAACCGGACCGGACTGGCCGATCGGATTGGGAACCGGGAGGGTGTTCGTTCCGGATGACCCCAAAAAACTGTTTGCCAACGAACCGGACTCAAGAACCAGGAACCGGGTAAAAAACCGGGAAAACCGGGTTTGATCCGGTTTCGGGCGGTTCAAAAATCAAAGCCAAATTTTTATTTTTATTTAAAAAAAAGGGGCAAAACAATGTTGTCAAGTGTGGCGTCGTGTTCTCCGGCGCGCTTTGCTTCATCTCCGCCGTGCTTTCCATCTCCTTGCTCTGCGTTGTCGCGTCGTCTCTTCTTTTTTCTATTGTTTACTTCGTCGCGATCTCAGAAGAGAGGGGAGTGGACTGAGATGAGACGTAGGAGGGAGGGAGAAAGAGAGAGAGACGAGGGTGGATTGAGAGACAAAGAGAAGGAGATAAAGGTTAGGGGTGGGTCTTGAGTCAGGTAAATTGGGGTTGGGGGGCGGTGAGAGAAAAGGGGAGATTAGGGTTGAGGGGGGAGGATTGGTGAGGGAGATGAGGGTTGGGGTCTGATTGTGAGAGAGAGAGAGAGAGAGAGAATTGGGAACGTGGAATTGGGTTAAAAAATATCTACCCGTGAGAGAAAAGAAAGATCTAGAAGGGTCAAGGGTGTGGTCTTTCACCGTGAAATTTTTAAAAAAATAAAAAAAAGAGAAATATTTGTTAATTAATGTTAGAAATATTTTTCTACTTATTAGTTAAAATTATTAAATTAATATTTTATTAAGCGCAAATATTAAAGTATTAAAGTGTGGTATGTGGGGACCACTTAATTAATATTTTTTATTTTTTATTTATCTATATATTATATTAAATATTTTAAAAATAATATTTAATTTTTCTGATCTGACCCCGGTTCGACCCCGATTCGACCCCTAAACCCTGAACCCTAGCCTACTCCGTTTCAATACCCGGTCCAGTTTTAATTACCTTGGTCTCAAATGTGATCATTGCAACCGTATGAGACATACTATTAATCGATGTTGGAAGCTACATGGGCGCCCTCCATGTCCGGTGAATGCAGCTCAGACCATTCCATCTGACACACCTCAAAGCTTGACTCAACCTAAGCCAACTCGAGCTGACTATGAAGAATTTCTCCAATAGTTTGAGAATCGTCAAAACTCCGGATCCACTGCTTCGGTTGCACACACTGGTAACTCATTTGCTTGCATCTCTTAGTCCTTTTCCCTTGGCCCTTAGGCACTTGATTCTGGTGTGTCTGGCCACATCACTGGTAATAAAGCTCTTTTATCCCTTATTTCTACACGTGGTTACTTACCTAGTGTAACTGCAGCTAATGGTTCTCAAACCTAATTCCAAGGGATTGGTATTGCCAAATTCCTTCCTTCCCTATCTGTTGATTCCATCCCTTATGTTCCTGGGTGTTTTTTTATTTACTTTCTATTAGTCGTTTGACTCGTTTGCATGACTGTGTTGTTACCTTTACTAATAACAGTGTTATCTTGCAGGACCAGAATTCAAGACTGACGATTAGCGTCGGATGTGAGTCTAATGGCCTTTACTATCTATCCTCCTTAGGGGTGTGCTCTGCAACGGATTCCCTGCTTACTATACATGCTCAGTTGGGTCATCCAAGTCTTCCCAAACTTCAAAAGTTAGTGCCTAGTCTTTTTAAGTTGTCTAGTCTACATTGTGAGTCATATCAGTTAGGGAAACACACTCGTAGTTACTTTCCCGATCGAGTCAATAAACATGCTTTGTCCCTATTTGCTTTAGTTCACTCTGATGTTTGGGGTCCTTCTCGTACTACTACTACTTTTGGGTCTAAGTATTTTGTTACTTTATTGATGATTTTTCACGTTGTATGTGGTTATTTTTAATGAAAAAGAGGTTGATGTGTTCAATATAGCATATAGTTTAGTGTTAGTTTTGCATTGCATCTTAGTCATTTTAGTAGTTTTTAACCCATGTTTTTCATGCATTCTGCTTGATTTAGATGATGCACTTGGTTTTGGTTCAATTGTGCAGAAAGGAAGGTTATTGGCCTAGGAAAATGGAGCTAAATCGCTTAGACGGATGATGGTACCAACTCGGAGGCCAAAATACCAAAATAGGGCAAGAATTGAAGAAACACGGCTTGCCCACGCCTGATGGCACGGTCGTGCCTTGGTTGATGATGAGAAAGATCAATTTGGAGAAACAGTGTATTCCACGGCCAAGTCGTGCCCTCTCCCACGGCCGTGTCGGGGTTTCCCTCATGCGCTTGTGTGTTTTAGCGCAGCACGGCCAGGCCGTGCCAGGCTCCACGGCCGTGCTGCGTCTCGCTCAGACTATGTATTTCTGCGCTTTTTGACTTGTTTTGAGGGGTTTTCAGTCTTTTTTTGATTCTAAACTATAAATAGGCTTTTAAAACATTGGGCTAGGGTTCTAAACTTTTGGAGATTGAAACAAAACACGTTTGACGTTCAAAGAAATTGAGGAATCAATGGAGTCTCTTCCAACTCTCTCATCTCCTTGGATTAGTTTCTCTTCTTCCATGAGGAACTAAACCTCTTAGACTAGGGTAAGATGAATTTTGTGGATATTTTTATGTAATCGAATTCAGAATTTCAATGCAAGTCTAATCTATGTTATTTGATCCTTTATCTCTTTTCTTAATGCAATTCGATAATTGATCACTATTGAGTTTAACTAGGGTCTTAGCATCAATTGAAAAATTGAGGTTTTAGACTAGCTTTGGGATCATTGGACATGCTTAATAGGGTTATAGGAATATAATTCTTGTGGTATGAGTTTGTATGAATCTTTAATCTTTATGCTTGATTTAATTAATTTGTACCTAAGGAATTAGGGTTGGTTAATTTAATCAAAGGGATTAATAGGAAAGGGATTTTCATCAATTTAAACTTGTGGATTTAAACTTCAAATATATTATAATTACTTGCATTGGAATTGGATTCAAGAACATAAAGTTAGAAACAAAAGGATTCGAGCCCTAGTCACTTTTATTTCTCCTTATAATCCAAATACTTGTCTCGTTATTTACTGTTTCTGTTCTTGACACAAATTACGAATACTTCAAACACATTCATATTGGTTCAATTAGTTACAAGTTTGTTACGTTAATTATCAAAACTCTCAATCCTCGTGGGAACGATAACTCACTTATCACTTTATTACTTGTACGATTCGGTACACTTGCTGAATTTTCACCAGAGGTTTGAATTGTTCTCTATTTTTGAGCAATTTTATCAAGAAATTAAAACTCAGTTTGGTGTTTCTATCCGATCTTTGCGTAGTAATAATGCCCGTGAATACTTGTCACAACAATTTCAAAATTTTATGGCATCTAATGGGATTCTTCACCAAACATCTTGTGCTCATATACCTCAACAAAATGGGGTCGCTGAACGCAAAAATCGGCACCTCATTGAAACCACTCAAACCCTTTTTCTTCATAGTAATCTCCCATCTCGTTTTTGGGGGGATGTGTTTTAACAGCCTATTATCTAATCAATCACATGCCGTCTTCTGTCCTTGATGATCAAGTACCTTACTCAGTTCTTTTTCCCAATACACCTATACACTCACTTCTGCCACGTGTTTTTGGGTCCACATGTTTTGTCCATAATCTTTCTCCTGGTTTTGACAAACTCTGGGCTTGTTCACTCAAGTGTGTCTTCCTTGGATATCATCGGTCCAAAAGGGCTATCGTTGTTTTCCTCTACTCTTCAACGATATCTTATATCGGCCGATGTTACCTTTTTTGAGTCTGTCCCTTACTTTGAGTCAACCAACTTGCCTCTTGAGCCTCTATCTGCAGTCATCCCTGTGCCTCCTGCAGTTGTTCCTCCGGAGCCTGTCACACCAAAGACCCCTCCCGTGGACCCCCCACATGGGGACTCACCAACTGCGCTGCCACTACAGACATATCATCGCCGTCAACCCCCATCTGTGGTGCATATCCCTGCCTCTATTCCTACTGCTGAGACCTTGCCAGACTCTCCACTGATGCCACCTCCTTTACCGGATCCGGTCCCGCCACCTGAGTTTGACCTTCCCATTGCTCTGTAAAGGTATACACTCTACTCATAACCCATCCTGTCATTATATTGCTTTGAGTTATCATCGTCTTTCTCCTCTGCATTGCACTTGTCTTTCCTCTTTGTCTTCTGTCTCTATTCCTAACTCTCTAGGTGAAGCTTTAACTCATCCCGAGTGGAGGCAAACAATGATTGACGAGCCGTGTGCTCTTCAAAGCAGTGGTACTTTAGAACTGGTTCCTCTACCTCCTGGGAAGTCTTTGGTTGGTTGTCGTTGGCTTTATACTGTCAAGGTTGGGCCTGACGGAAAGATTGACCATTTTAAAGCTCATTTGGTGGCCAAAAGATACACTCAGATATTTGGGCTGGATTACAGTGACACTTTCTCACCTGTGGCCAAGATGGCCTCTGTTAGACTCAACCCCTCTATTGCAGCTATTCGACATTAACCTATTTATCAGCTTGACATTAAAAATGCATTTTTGCATGGTGATCTCACAGGGGAAGTGTATATGGAGCAATCACCTGGGTTTGTTGCTCAGGGGGAGTCCACTACCATGGTTTGTCGACTTCACAGGTCCCTTTATGGTCTTAAACAATCTCCACGAGCTTGGTTTGGCCGATTCAACACTGTAGTGCAACAGTTTGGTATGATTCATAGTGAATCTGACCACTCTGTTTTCTATCGTCATTCAGGTCAAGTATGCATTTATCTGATTGTTTATGTGAATGATATTGTAATAACTGGTAGTGATCAGCAGAGCATACTCCAGTTTGAAGCATCATCTCTCTCATCAGTTTCAAACTAAGGACCTTGGTAAACTTTGTTACTTTTTGGGTATTGAGGTGGCCCAGTCCAAGGATGGTCTAGTGATTTCACAGAGGAAATATGCTATGGATATTCTCGATGAGACAAGTTTATTGAATGCCAAACCAGTTGACACTCCTGTGGATCTAAATTTCAAACTTCTACCTAATCAGGGGGAGCCCCTTTCAGATCCAGGGAGAAACAGGAGATTGGTTGGGAAATTGAACTACCTCACAGTCACTCGTCCAGATATTTCTTTTGCAGTCAGTGTGGTAAGCCAATTCTTAAATTCTCCTTGTCAGGATCATTGAGATGCTATGATACGGATCTTAAAGTATATTAAAAGTGCTCTAGAAAAGGGTCTCATTTATGAGGATAGAGGTCATACCCAAGTAATTGGTTACTCATATGCCGATTGGGCAGGCTCACCCATTGATAAACGATCCACTACTGGGTACTGCGTACTAGTTGGAGGAAACTTGATATTATGGAAAAGTAAGAAGCAGAATGTAGTAGCAAGATCTAGTGCTGAGGCTGAATACAGAGCCATGACATTAGTGACTCGAGCTCATGTGGTTGCAATCACTTCTCAAAGAACTTAAGTTTGGAGAGGCTATGCCAATGGCAGTAATATGTGACAAGCGACATTGCATATTGCCTCCAATCCCCTTTTACATGAGACAACTAAGCATATTGAGGTGGACTACTGTCATTATACCAGAGAGAAGATCGAATCAGGGGATATCACCACTAGCTTCGTCAATTCCAATAACCAATTGACAGATGTCTTCACTAAATCTTTAAGAGGTCCTCGAATCAGTTATATATGTAAATAGCTTGGTGCATATGATTTACATGCTCCAGCTTGAGGGGGAGTGTTGATATTACTAGTATTTATGTAAATAATATATTCTGATTATAGGAATATAATAGAAGCCCCGTGGTGTAATTCAGACACACGGTTTTCACCATATTATGTCTTTCTCTTTTCACTCTTTCAACAATTACGATTTTTTTGGGGGTACCAAATCCAAATATTAAGATATTTGAGAGACTAAAATCATACACGTGCAAGGAGTGATGTGGACTTCTGTTTGCCACGTAGGATTTTTTAACGGACAGATCACGGAGAGGGACTAGCAGAAATACATTTTTCAAAACATAGGGACTAAATAGTTACGATTTTTTTGGACCAAATCCGAATATTAAGATATTTTGAGGGACTAAAATCATATCTAAACCAAGGTGTAATTAGGTTAGTTGACCTATTTTAAAAAGTGAATTTAAAATCTAAACTTATCCCATTTAATGTTAGGTCTATGGGTAGTGGTGGAAGTACCCGGGTGCAGCGATTAGTTTAAACACGTCTGACATGTTCTAAAAATTCAAAGTCCTAGCCCGACTTGTTATATATCATGGTTTTTTAGGTTTGACCTGTTTGAAATCATGATTTAACGTGTTAATTTGTTTAAAGATTTGTCATTTGACTTATGTCTAAATAAGTTAAAGGGCTGAGAGGCTAATAAGAATAAACTTTAGGCATAATAAACTATAAATTATAAAAAAAAACATAAGAGTGGAAATAAATTAGGTTAATTATGATAAGTTTTTTAAGATTGAGACTGTCTTGTTTATTCAAGTCATTTATGTAGATTAATATGCTTAAACATTTAGAAGTGTGAATAAATATATAATTTTAACACTATTTTTTAATAATAACAATAAAAAATATAATATATTATTTATATTTATTTAACTAGGCCGATTTGGAACTCATGTTTACAACTAAGGTGAGTAAGTGAGTGAGTGGAGGAAGGAAGATGAATAAACTGAGTTATGGTGTCTCAAATGACTTCCATTTATATAGGTTTTGGTGCGATCTCAACCGCCCAAAGTGTCAGTGCGATCTCCACCGTTCATTTTCTGACTTCCATTCATTTACAGACTGACACTGATGCATTAGGGGGTTTGTTAGAAAAACAAATTTTTAGAGATATTTATCACTTTTGTAAATATATTTACAGAAGGCAATCACAGTTGTCCATAAATAATATTGCAGATACTAACCAAAATGCATTCACACATATATTTTTGTAAGGTGTGACAACCACCCTGAAATTCAATGGAGCCGCCACCTATGTTTATTAAGGTAAACAATAGGAAAAACCCCTTTTTTTGAAAATAATTACAGAAAAATGGTCTTCGAACCAAATTTGGGTCCGAGAGTTAATTACGCATAGAGAATGTATTAGCACCCCTATAACGCCCATTTAAAATGATACTCTTAATTGTTTATAAAATATTTGTTTGCCTTAAAAAATTAATTCCCTTAATAAAAAATTATTTATTTATTTTTAGAAAATAGGAAGAAACCGCAAAGTTGCCGAATCGTACGAGTGACACTTCAAAGCATCTTGCCAATTATTTAGTGAATGAAATAAAGCACGTGAGCAGTAAATTGTAAATCCATTCCTATACATGCTAAATATTACAACTCGCTGAGCTTTGTTACTGATTAATATAATATTAATTAATATTAACAGAAATGCTTTTGAAATAATTACTCAACCCTTTTACCTATTCTTATAATAATGTTGCTAATTATTAATAACACTGATTGTTAAGAAAATCAAAATAAAATTTTATTTACAACATAATAGATTGGGAAATAAACAAAAATAAATAAATAAATAAACAATTAACTGATTTTTGAAACCCTAATTAATCTTGGAACCCCTGAACCCTAAAAATGCGATGGCGGCAGGCTTGTGGTGGTCACAGGGGAACCAGGGTTTCCCTTCCTTGACCTCAGACAGCGCAGGAATGAAGGAAACAAAATATTAAAATTGCAAAAAAAATAAAACAGAGAGGAAAAATGAATTTATTTGTGATTCAAATCTAGTCCATATTATACGTCCATACAAACCAGACGAAAGATAAAGAAAATACAAATGGAGAAAGAGGAGAGCCAATAACCTGAGTTTCGGCTTCTGAAAAAGGAATACAGAAGAGTGAAGATACAAAAAAATAAACCTAGACTAAAAGTGTTTGTTTTGGTCTTTCTTTTGGGGTGATCTCACGGGTTCAGGGTCGCAGTGTTCTTCTTCTGCCTCTGGCTCTTTTCGTTCATCCTCTTTTCAATGTTATCCTCAGGGTCCCTCCTCTGGGTTCGCTCCCCTTTGTTTAGATTTGAGCCCTTATTTATACTTGTACACCTCCTGAAAAGAATGAGATCAAAACCGTTAATAGATTCAAATAAGATTAATTAAAATACGGAAAAAAGAAGAAGAAAAGTGGGGACTTCCCTGATCTTGCGTGACTTGATTCGGTTTGATGATGATGCTCCGAGTTGAGAGGGAGAGAAATGAGGAAGGCGCCATGAAAGGGGGAGAAGATTGAGGGGTTAGGGTTTGAGAGAAAAACAAAAAGGGTGATGGAGGCCGTAGGGTTTGGTTTTGGTGGAGGAAAAAAAGAGGAAGGAGAGGATTGAAGGGAAGGAGGTGCCGCGACTAGGGTTTTAGTGGTAGAGGATGAAGGAATTAGGGTGAGGTTTTGGAGAGAAGAAGGAAAATGGAAGAGAGGAGAGAATGGAGTAGAGGAGGCAGAGATTGGGTGAGAGGGAGAGAATGGTGGAGAGAGGATTGTGGGAGAGAAAGAGAGAATGCGGGTTTGGGAGAGAGGCTGGAGCGGTGCTCCTTTGAGTGAATGGGAGTTTCATGTTTTAGGTTAGTATCAGCTAGGGTTAAAAGGTGGGTTTGGGCCATAGGTGGTTGTAATGTTTTGTTGGGCTGGGGGGTGCGAATGGGAAAACAGGGTGCGAGCAGCAGCGGGAATGGGAAAGGCGCAGGGGGTGCTGCCAAAAATAAAAGGGGGTGCTGCGTATGGATGGAGGAAGCAAGCTGGGCTGGGCTGCTATTAGCACCCCCAGTATTGCTATTCATAAACCCTTTCTTCTTTTTCCTTACTTTCTTTTATTCTTTTTTTTTCTTTCTTTTTTTTCTTTTCTTTCTTTTTAATTATTGAGACCAAGATGTCATTATTATTACTAATTTAATAAGCAAGTAAAACTAATTAAATAAAATAAATAAATAAAGCCCGGACAAAATTAGGGTACTACATAAGGCAAACTACCTCTATCCATAACTATATTTCTGGAGGTTATAAATTGTCCATAAATAATAGACGGCTAATTTCATTTACGAACAAGGATATTTTGAAGGGGGAAAAAACGAAAAACTCTCAGGAGTGTGAGATAGTAAAAATGGAGGCGTATTTTTTTTTTTTTTTTAAATGGAGTCGTATTTAATAAAACCCTTAATGGATGGATATGAACTCTGATGAAAAAAAAATATGGTTCTTTGATATAGAAAAAAGCTCCTACAAACCTAATGAAACCATGGTTAAACAGCTGGCCCAGATTTAACCATAGTCCACAGTTGACAGCACAATCCCCTCAACCAAGATGCTCCTCTGCACTTACACGTGGACGGTGAGATTTCATTTCAACCGCCTCCACGGTCGTTATTATTAGGCCAACATTAAAATTAGGGTTCTTGTATAGCCGAGGCTGAAATTTTCCCAAAAGTATATTTTTCTTTCCTCCGAATATTTCTCCTTTGAAGTTTTCGCAGTTCTTTGAATCATGGAGATGGAACGCGTCTTCGAATTTCCCCACACTCACATGGATCGGCGCCCAAGAAAGAGAGCGAGGTTGGGCTGGGACGTCCCTGAGGTCCCCAAGGTAACTTCTTTTTTCGATCCTAAAATCTTAGATCTGATATGTCTCTTTATTTTTCTTGTGGTTTTATCCTTTATAGTTGTAGATCTGGTGGGATTTGTGTAGACTAGGTATGTTTGGTTCAGGTAAAGTTGCTTCTTTTGTCTCCCAGGATATGTGTGGCGATTTTTGTGTTTTATTTGATGGATCTTTTAGGTTTTGGCCTTTTGATTAAAATTACCGAATTGGGTTTTGGTCTATAACTCCGACCTGGTTTTTTTTATCTTAATTGACTTAATTTATTTTATTTTGTGTGATTTGTCTGTGTTTGATTGCAGAATTCGTGGTCGTTGTTTTGTACTGATGTTTATGTATGGTTTGTCTCTACCTGTATTGATCTGGATCTGATGACTTTGGTATCGCTTGTGAGAATGAAGATTGTTACCTTTTTTAAAAAGCTTTTATCATTGCAAGAAGTTTTGTATTAACATGATTCCGTGTTTTATTGTGTTTCTAGCTTTTATCATAAGCTAACTATTTTGTGATTTATATACTTAGTTCTTCAACTGATGATAACCTTAATATATTAATATTATTAAACTGTTTGATGTTATCATTTGTTAAAGTGGTGAGGTGTTGTATGGTATCTCATATTAATGGAATTTGCAGAATGAAATACTTGTCTATTCTGATGAGAATTTGACATAGTTGTGTGAATACTTAATTTTTTGTTACGCTCTTGATGATTAGTTTTTGTAACAATATTCAATGATGGCTAGAGCATTGCTGGGGTTCATGACAGTGGGATAAAATTTTTATTTTTAACTCTGAGTGGTGCATGAATGGATGGCTGTGTGTAGGCTCAGGTAGGATTGTTTTGTGGACAAGAGGTTGGGACTATTTCAAGTTATGCTCCTTCAAGGGGTCCCTCAGAACATACCACTAGTTCTCTATTTGTTAAGGGAGTTGCTCGAAATGGTTCTCCCCCTTGGCGAGATGATGACAAAGATGGGCATTACATGTTTGCGCTTGGAGAAAATTTAACTTCACGCTGTAATTACACTTTACCATCATTAAGAAATTTACATTCATATATGTTTTGGACAAATCCTAGTTTATGTTTTTTCTGCTAGACTTGGTATTATTTGCTTGCAAAACAAAGCATTTGGATGCATATGTATCTTCAGTTTCACTCCCTTAATTTTTAATTGTGGACTTAATTTTATGTATTTTTAATGCATTAACTAATCCTTTTTCAGTTGTAGGAATCTTATCATTAGTGATCATTTTAAGTTTTTAATGTTCTTAGGTGTAGTAACATTTTGGGCATTACATGATCAAATGAATATTGGAATTTTCTTCAATGGCTAGGCTTGCATGGTTTACACTTTTGTATAATGGTTGCAGATAAGATCCATAGCAAAATGGGTGAAGGAACTTTTGGGCAGGTATTGGAATGCTGGGACAGAGAAAGGAAGGAAATGGTTGCCATAAAAGTTGTACGAGGAATAAAGAAGTATCGAGAAGCAGCCATGATAGAAATTGAGATGTTGCAACAGCTTGGGAAACATGATAAAGGAGGCAATCGGTATGTAGTTTTTGCTTTATTTTTGTCATCTATGTTTGTCCAATGTAAAATATTTGATTACATTGCATTTGTTAAATTGTCTTATTCCTTGCAGTTGTGTGCAAATACGGAACTGGTTTGACTATCGTAATCATATCTGTATTGTAAGTATTTGATTGATTTGTGATGGATTGATTTCCCCAATATACAAATAATTTGGGGGTTAAGACGTCAGTGAATTTAAATGGTTTTAACAGGTGTTTGAGAAACTTGGACCAAGCTTATACGATTTTCTTCGGAAAAACAATTATCGCTCATTTCCCATTGATCTTGTCCGTGAGATTGGCAGACAACTATTGGAATGTATAGCATGTGTGTAGTATTTACTTGAACCAGTTTCTCTTTAAGCTATTTATTCCATATATATCACTTTGTGCAAATTATTATGTTGTATCATTAGCTGATAACAGTTGCACGTCTTATTTGTATGTCCTTGGAAGTTAGTTGTGATGTAATATATTAACACTTTTTTTTTGTCTCTGGTTAGCTTTCTAATTGTTTTTTTTTTCCTTTTGTAAATTTGCAGTCATGCATGATTTGCGCATGATCCATACTGACCTGAAGCCTGAAAACATACTCCTCATGTCATCAGAGTATGTCAAAGTTCCTGACTACAAGGTATATTTCTTTTTTGCACTCCTGTGATTCTCAAATGTTATGGACTTCTGCACTTTTTTCTATGAATTTTTCGTACTATAGGAACACCTGCATCACAGGTGTTAAGACTGTAGATATAATCTTAAGGTTTTACTGCAGTTTTGGTCCCCCTATTCTCACCAATCCCTAATTTTGGTCCCCCTATTTTTATATCCGCAATTTTAGTCCCCTAATTTTTAACATTTTTGAAATTGGGTCCCTAACTTTACTTTGGGTCAAAATTAGGTGATATGGCATGTTAAACGTTGAGGTGGCAGTCACACGTCATCTTTTTCATTATTTTAATTCTTTTTCATTATTTTAATTATAAATTTTAATTTAATAAATAAATTAAAAATCCAAGTTATTTAAACCATTTAAAAATCTGGAAATTGAAATTGGAATTGGAAGAAAATAGATTGAAATCTGGAAAAATAACAACAACATCATCATCAACATCACCAAAATTAAATTCTGGAACGAGCAAGAACGAGAACAACAACATCATCATCAACCGCACCAAAATTAACAACAACATGGAACAACAACAAATCAAATTAACAACACATCTTCTGGAAAAATCAAATTCTGGATCAAATTCTAAACACTCCGCTAACAACAAATTCAACAAATTAACAACAGCACCAACACATCATCTTCTCCTTTTCTGCTGCTGCTTCTGCATCGCATCTTCTTAGCCTCCTCTTCTGCTTTTTCTGCATCGTCTCACTCTCACCCTCCATCGTTCTTCTGCTGCTTCTGCAACAACAAAGGAACCCCAAACGCAAACCCTAACCCAATCCAAAACGCAATCCAACAGATCTGGAACGATGAAGAACATTTCTGGAACGATGAAGAATTGAAAGAACAGATCTGGAACGATGAACAATTGAAAGAAAACAAACGTTTGAAAGAACCAGTGAAAAAGATCTTGACCGAAACTATGTCTTCTCAGCCGTTCACTCTGTCTTCCTTCTCCCTTACTCAGCGTTCCCTCTGTCTTCCCTTCTATGGCCTCCTCTCTACCTTCTTTCCCTTTCTCTCATCCCTCTAACCCTTTCCCTCTTGGTCGAACCCTAACCCTAAAAGAGGAAGAAAACGACGCAAATCCTTCTTCTCCTTCTCCTCTGTTCCTACACCATCCGTCACAGAAATCTCCTCCCAATCTCACAAATCCACCTTCAATCCACCATTTTCGATTCTTCATAAACCCAGAACCAGTGGCATCAACAAGAATTGAACCAGTGGCATACACAGGACAAAACTAATTGACCAAAACAGAGTGAGAGAGTGAGAGTGACTGTGTGAGGTTAGGGTTTTTGGAAAGGAGAGCGAGAGTGACTGTGAGGAGAAAATTAGAATTAGTCAAGAAGCGAGAGCGAGAGAGCGCGAGTGACTGTGATGTGAGGTAGCGAAATCGATTGATCGAGACAACGGTTTCTGTTTTCTTTCAATTTTGATTTGGTGGTGAAATGGGATTTGGAAGGAGAGGGTGACTATGTGAGGTGGTTGTTGGCTTGTCTGAGAGTGGAAAGAGAAGGAGAAGCAGAACGATGAAGGAGAAGGAGTAGAATCGAAGCAGAACGAAGTAGAAGACTGGGTTTGGGATTAGGGTTCATACGATTTAATGTTTTAATTTCTGAAACTTTGTTTTTTTATTTGAAAAATTAATTTAAATGATTTATTTTATTATTTTAATTCAGTTTTAACGACATGGATACCAAATGTCATAAACATTCCACCTAGACAGTCCACTTAGATGCCACATCAACATCTCACTTGCCACATCAGCAAATTTATGACCCAATTTTAGTGTTGGGCAAAATGTCAGAAATTTTAAAAATTAGGGGACCAAAATTGCGAAATTAAAAATTGGGGGACCAAAATTCCGGATTGCTGAAAATAAGGGGACCAAAACTGCAGAAAAGCCTAATCTTAATTTCAGACACTTGTTTTAAGTGTCTATATCGGGAAAAGTTGGAATAAACCAATGAACCAAGTGTGGGGATACACCTTTGCTAACATCATAGATTGATTCAATCACTGACATCTGTTCTTCTTTAGCAGAGTTCATCTAGATCGCCAAATTCATATTTCAAGAAAGTACCCAAATCAAGTGCTATCAAGGTTATTGATTTTGGCAGCACCACTTATGAGCGAGAAGATCAGAGTTACATTGTATCAACTCGTCATTATAGAGCACCTGAAGTTATCCTTGGTATGTATAAATGCTGTGCAAAGAATGCCCGCCTTCATAGATGTGTTCGCGTGATAAATCATATGATTACCAGCTATGTCAGCTAAATAGTTGCTTTTGGCAATGTATTGTAGGTCTTGGATGGAGTTATCCGTGTGATATATGGAGTGTGGGATGTATATTGGTTGAGTTATGCATGGGCGAAGCTTTGTTTCAGACTCATGAAAATTTAGAGCACCTTGCCATGATGGAGAGGGTACTTGGTCCATTACCGCAGCATATGTTGAAGAGAGCTGAGTAAGTGAACTACCTTGGGAACTTACTTTCAATTGATTGATCTTTAAACACAATAAATGACTGTTTTTATTGTGCTTGTTTAGTCGACATGCAGAGAAGTATGTTAGAAGAGGTAGATTAGACTGGCCAGAGGGTGCAACCTCCAGGGAGAGTATTAAAGCTGTGTTTAAGCTTCCTAAGCTACAGGTTTATGTAGTTAATTTATTTTCTGACTCTACTTATATAAAGCAATTTATATGGTCTATGTTGAATAAACTCCTTACTGTTTTCTTAAATATTTGCAGAACCTTATAATGCAGCATGTTGACCATTCAGCTGGGGATCTCATACATCTGTTGCAGGGGTTACTTAGATATGACCCCTCTGAAAGACTTACAGCCAAGGAAGCCCTGAGACATTCCTTCTTTATGAGAGATCACCTTAGGAGATAATCTACCCAATACTCTCGGCCTGTTGCCGCTGCCGCATCATTGACGTTCTTAAGATGGGTTCGTAAGAGCCCATATTTGTGATGTTTGATAAGATGGCAGCAACTGTTCCCAATCGAAGGGGGGAGGCCAAGGCGCGGCTTGTGATACAAGTGACCGAAGATGGCTCTATACACCTGTCGATCCTTATTTAGAAATTTTGAGGGAATGTATTCATACTTGACCCAGAATCTGAATTCTTTGTACAGAAGAAAAATACAATTTTAACATTTATGATTTGTTGAAAATTTGGGATATACATGCATGATGCAATTTTACAGCTATACTTGTGCGAATTTTAGCCATGGTTAAAGGATGAGTTTTAGTTTTTTTTTTTTTGGGGTGGGTGGGTGGTGGTGCTGTTGAGGTTATGTAGGACTAACTGTTAATAAACTGGACATCAGTTGACCTAAGTCGGCCTATAAATGAAGGGTTGGGTCATCGACTCGGTTGGCGTTGAATTCTCACAACTTGGGCTATCTTAACATTATTTATAAGAAATAATTATAGCCAACGTAGGACTAACTTCCCACACTTAGATTTCAACAATATCCTTTAAGTGTGAGTCTCACAGATTTAAGAGATTTGTCTGATCCACTCTCTTATCAAGCCTAACCCAGCTCTGATGCCAATTGTTAGAACACTGAATCTGGATCTAAAGTAAACAAATTAAAACGCACAAGAATTCGGCAGTGTGCCTACGTCTCTGAGAGCTAGAGTGGATAATATCATACCAATGTGGAGATATGTAAGACTTTTTAGTTCTCTAACACTGAACAAGGAAATAACACATGCGAAAACATCAACAAAAGACCGTGAACATACATGAAATATGGCCGCCTTAGCAAGAAAATGAACAATTATATTAGCTTCTCTCATAACAAACTCTGCATGATAGTTGTTATATAAAGATAAAAAAAGACTTCCTATACTCATGAGCAGTGGTGGCCCTGAAGGTGTCCGGGGTGTGCGACCGCACAAGGCCCCATATTTTAGTGGATACCAAAATAATTTTTTTTTACTCAGGGTGTAGTGAAAAGACTTGATCGAATCTAGATTATAGTCAACAAAGATATCGATTGAAACTAAGAACAGAGAAAGGACCCGAGAGAAAAATACACAAGAAAGTATAGTGGTTCGAAGTTGCCTTGTGCAATGTAACTCCTACATCCACTCTTCAAATGCATTGATTTTTGGTATTATTGATCGAAGCCAGTACAAGAATTCACTCAGATCAAGAAGATCTCTCAATTGCCCTCTTATGCACTCAATCACAACATTTCACCGTGTGACTTGCTCACTCTCTGATGTGCCTCCATGCACCTAGCTAAGACTTTATATAGATGGCTTGGGATACAAGCAATGTAGTTAGTTACAACCGGTTTCAACAAACTAACTACCCATACAACAATCCATCTATCACTTAGCTAATAATAACTAACTTCTAACTAACTTAACCGATTGGAGATCCACAGAACATAACAATTCTCCACCTTGGATCTTCAAATCCATGACCTTAGTTAGAAGTTCTCCAAGTCTTCAGTAGAGTTCACTTCGAGCAGTTTCCCACCTTCACCAAATTCATGCAGTGACTAAATTTGGAAGTAGGAACCACCTTTGTCAACATATCAGCAGGGTTGTCTTCACTTGCTACCTTCTTCACCTCAACAATTCCTTGTGCAATAATGTTCCGGGTGAAATGTAGCCTAGTGTCTATATGCTTTGTCCTTTCATGGAACACTTGATTCTTGGATAAGCATATGACACTTTGACTGTCACAAAAGACTGAAATAGGAACAACCCTGCCTTCTAGCTCATTCACAAAACCCTTCAACCAGATTGCCTCTTTAATGTATTATGACTCAGTAGTAGATATGGCCATAATTGGCTGCAGATTTGATTTCCAACTGACCAGGTTACCATACAAGGTGAACAAGCAACCTATCAAGGACCTTCTCTTACCAAGGTCACCGGCAAAATCTGCATCTACATATCCAATTACCTCATTGACTTGAGGATTGTTTTTACAGAATTTCAAGCCAACCTGTTTAGTACCATTTAGATATCTAAAAATCCATTTTAATGCTCCATTTTAATGCCATCCAATGCTCCTTGCCAGGATTTCCCATAAACCTACTTACCAAGCTAGCAACATATGCAAGATCGGGCCTGGTGCAGATCATTGCATACATCAAGCTGCCAGTTGCATTTGAGTAGGGTATGGCCCTCATTAAGTTGCATTCCTCATCAGTTTTTGGCGACTAACTTGATGACAATTTAAAATGACCAGCAATTGGTGTAGTTACCAGTTTGGCATCCAACATGTTGAACCTTTTTAGAACTTTCTGGACATAGTTAGATTGAGTAAGGAATAGAATTCCCTCTGACCTCTTTCTGACTATTTCCATTCCAAGTATCTTCTTTGCTGCCCCTAGATCCTTCATTTCGAATTCAGAGCTTAACAACTGTTTCAACTTGCTGATAGCTTCCATATCCTTACTAGCAATTAACATATCATCTACATAAAGGAGTAGATATATGTATTGACCAGTACCATCCCTTTTGAAGTAGACACAACTATCAAAAGAGCTTCTATGATATCCATTTGCCATCACAAAGCTGTCAAACCTTTTATACCATTGTCTTGGGGATTGCTTGAGCCCATACAATGATCTCTTCAACAAACACACCAATTTCTCTTTGCCCTCTACCACATAACCTTCAGGCTGATTCATATAAATCTTCTCATCCAAATTACCATGTAAGAAAGCTGTATTGACATCCATTTGTTCAAGCTCATGATTGTAAACAGCAACTAGAGAAAGAATTACTCTAATGCTTGTGTGTTTCACCACAGGAGAGAAGATTTCGTTAAAATCTATCCCTTCCTTTTGAGAAAAACCTTTGGCAACCAATCTTGCCTTGAACTTTATACCTTCACCTCCTGGAACCTCAAATTTCTTCTTGAAAATCTATTTGCACCCTATGATTCTCTGACCAGCAGGTTTCTCTACCAGTTCCCAGGTATTGTTCTTCATGAGTGAGTCAAATTCCTCCTTCATTGCAGCCTTCCAATTGACACTGTCAGGCCCAAAAGCATCTTCTTTGTAACTGATTGGACCTATGCCTTGATCTTCAGCTTCTATGTTGAGAGCACATGCTATGAAATCAGCATAACCATACCTTTCAGGAGGTCTGGTTTCCCTCCTCTCTCTGTCTCTAGCTAGCTCATATGATGACAAATCAGTTTGCCCTTGATTACTTTCTTCTTCAGTGTCTGACCTGCGGTCTAGCTCTGTATTGCCCTATGAACTTATTTTCTCCACATGCAAGTGAACTTCCTGACTAGCTGCCTTGTCTTCCACTATCTGTTTTGATCCTTTACTCTCCATGCCAAGCATATTTTCTTCGTTGAAAACCACATCTCTACTAATTACTGCCTTACCTGCCCCTGAACCAGTTAACTAGACTTTGTATCCCTTCACACCTTCTGGATACCCGAGAAAAATCCCTTTCTTTGATGTGTTTTCCAACTTGCCTTCATTGACATGTATGTAAGCAGTACACCCAAAAATTTTGAGATGCTTCAAACTTGGTACCTTTCTTGTCCACAATTCTTCAGGAGTCTTGAATTCTATGGTTGAGGATGGTGACCTATTGATCAAATAACAAGCTGTAGTGGAAGCCTCTCCCCAAAAGCATTTATTGAGATTAGCATTTGACAACATGCACTTATTCTTTCCAAGAGAGTTCTATTCATTCTCTCAGCCAATCCATTTTGCTGAGGTGTAGACTTTACAGTTTTATGCCTTTGTATGCCACTGTCCTTGCAAAATTCATTGAATTCATCGCTAAAAAATACTCGAGTTAATTGTCAGTCCTAAGCACCTTGACTTTCCTGCCTGTTTTCTTTTCAACCAAAGCCTTCCACTGCTTGAAGCAGTTGAAAGCTTCATTCTTATGTTTTAGCAAGTATATCCACACCTTCCTTGACCAATCATCAATGAAGGTGATGAAGTATCTTGCACCTCCCATTGTAGGCGTCCTGGCTGGTCCCCAAATTTTTGAATGAACATAGTCCAATATCCTTTTTGTTGTGTGTGTGGAAACTGAGAATTTAACTCTCTTCTTTTTACCATTTAAGCAGTGTTCACGTAGTTGTAATTTCTCAAGATTCCCTTCACCCAACAGCCCTTGTTTATGCAATTCGTCTAAACCTCTTTCACTTACATGAGCTAGCCTACGATGCCATAACTTTGTAGGAATAACTTTAGAAACTGTTAACTGGATGAGTCAGAAATAGTTTTACCTTGTAGCCTGTAAAGACCATTCTTCCTCACTCCTTTCATCATCAGTAAAGAGCCCTTGCTGATTTTGAGTGTATCACCTTCACCCTTGAAGCAACATCCAGCTTGATCCAACATTCCCAATGATATAAGATTTCTTCTAAGTTTAGGCACATGTCTAACTGTTAACACACTAATTTGTCTATTTTTATAGGACATTTTTAGTATCTAAATATACTATTTTGCACTAATTAAATCACAAAGGTACTCATTTATGTCTCATTTTGCAGAATTATCATGAAGACACCATTCAGAGCAAAAGGTGCGAAAAAGGACCTAAAAATGGCAAGTTTTGGAGAGTTTTAGCGCTACTGGACGAGCGGTAAGGCCTGACCTACATCCGGTACGGCCGTACCTAGAGCAGAATCTCAGTAAGGGCGTACCCCCTCAGTCTGTACCACCTGACACCGATGAAAAAGTCCAGTATGGCTGTGCCAAAGTCAGTACGGTCGTACACAAATGATATCAGGGTTGCAGCACGCATGGATACAGGACAACGTCACAAAGAAAGCTTGGTACGGCCGTGTATATATGCGGTACGGCCGTACCCCATCTCAGCATACGCAGATTTAAAAGCCAGATGACCTAATTCGCAGCCTAATCTATAAATAGGGGCTCTTAACCATTTAAAAAGACCTTTTGACGAATTCCCAAGTCAAGAGCCCCTTTTTGAGAGTTATTCACAAACATTATACGATTGGAGTGAGTCTTGGATCATTGGAGCTTCCCATCAATTCGGAATTGCTGCTAGAGTTCGTGGAGATGTGAAGAACACACGAGAGGATCACCATCTTACCTAAAGGGTGTCCTGGTTCTATTTACTCATGTCTTTTAGGAGTTTATGTTTGGATTTATTCTATTTTGTCTTGTTGCAAAACAATATGAGTAGCTAATTCCATCACTAGGGGTGATGGGGAATCTTTTACAATGTTCTTGATTTCTATTTAATTACTATTCTAAATTCCTTATTATCCTTATGAATGTGTTGATCATAGCATGCTTAATTTCATAGGAAGTAGCTAATCCTGATAAAATTAGTTAATTGTAGTAACATGATCATAGTTAACTAGTGGAACTCTAGGATCACACAACTCACTTTATACGCCGGATATGTTATTGCTTGTTTCCAATCAGTTATTAGATTAACAAACTTGCCTGTTCTTAATGCTCTTTTCTTTAATTACCTTCTAGGACCAAACAGAGTAATTAGTTAGGAAGAAGACTATTGCAAGCTAGGTAGCCCTTAGTAATTTAGAATGAGTGATTGGCGTTCAATACGATAATATAATTCATAATAGCAAGGAAATAGATTCAGGATCTAGTATTAGTGAACCCGGTTCCCATAGGTTTCTCCTATTCAATCTTGCTCTAATTATTTAAATTCAAAGTTTTTATTCTAATTTCTCTTAGTTTTCTGTTCAATCCCAAATCCAATTATTTCGATAGCTTAAGGGACTTAAGATCTTTATTACGCTGGTACTTGCGCATTCCCTGTGGGTTCGACATTTGGAGTCCTAATTATACTCCACTTTTATTACGAGTTACGATCAGGTGCACTTGCCTGAGCCGCAACAAGTTTTTGGCGCCGTTGCCGTGGAATGTTTAGCAGTATTGGTTCAACGAGATCTTAATTACTTTAAGCATTTATTTATTTGTTGTTTTAATCTTTTATATTTATTTTACTTTTATTAATTATTTTTCTTGTACTCAGGCACCACAATGGAAGAAGAGCAAGAGCTCACTCTCGAAGAATACTTTTCTCCTGCTGTCAACATTCAGGAGAGCATAAATGGCCCATCCATTAGGCGGCGCAACTTTGCGTTCAATCCAGCTTTAATCTCGCTGGTGTCCGAAGTACAATTTTTGGGGCTACCTTCGGAAGACCCATATGCCCATCTCAAGAGCTTCCGAAGAATACTTAGCACTGTTAAGTGTAATGGAGTCCCGACGGAAGCTATTAAACTAACACTCTTTCCATTCTCATTGCAGGGACAAGCTCATGTTTGGCTAGACTCTTTAGCACCAAACGCAATCACCACTTGGGAAGATCTGAAGAGCAAATTTCTCCAAAAATATCTATCTTTAGCCAAATTTGCTGAGATAAGAGTAAAAATAACTAGCTTCAAACAGTTTGAGTTAGAGCCAATGCACGAAGCTTGGGAGCGATTTCAAGAACTACTTAGAGGTTTTCCACATAAAGAATTTGCTACATGGCAACTGGTCCACATTATCTACAATGGGCTAAATGCACAGAGCAGAGTCGCCATAGATGCTGTATGAGGAGGATCTCTGGGAGTAAGAACACCATCTGAGACCGTAGAAATCATTGAAGAAATGGATCAGAACAATGCTCAATGGTCTTCAGAAAAGACACAAATTGATTCGAAAATTGAAAACCATGGGATGCAAACTCACTTATCTTTAGAAGCCAAGGTGGATGCACTTACTGAAAAATTTGAAGCCTTGTTGGCATCTCATGTTCATACCAGAGCTTCAAGGAAGCCTACAACAAAGGAAGACCTAATTGCAAAAGCTAACTTTATAGGCACCGAGAACCGTGGTAGCTCTTGCTCGAATAACAATAATCTGGTGTGGAGAAACCAAGGCAACTCGTTTTTACAGGTTCAAGCTCGAAGAAAGGGATATCCAGGCCATCCTGCAATAATTCAAGGATGCATGAAAGAACTTGACGAAAGGTTTAAGCATATTGAGAAACTGGTAATAACAAATGCCAAAAGTCAGAAACAATTGGCAGAGCAATTAGCCCTCTTGATAAACTATTTATCCAAGACAAAGGAGAAAACACCTACCCAAGAAGTGCAATCTAATTTGATAACTACAAGGGGAGAAACAGTACTCGCAGGGCCATCTGAGAAGAGCAAAGAAAAAGCTATGTCAACTCAGTCCCAAGAAAAATCACTTGCTCTAACCGAAGAAAGAGATACAAGAAATAAGGAACCTGAGAAAGAGCAGTTAACAACACCCGTTAATCCACCTGACACGATTCCCATTGTGCCATTTTCACAGAGATTGAAGAATGACTTGTAGGACCCCCAATTTGCAAATTTTTTAGAAGTCCTGAAGTAGCTAACTATTAACATACTGTTCGTGGAAGCTATTTCTCAGATGCCTAAATATGCTAAATTCTTGAAGGATATCCTGGCCAACAAAAAGAAGTTAGAAGAATTATCCACTATTCGACTAAGCGAGGAATGCTCAGCCATAATCTTGAGAAAGTTATCTCCTAAAATGAAGGATCCATGGAGTTTTAAAATACCATGCACAATTGGAAATTCTTATTTTGAAAAAGCTCTTTGTGATTTAGGATCTAGCATAAATTTAATGCCTTTATCTATTTTTTAACGGCTTGGTTTAAAAGAAGTCAGACCCATAAGACTTCAATTACAACTGGCAGACAGGTCCGTAGTGCACCCAAAAAGGATAATTGACGATGTCTTGGTAAAGGTAGAAAAAATTATTTTTCTAGCTGACTTTGTGGTTCTAGACATGGAAGAAGATAAGAAAGTACCACTTCTGTTGGGAAAACCGTTTTTAGTAACCGAAAAAATAGTCATTGATGTTCACCAGGGAAAGCTTACGTTACGGCTTGACGATGAAGAAGTTGTCTTCAACGTGTTTGATTCTTTAAAAACACCTAGTTCTTAATCCTGCAATTTTATAGATACTTTAGTAGAAAATGTTCTAATGTCTTCTGATTCGCAGGTACACTTACTTACAGACCCTCTAGAAAAAATTTTAACTTACAGTAAAGAAGCCATCACAGATGAGAGGGAATTAAGGAGGAAGTTCTAGCATTAGATGCAGGCATGGAACCAAGACCATGGAACGGGGTGCAGCGATTTGAGAGATTAGATAAACCCAAAAAGACTGCAGTCAAATCATCTTTAGAAGAACCACCAGAGCTAGAATTAAAGCTATTACCCGCTAATCTTAAATATGTATTCTTACATCCACCACCATCTTTACCAGTTATAATTTCATCTTCTTTAACAGGTTGGATGGAGGAAAAGCTTTTAAGGGTTCTGTGGGACAACAAAGAAGCATTTGGATGGAGCATTCATGACAAAAAAGGAATCAGCATGACAAAAAAGGAATCAGCCCCACAATCCCATAGGATTTATACGGAGACGGATCATAAACCAAAAGTGCAACCTCAACGAAGACTTAATCCAAATCTGAAGGAAGTTGTCAAACAGGATGTTATTAAATTACTTAATGCTAACATTATTTATCCTATTTCTGATAGTTCTTGGGTGAGCCCTGTGCAGGTAGTTCCTAAAAAGGGAGGAACCACAGTTATAGAGAATGAGCAAAAGGAGTTAATTGCAGTTAGGAAAGTGTCTGGCTGGTGTATGTGTATTGATTACAGAAAACTAAATGAGGCCACCAGAAAAGATCACTACCCTCTCCCTTTTATTGATCAAATGCTTGAAAAATTATATGGCCATGGATTTTACTGCTGTCTAGATGGTTATTCTGGTTATATCCAAATCCCTGTAGCTAAAGAAGATCAAGAAAAAACTAATTTTACATGCCTCTATAGAACATTTGCATATAGGAGAATGTCATTTGGTTTATGCAATGCCCCTGCAATATTTCAAAGATGCATGATGACTATCTTTTTTGATATCTTAGAAAATTGCATTGAAATATTTATGGATGATTTCTCTGTGTATGGATCCACATTTGATGTCTATCTGCATAATTTAGAGCTTGTGCTTAAAAGATGCATAGAAACAAATTTAGTTCTAAATTGGAAAAAATGTCAGTTTATGATTTCAGAATACACAGTCTTAGGATACAAAATTTCTCAAAAAGGAATTGAAGTTGATCTTGCAAAAATTGAAGTTATTTCGAAACTACCACCTCCGAATTCAGTTAGAGCTATTAGGAGTTTCTTAGGACATGCTGGCTTTTATAGAATATTTATAAAAGATTTTTCACGAATTGCAAAACCACTTTCTAATCTTTTAGTGAAAGATGTACCATTTGAATTCTCTGAGGCATGCCTATGCTTTTGAAACCTTAAAATCTATATTAATAAATGCTCCTGTTGTGATAGCGCCTGATTGGTCTATTCCATTTGAGTTAATGTGTGATACTAGTGATGTCGCAGTTGGTGCAGTGTTGGGACAAAGGAAAGAGAAACTTTTTCATACAATCTACTATACTAGTAGGACTATAGACGAAGCACAACGAAACTACACTACTACTGAAAAGGAACTACTGGCGGTTATATTTGTAGTTGAAAAATTTCGTTCCTACCTAGTCATGTCGAAAATTATAATTTATACTGACCACTCTGCTATTAGACATTTACTTGCCAAACAGGATGCAAAACCAAGATTAATCAGATGGATTCTACTGCTTCAAGAATTTGACATCGAAATCAAAGATAAGTGGGGCGTAGACAATGTCATTGCAAATCACCTTTCAAGGATATATGCAACAGTCAGACCACTTGAGAGAGAGCAAATTCAAGAAACCTTTATAGAATATCATCTATATGTTGTTTTTACAGCACCATGGTATGCTGATTATGTTAACGATTTGGCCGGTAAGGTGCTTCCACCCAGCTTAACATATGCTCGGCGTAAGAAATTCTTTTATGATGTTAAACATTACTTCTGAGATAAACCTTATTTATTTAAGATTTGTGCTGACAGAATAATTAGGAGATGTATTCCAGAAACATAATATCAATCTATATTAGAGCACTGTCACTCTAGAGAAGTAGGGGGCCATTATGGACCTACGCAAACAGCTCATAAAATCTTAGAAAGCGGTTTTCTCTGGCCTACCTTGTTTAAGGATGCTTATAAATTTGTTAAGGTTTGTGATCCCTGCCAAAGAAGCGGAAATATCTCTAGAAAACAAGAAATGCCTCTAAATAATATTTTATATTACGAACTTTTTGATATATGGGGCATAGACTTCATAGGACCGTTTCCTAAATCTAATAATAACATGTATATTTTAGTGGCAGTAGATTATGTCTCTAAGTGGGTTGAAGCAGTAGCATTACTGACTAACGGTGCTTGAAGGGTAGTAAGATTTTTGAAAAAGAATATTTTTACTAGATTTGGAACTCCCAGATCAATAATTAGTGATGGCGGCAGTCATTTTTGTAATAAACAATTTGACAACCTCTTAACAAAATATGGAGTCAACCATAGAGTAGCTACACCTTACCATCCCCAAACCAGTGGCCAAGTAGAAATCTCTAACAGGGAACTTAAGAAAATCCTAGAAAAAACTGTTAGTGCTTCAAGAAAGGATTGGTCTTTCAAACTTGATGATGCCCTATGGGCATATAGAACTGCTTTCAAAACCCCTATAGAAATGTCACCATATAAGCTAGTATTTGGAAAAGCTTGTCATCTCCCTGTCGAATTAGAGCACAATGCTTATTGGGCTATCAAATTTCTAAATTTTGATATGCAGATGGCAGGTGAGTGTCGATTATTGCAGATCAACGAAATGGATGAATTTCGACTGGAGGCTTATGAAAATGCAAAATTGTACAAAAAGCGTACTAAAATGTTGCACGACCAGCGTATCTAAAAGAGAAGCTTTCAAATTAAAGACAAATTATTAATCTACAACTCTCGACTTTGATTGTTTCCAGGAAAACTCAAGTCCCGTTGGTCAGGTCCCTATGAAATAATACAAGTTTTTCCCTATGGAACATTAGAAGTGGTTGCTAAAGATGGTTCAACCTTCAAGGTGAACGGATAGCGAGCTAAAATCTATGTTGCAGGCACACCCAGAGACACATATACCGTATCCCTACAACTCCCAACCACTTAAAGTAACAAGTCAGGCTCGTGACGACAAACAAGCACTTTACAGGAGGCAACCTGTAGACTTTTACATAGTATTTGTCGTTAATTTTTAGTAATTTTAATTCTTTTTAACTTTTGATTTTGATTCTCAGTCTTCAAGACATTCAATGTAGCTGAAGATAATGACATAGAAGCATCAAATTTCCCTGCAATTTGCTTGTGGTATTTTTCAGAGGGGAGTCTTTTTCCACCTTATTTTATTATATCACTCATTTTATTTTATTTTATCTTATTGTGCTTGTTTTAACTTAGTCGCAGTGGTGACACTGCTAAAAAATAAGTGTGGGGAGAAAATTTTACATTATGCTTATTACTTGGCTGTGCTTATAACAATTTATGATTATAGAAGAACTTAAATTTTTGCTGATTTAGGGTCTACAAATTTTTTTTCCTTCCAGACAACAAGTGATTGAGTCAATTTTTTGCTAGTATTCGGATTTGATTTGCTAAAAATTAGCATTGAAGTTCTGTGAGTTTTAACTATCCTGTGTAAGCTACTAAATGTGAGATTTGAGCCTAAAATAAGAGGCCACATCATGCTTTTGCCTCTTATCTTTATATGAGTGATATTTTTCTATGAATGTGCATTCTAGAACTTGTATTGAGACTATTACAAAGCGAATATGAGTTTATTTTCATGTGAATTTGGAAAGGGAAATTTTTAGGATATTATACCACTACCATTTTGAATATATTATACCACTAGTTGGCCACTTTTGTGCCTAAAAGTACTTTATTTAATTTCTTTGGTACCCTTCTTATTATTATTGATTATTTTCTGCGAAGGGAACCTTAATTTTTTTCGTTGAGAGCAATTAGTGGCAAAATTAAAAGAATAATATTCTGAATCCCTCTCATATGTTTACAAAAATAAGGATTAGCAATTATTTCCCCTCTTAGTTCTTAAAAATGATTGATTGGTGGATAAATGCATGAAAGGAGGAAAGGAGAAGGAAAGAATGAGCATTGAATAGAAAAAAATTTGTTTATCTTGCTCATGCCTTCATAAATTGCAGAAGAAAAATATATTGAATGAGGAATTTGGGATTTTTACATGCTCTTTAAAGTGAAAAAGAAATAGGTTGCTTGCTTTGTTTGATTTGTTCCTGACCCTTTGCATGATCTTTTCTTTCTTTTATATACCTAACATTATTGCCTTGGCCCCATTACAACTAATGAAAGACCCTCATTCCTCTTTTGCATGTTATATAAATTCTGATAGTAGAGTTTTGGTCAATGTACAAGCCTATGGTAATGCCACTTCATTTGAAAAATCTGAGCGTTGATGACTATACAACACTTTGAGATTGGAGAGAGTGTGACTTGAGAATCACAAGTTGTTAACTTATTTGAACTTACACCTCTAATTGGGAATTCTACTTATTGGCATGTTTTGTGATATCATGTTGTTGTCTTACTTATGTTTTTGCCCCTATCCAGTGAAAATAGTCTTTCTAAGTAGTTTGCTTGAGGGCAAACAAAGCTTAAGTGTAGGGATGTGTTAACACACCAATTTGTCTATTTTTATAGGATATTTTTAGTATCTAAATATACAATTTTGCACTAATTAAAGCACAAAAGTGCTCATTTATGTCTTATTTTGTAGAATTATCATGAAGACACCACTCAGAGCAAAATGTGCGAAAAAGGACAAAAAACTGGCAAGTTTTGGAGAGTTTTAGCGCTATTGAATGACGATGCGGCACGACCTACATTGATGCGGCCGTACCTAGAGCGAAGATCTCGATGAGGCGTACCCCTCGATGTACCACCTGGTGCCGATGAAAAAGTCCAGTACGGCCGTGCCAAAGTCAGTATGGCAGTACACAAATGATGTCAGGGTTGCAGCACACATGGTATGGTACAACGTCATAAAGAAAGCTCGGTACGGCCGTGTATATATGCGGTACGGACGTACCCCGTCTCAGAATATGCAGATTTAAAAGCCAGATAACCTAATCCGCAGCCTAATCTATAAATAGGGGCTCTTAACATTTTAAAAAGATCTTTTGACGAATTCCCAAGTCAAGAGCCCCTTTTTGAGAGTTATTCACAAACATCATATGATTGGAGTGAGTCTTGGATCATTGGAGCTTCCCATCAATTCTGAATTGCTGCTGGAGATTGTAGAGACGTGAAGAACACACGAGAGGATCACCGTCTTACCGAAAGGGTGTCCTGGTTCTATTTACTCGTGTCTTTTAGAAGTTTATGTTTGGATTTATTCTATTTTGTCTTGTTGCAAAACAATATGAGTAGCTAATTCCATCACTAGGGGTGATTTGGAATCTTTTACAATGTTCTTGATTTCTATTTAATTGCTATTCTGAATTCCTTATTATCCTTATGAATGTGTTGATCTTAGCATGCTTAATTTCATAGGAAGTAGATAATCCTCATAAAATTAGTTAATTGTGGTAATAGGATCATAGTTAACTAGTGGAACTCTAGGATCACAGAACTCGCTTTATACGCCGGATAGGTTATTGCTTGTTTCTAATCAGTTATTAGATTAACAAACTTGCCTGTTCTTAATGCTCTTTTCTTTAATTACCTTCTAGGACCAAACGGAGTAATTAATTAGGAGGAAGGCTATTGCAAGCTAGGTAGCCCTTAGTAATTTAGAGTGAGTGATTGGCATTCAATAGGATATTATAATTCATAATAGCAAGAAAATAGATTCAGGATCTAGTATTAGTGAACCCGGTTTTCCTAGGTTTCTCTTATTCAATCTTGCTCTAATTATTTAAATTCAAAGTTTTTATTCTAATTTCCCTTAGTTTTCTGTTCAATCCCAAATCCAATTATTTCAATTGCTTAAGGGACTCAAGATCTTTATTACGCTGGTACTTGCGCATTTCCTGTGGGTTCAACATTCGGAGTCCTAATTATACTCCACTTTTATTACGAGTTATGATCAGGTGCACTTGCCTGAGCCGCAACACTAACTCCAGTGAGCAGTTTTGTAGAACCATCTCTAAGCTTGATCTTCACTGTCCCTATTCCAGCCACCTTGCAAGCAATATTATTTCCCATCAAGACCCTTCCTGTGTCAGTTTTCTCATAGGACTCGAACCATTCTAGATTAGGTGTCATATGAAATGAGCAATCTGAATCTAAAATCCACTCATCATTGCACATCTTTTCAGTAATAGCTAACACATCAGAACTATCATATCCATCAGCTACCACTGCAAGATCTGTCCTTGTTATTCCCATTATATTTCTTCTTTCTTTTAGGACAGTTTTTCCTGAAATGACCTTCCTTGTGACAAAAGAAACAATATTTCTTTGTCTTTGACTTAGACCTATGATTCTGTTTCCCTTTGCCATCCCTTTTATTTGATCTTCCTCGAGCAAATAAACCTTCAGAATCTCCACCTTCTCCCTTGATGTCATTGATCTTTTTCTTCATTTCCCTCGCGTTTAGGGTTACCTTGACCTCTTCAAGTATGAGTGTCTCTCTCCTAAACATCATGGTGTCAACAAGATTTTCAAATGAGGGTGGGAGAGAACACAACAACATGACTGCTTGATCTTCATCATCAATAGCCACATCTATGTTTTTCAAATCAAGAATCGCTTATGTGAACATTGTAACATGTTCCCTGATTGATGCTCCTTCATCCATCTTGAGTTGATGCAGTCTTTTCTTCAAGTACAGCTTGTTGGTCAATGACTTGTTCATATATAACTTCTCCAATCGCAACTGAACAAAAGTTGCAGTTGATTCAGCCGCCACTTCCCTCAAGACTTCATTTCCCAAACAAAGAATGATTGAACTATGAGCCTTACTCATAAGATCTTTCTTTTCTTTGTCTGAAATAGGCAACTTTCTTTGGCCTGCAAGTGCATCTTTAAGGCCTCGATGAACAAGAAAGGCCTTCATCTTGATCCTCCAGAGGTTAAAATCATTCTCACTCGTGAACTTCTCGATGCCAAACTTTGTTGTGCCCATCATTCCTCCAATCTTTGTGCCCTTCGAACCCAGCTTTTGATACCAATTGTAGTGAAAAGACTTGATCGGATTGAATGATCTTGATGAATCTAGATTATAGTCAACAAAGATATCGATTAAAACTAAGATCAGAGAAAGGATCCGAGAGAAAAACACACAAGAAAGTATAGTGGTTCAAAGTTGCCTTGTGCAATGCAACTCCTACATCCACTCTTCAAATGCTCTGGTTTATGGTATTATTGATCGAAGCCAGTACAAGAATTCACTCATATCAAGAAGATCTCTCACTTGCACTCTTATGCACTCAATCACAACATTTCACCATGTGACTTGCTCACTCTCTGATGTGCCTCCATGCACCTAGCTAAGACTTTATATAGATGGCTTAGGATACAAGTAATGTAGTTAGTTACAACCGATTTCAACAAACTAACTACCCATACAACAATCCATCTATCACTTAGCTAATAATAACTAACTTCTAACTAACTTAACCGATTGGAGATCCACATGACATAACACAGGGATATTGCTACATGTTCGGGTTAATAGATATACATATAATTACTTTTACTATAATTCTATTCTAATTTGCTGGTTTGGTTTGAACTTTTCAATGTTGTAATCATCTTTAACTTTTTTTCGTCAATATTTAATTTCCTTGATGTTGTATTTAAACAATTAATGGTTAGTTTTTTACACCTTTTATATGCTAAAGGCTACCTGCTTTTGATAATACATATATATATATATGTATGTATGTATGTATGTATATGACTTATAAAAAAAATAGGAGACCAATTTCTCAGTTCGCACAGGGCATCCGAAATGTTAAGGACGACCCTACTCATGAGTAATAGTTCCAAAACTTTGGACCAAATCTTTGAGGTAGTGAAACTGAGATCTCGAGATTGGATGGCCGTAAAAGGTAAGAAATTTAGAGTATGTCCTATGGATGAACTTCTGTAAAGCCTAGATGGTCAATGCAATTGAGGTCTATGGATGGTTCTGTGGTTGGATTTTTAATTGGTTCTTTGCATGGTTTTAAGATTCTGATGCTTCATTTTTGCTGTGGCATGATTTTTGGGTGTTGCTGGGCAGATTCTAGTTCGTTGTTCTATTTTTGTATGAAATTTGGTTTAACTTTTGTAATCCAACGAACAATGAGGAGCTATGCAAACATGCATATGTAGTAGTTGTACTGCATTCATATTGCTATCATAGTCTGTATTAAGGCACACTCATAATATTGGTGTTAAACATTGTATGGTATATACTTCGTTTTGTGAATTGTGATCACCTAAAAGAAAACACTTATATGAATTTTCTCTGTTTGTGAGACGTGTTGAGTTTTGTCTCATTTTTGAGACGTTCTGAGTGAGTTACACATTGTGCAATGGCGATAATTAACACTGGAGGATTATCTTTGGTTGAGGAAGATGAAGATGGGTTGAGTTTTCATGTGGAGTAAGAAGTGGAGAATGCACCTGATTTACAACTGTGTTTGGTGGGTAGGTTCTTATTCGATCAAATATTATGAAGGAAAGAATGGCAAGTATGGACACCTGTGACAGGAGTATAGATCAAGGAGGCTGAACCAGGAATCTTTCTTTTTCAGTTCTTCCATACAAAAGATATGGAAGCTGTTGTTCGAGGAGGCCCATGGACGTTCGATAATCATTTACTTATATTGGGAAAGATGCAGGTTGGAGTTCCTCTCCATACTATACCCTTAAATTCTGTTTATTTTTGGGTTCAGATTCATAATTTACCGATTGGGTTTATGAAGGAAGTAGTAGGGAAACACATGGGAGATTTCATTGGTGAATTTTTAGAATATGATGCGTTTAATGCATCCAGTTTCTGGCGTAGTTACATGCGCATTCGGGTTCGTATAGATGTCAGGTTACCTTTGAAGAATGAATGGAAGATTCGTAAAGCCGGGGGTGACTGGTGCATTGTGAAGTTTAAATATGAGAAGCTAAGTAATTTTTGTTTTTTCTGTGGTTGCCTTGGACACACAGAGAAGAAGTGTGAAGTGCTATTTGCCAAGGAAAGTGATGATGGAGTCCGGGAATGGAATGCTAAATTGAAGGCAGAGCCGACGAGACAGGGTGGCGGCAGTAGCTGTAGGTGGCCGAGGGATGAAAAGATGACTCGGCTAAACCCTACTGGGGGAGGCGCTGTAGAGACTCCCATCCGTAACGACGCTAGGAGACAAGAATTTAATGGCTTTAATGCTCAATCAAGCACACACGTTGCAGCAATGAATATCATTCCACACGTTGTGCACATTAATCATCCAACAGTTAATGATCAGCTATCGGTTTTTCTTCTAATAGAACCAACAATAATGGACAATCAAGTGTAATTAGAGGCAATGCAATGGGTGCTGGAGCAAGCAATCATTTCCAACAGTTGACTCACAATAATGGACAATCAAATGGTCATTTTCTAGCATGGCATGGCAAGTGAAGGAAGTGGTCAGGTTGAGCAAAAAAAACATTGCAGACATGATACAGGCGGTGTAGAAAACAACAGTCCAATGGCAGAAAATGACAACAGAGTTGATCCGCAACATTTTTTATTGGTAGGTCCTGGTTCCCAGGCCTACTAGGAGCAATGAAAATATTAAGTTGGAACTACTGAGGTCTGGGTACTCCTCAGGCAGTTCCCGCACTTCGGAACCTGGTGCGGTTCCATGACCCGGATGTTGTTTTTTTGATTGAAACTATAGCTATTGCAAGAAAAATTGAAGAAGTGCGTAGAAAAATTGGGTTTGATAGTGCTTTGTCTGTTGATAAGGTGGGTCAAATGGAGGTTTAGCACTACTATGGAAGAATACCATCAATTGTGAGGTGGTTAATTATTCCAGGCATTTTATTAATGCAGATATTACAGATGCTACAAAAGGAAAATGGAGAGTAACTGGATTTTATGGCATTCCTGATAGAGGTAGGAGGCGTGAGTCTTGGTAGATGCTCCGTCAGCTGAGAAATATGTCTCACCTACCTTGGTGTGTAGTAGGAGATTTTAATGATATTTTATCCAGTGCGGATAAAAAAGGAAGGGCTCTTCATCCACCTTGGCTTATGCGTGGTTTTAGGGAAGCTGTGCAAGACTGTCAGTTAGTTGATGTTCCACTTGAAGGATATCCTTATACGTGGTTTCACGGCAATGACACATCTAATAGGATAGAAGAACGCCTGGATAGAGCTGTTATATCTTCTCAGTGGGGGGACTTTTATCCACAAGCAAGGCTTCATAACTTAATTGCTTCTGTTTCAGATCATTCTCCAATCCTTCTTGAAATAGAGGGTTTGCCTGTTGCAACTCAGGCAAAGAGGTTTCGTTTTGAAAATGCTTGGATTCTGGAGGAAGGTCTTCATGATCTAGTCACAGAATGCTGGAGTAGGAGTGATATTAATACTCTTGTGGAGAAAATTCAATTGTGTAGTGATTCGCTTAATCATTGGGGGAGAAGATATCGTGCTGGATTTGTTGCTGATATCATTGATTGCAAGAGGAGAATTTTAGACTTACAAGGCAAAAATGATGATGTGGCTCTAACGGAGATGTGTCAGGTGAAGTCAAAGCTGAATCACTTGTTGATTCAAGAAGACAAGTACTGGAGGCAACGATCAAAGACTCACTGTTTGCGAGATGGAGACTCAAATGCTCGTTATTTTCATGTGGTCGCGTCAGCTAGAAAGAAGAAGAATGAGATCAAGTGTTTACAAAGGTCTGATGGCTCTCTTATTACATCGCAAGAGGGGCTTGGAGAGGTAGCTCATCAATATTTCACAGATCTTTTTATGGACTGCAATGCAGATGCTTCCCATATTGTGAATCTAGTCTCCCCCTAGATTGATATGGAGGATAATCTGATGCTTCTTGCTCCCTTCACGGATGATGAGTTTAAGGCAGCTGCGTTTCATATGCACCCGGATATGGCTCCTAGTCCTGATGGGCTGAACCCGAGTTTTTACAGACACTTTTGAAGTACATGTGGTGGGGATGTTATTAGTGCTTGCCGCTCTTGGCTAGCTGAAGGACGCATGCCAAATTCTATGAATGATACTCGTATTGTTTTGATTCCAAAATGTGACCAACCAAAGTCTATGAAGGATCTTAGACCAATTTCTCTTTGCAATGCGGCTTATAATATTCTATCAAAGACTCTTGCAAATAGGTTAGCAAAGGTTATCTCTAAATATATTTCTGAGGAACAATCTGCTTTTGTTCCAGGTAGATCAATTTTGGATAACGCTTTAATTGCATCAGAAATTGTTCATTACCTTAAGTGTAAAAGAGGTGGTCAATTAGGAGAGGCATCGTTAAAGATTAATATCAGCAAGGCCTATGATAGGGTAAACTGAGAGTACCTTTGCTCCATGATGATTCAAATGGGGTTCGGTCAACAATGGGTGGAATGGATTATGATGTGTGTCAACTCTGTCCAGTATACTATCCAAGTAAATGATGCTGAGGTGGGTCCTTTAAAACCTGGAAGAGGTCTTCGTCAAGGTGACCCTCTATTCCCATACTTGTTTATTTTATGTGTTGAAGGCTTAACTTCTCTGATAAAAAGGGCAGAAGCTATAGGTGATATTCATGGTGTTCGTGTGTGTAGAAGGGCACCTATTATTTCTCATATCCTTTTTGCAGATGATAGTTTTCTTTTCATGCGGGCATCAGAGAGATAATTTGTCAATATGAAAAATATTCTTGCTGTTTATGAGAGAGCCTCTGGTCAATCAATCAATCTACAAAAATCTGAAGTGGTTTTTAGCTCCAATGTATCCCAAGAATCCCGAGTGGCTTTGGCTAATATTTTGGGAGTGTCTCAGCGGTTGGGTACTGGAAAATATCTTGGTCTACCATCTCTTGTAGGAAGGAATCGCAGGTCAACTTTTAATTTTATCTAAGATAGAGTGTGGCAGAAAATTAATTCTTGGAAGAGCAAGACTCTATCTATGGTGGGTAGAGAAGTGCTTATTAAATCAGTGATTCAGGCCATACCTTCTTATTGTATGAGTATATACATCATTCCTTCTTCCCTTGGTGATGACATATAATGTATGATTAATTATTTTTTCTGGGGGGCAAGTCAAAGAGAAAACAGAGGCATCAATTGGCTAGATTGGGATAAACTTTCAGTCTCTAAGAAATATGGTGGAATGGGATTCCGAAATATTTATGCATTTAACTTGACAATGTTAGATAAGTAAGCTTGGAAATTTATTCATAACCTGGATGCTCTTGTAACACGAGTTTTCAAAGCTCGTTATTTCCCTCATTGTGACTTTTTAAATGCATCATTGGGTAGCAACCCATCTTACTCATGGAGGATCTTACGGTCAAGTCAAGCGTTATTAAGGGAGGGTACGCGATGGGTCATAGGAAATGGTGATCATGTTATTGTCTTTGGAATGCCTTGGATCCAAAATAATGGAGACACAGTCACTTTACAACAAACAAGTACAAGTGTTGATAATGTCAAAGTGAGAGAATTGTGGCTGCCAAACCAAAAAAAGTGGAACAAAAATCTTATTAAGCATTTTTTCCCCAGGTGAGCAAGCTGCATTGATTTTAAATACTCCCTTATTCTCCTCGGTCCAACAAGATAAGTGCATATGGTCTTTTAATTCTAGTGGCATTTATTCAGTGAAAAGTGGTTATTATGTGGCCATGAATCATATGATAGATGCTACACATTTGCACTCCAGTGACAATTGGTCCCTTATTTGGTCGCTGAAAGTTCCTCAACGTGTGAAATTCCATATTTGGCGTGCTTGCCACAATACTCTTCCAAATAGACAGCAGCTGCAACGTAGGGAAGTAAATTGCACCAGTAATTGTGTCCTTTGTGATGGAGTTTTAGATGATAATTGGCACACTTTCATTTTATGTCTGCATAGTATCAATTGTTGGCAATAACTAGATTTTCAATCTCAGGTTTCCAGTGCTATGGCTGTGGCAAACTCATTTAAAGATTGGTGCTTAGGTGTCCTAGACAACTTAAGTGCTGACCAGAGAGCGCTAGTTGCAGTAACGATGTGGAGTATCTGGAAATCTAGAAATTTAAAGTTGTGGGATAATGAAACTCATGATGCTCATGCTACTTGTTCTCGTGCTGCCTCATTCTTAACGGATTGGAACCAAGCACGCTTAGTGCAGGATAATGAAGTCATTCACACTCAACATGCCCTGGAGTGGTCACCACCACCTATAGGTATGTTAAAGTGTAATGTTGATGCATCGTTCTCATGTCACAATGGAGTTATAGGGTGGGGTATGTGTCTTAGAGATGAGCAAGGAATATTCTTGGCTGCTAAAACTATCTGGAGTGCTCCTTGTCTTCATGTTTTAGAAGGGGAGGCTTTTAGGCTTTATTTTGCTCTTCAGTGGATTCGGAGTTTAGACCTTGATAATGTCATATTTGAGACAGAAGTAAACTTGTTCAGATGGTATTAATAGTCCTAAGTATGATGTTTCAGAGTTTGGCTAAATTATTGAGGATTGTAATAGCCATATTTCTTTATCAACAAACTTTAGTGTAAGTTTTATTAGGAGGCAAGCCAATGGAGCTGCTCATTGCCTAGCAAAGGTGGCTCCTAATATGCCTAGCCACCATAGTTTTGGGAAAGCACCACTTTGTATTGCTTCTATTATTTCCAATGAAATGAAGTAGTTTGCATTCCATAAAAAAAAAACATTGTATGGTGTTTATGGTTGGGGAAATACAAACATTATTTGTTAAGGGAATGATTTCATAGGCATGCTGTTACTTTTATTTTCCATGTTGGATTTCTTGGTTAGCTTTGGGTTTGTTAGGCTGCTGCATATTTTTTTTTATAAGATAAATATTATTTATAGGAATACAAAGTCACTCCAACCCATATATTTCTTTTATATGTTTGGTGTTTTAAATTCATGTAGCTTTTTTATAAATTTTAGGCGGGGGTACTCTTTTTCCTTCTTGGTGTTTTTTCCCTAAGGTGGGTTTTGCATCAGAAGGTTTTAACGAGGTCCCTCTCCTTTCTTTTGCCAAAAAAAAAAAAAATTCATGTAGCTTTTGTCAAAAAAATATATTCATGTATCTAATATCTAATTCTAGATTATTCATAACGTGATTTTGAATATTGATTCAAGTTTATAACATGAAATTGTGATTCGAGTTTCATAACGCCCTAGTAAGCAGGCTTATGGTAGTGCCAATTTTCATGAATTGGATTGAGTGAAACACTTACCATTACCATATAAACACTTGAGGGTTGAAAGAATAAATGTGAGGTTCTATCATTCTTGATTTTTGTTTCTCTATGGATTTGTCTTGCTTGTTGGGTGAGAAAAGAAAGATACAAATCATGAGTGTTGTGATTCTTGAAGCTTGGGTTGCTCTTCTTTCTCATACATTTTTGCACTCTTGGAACATAATTGAGAAGTAGATATTTGGAATTTCTCTCTTGAGTCTTTGTTGCCATGGCCCCTTGTATTTAACTCTTGATTATATTTTGTTCAGGACGACCAAAAGCTAAGTGTGGAGGAATTTGATGAACATAGATTTGACATATTAATTAACCCTCATATTTAGTGTGTTAACCACTGTTTGTGTTTAATTGATGGGTCTCAGATGCGCCCCCGTTGGTAATTCCAAAATGTCATCGGTAAATCCGACGGTCAATTCCGTCGGTAATAACATATTTACCGAGGGCCGTCGTTCAGGGCCATATCTTTTAAGAAATATATATATATATATATATATATATATAGAGAGAGAGAGAGAGAGAGAGAGAGAAATGCGAGAGTGAAGAAATCAGTGGTGCGGTTATATATATATATATAAAAAGGCTGTCTAGGGGCAACATTGAAAATTTTCTTTGTGCATTTATGAGTTAATTCGTAATCTTACAATTTAATTAATAGTTTTAGAATAAAATAAATGGGTTAATTCGTAATCTTACAATTTAATTAATAGTTTTACAAGTTTTAAATTATATTGATTAATTTCTGTAAAAAAAAACTGATTTTATAAAATATGCTTGAGGTGAAATATTTCAAAAGATTGTTCACTTAGTTTTTAATTTTTACCACATTTTAATTATTGGTTGTTTATTTATTCTTATATAATTATTTAACTTTCAAATAAATCTCTCCACTTATTTAATTTATGGTTTTATTTTTTAGTTGTTTTAATTATTTAAATATTTAAAATATTATATTTATTTATAATTTTCCCCCATGTTTTCATTTATAGTTTTTTTATTTGTTATTTTTAAATTATTTAATTTGTACAAACTGTCTTCCGTTGTGAACATCATATTTCATCTAATTTTTTATCATGCCATATAAAAAGAGAAAAAATAAAGTTTATATTGACGCCTAATTTTTGTTTTGATTTTTATTTCATTTTAATAAAGAGCAAATGCTTCTGTTGTCCCTTATATTTTATTATTTTTCACCTTTCATAAAAAATATACATGTTCATTATTGATGAAGTTAAAGTTTTGTGTATCTTTTACTTTTGTGTTGCAGCTTAATATATTGTGTTTTTGTTTTTCTTTTTGTCAACGTAATCTACCATTGTTGTTTTATAATGATTCAACAATATAAGTTTGAGACTGATAAGCTTAGGATAAGGTTAAACATGTATTCTGATTTCTAATTGAAATAATAAAATGGTTGAAGTAAATTTTGATGCTTTACATGTGGGTAAAAATATAAAATATTATCCTAATTTTTAAACTTTACAATATTTTCAGTACATTTTATTGTAAATAAAAATAATTTTTAAGCATTCCGCCTTATTAACTAATTTTGAATTTTGTACACATAAATGGAAAAAAAATTAAAATAAAACATATTATTTGATGACATATGTTTATTTAAAAATACAAATATTTTATTTACAATAGTATACCAAATTAATTAAAACAAATATCTATTCTATTAGAATTACATAAATAAATAAATTTTTATATAACATTAAATAAATTTAGTAAATAATTATCTAATTAAAAGCTCAATACTTTTAAAATTATAAAAAATAGATTATAAGTGATAACCACTTTGGAATGAATTGCAAAATATTTATTATTTTGTTCATTTACAATTTATGTTTTAGAATTATTTATTATTTTCAAAACTTCAAATGAATGTTTATTATTATTTTAAGAATATATTTTTTTAATTAATTAAAAGTAATTATAGAAATATAATATATTATACATATAAAAATATTTCAAAAATTAATTTACATAAAAATATTTATTAGATTTCCTTATTTATATGATATTTTGAAACAACAAATGAGTTGTAAAAAATATTTCTAATTTTGAAAAAAAAATATATATAATGAATAATCCTTTAATATGAAAAATTTCGAAGGCGAATAAAATTGAAAATAGAAATAAATATGATAAGATACATTTCTATCAAAAGAAATGGAAAAGTATAAATTTTCTCACTAATTGTAGACAAATTTATAAATAAGTAAATAATATAAAAGCATTTATTATTGAATTGTTCATATAATATATTGACATTGACCTGACATTGATGATTGATTACTAATATATTGAAAGTCTAATTTTTAATCTTATAATAAATAGTTCATATAGTATTGACTTTTAAAAATATTCTTTATGTTTAATTTTGTCAAAAAAAAAAATTCTTTATGTTAGTTTTGTACTTCTATTACAAAATAGGACAAAGGAAATCAATGTACATACAAGCATTAATGTGTTGTGTCTTTAGAAATTTTGTCCTTTATCACTCTAGCTAAAAACACGTGGCTTCTATCTGGCTCTTCAAGTTCAGATATTGAACAAGTAAAATAATTCTCAAAATGGATACTAAAAATTGGTGGTGGAATATTGTTATGAAAGTGTATCGCAATGTGATGCAATGTTACGAATAACTTTCTGTAGCAATTTTTAAATCCTTATTTGTGACAATTATAGTCACATCTACGACACATTTTCAAATGAGGTTTATCAAGAAGTGTCTAAAAAATGTAGATAGGTAACCCTAAAACAATCTTTTTATTTGCTTCATTTCACCACATATGTAATATTTATTGATTTCTTATAATCATTCTGTAACTTTAAGGATCATTTGTTAACAGCTCTCTCCAAAATTTCTCCAACCTTTGTGGTAGAACTCAAAGAAAGATTCTGATTAATCAACATGAAAATGTTGTTCCAACCTTTAATTATTGTTTTTAAAAACACAAATATTTAATGTTATTGGTAATTTTTTAAACACCAAAGTAATTCGTCCAGAAGGAACTGCTTGTTCATTTAAAAACGAAATGAAGGAACTGCTTGTCCATTTACTAATAAAAAAAACGCAAAGAAACGAGGAAAATAAAAAGAAACAAAGGAGACAGAGATAGAAAAAAGCAAAAGCAAAGAATCTGCTTGTCCATTTACTGATAAAAAAAAAGAAACGAGGGATAAAAAAAAAAGAAACAAAGGAGACAGAGATAGGAAAAAGCAAAGCAAATAGAGCTGAGAGGAAAACTCCCTCCTCTTCTTGCAGTGTTTTTTCGTTCCTCTCTTCTACTGCTCGGTTCAAATGGTCGCTTGCATCTTTAATCGTGGGGGTCTTCATCAGAGCCATCACTACTTTCTGTTTCCTTCTTCGCGAACGAACATGAGGGAGGATTTGTGAGGGAGATCTCTGAAACTTAGGGATAATTTGGAGTTTGGGTTAGATTGAGGGAGGATTTGGTGGAGAAAGAAGGGGGTACGGTTGAGAGGGATCAGGGGAGAGAGAAAAGAGAGAAACCGAGAGGAGAGGCAGAAGAAGAAAAGGGAACTGGGAAGAATAGACGAGAGGATGAGGGAATTTGGCCGAGTAGAAGAGGATAGGAAGAAGGAATTGGGACGAAGAAGCGCAGGAGTAGAAGGGGGAATCTGTCTTATGTCCTTTAAACAAAAACTTGCCATTTCTTTTATTCAAGAACAAAGAAGCGCAGGAAATATAGGAAAAGTTAGCGTCGGTGGCAGAGAAAACAATGCAGGAATTACCGTTCGGCCTGGCCGACGCTAAAATGGCAGCATGAAGTACCGTCGGCTTGGCCGATGCTAAAAATGACGTCATAAACAAATCATACATTACCGTCGAACAAGGGCCGTCGCTAACCTCAGTGTCACCTGATTTTGTGTACCGTGGGCCAAAAGCCCTCGCTAACTGTCAGCATTTTTTTCCTACGACCCAGTCCCTCGGTAACTAAAAAATTACCTACCACAATGAGGCCCTCGCTAATAGTCCGCAGGTAAGTGAACAAATTCTTGTAGTGATGTCATATGCATTATAATAAACTCTATACCAGTCAACTACTTTTAAATTTCTCTTTTACAAAGGTATTCACTTCTTGGCAATGATCTGACAAACCACCTACCATGTTTATCCTTAAGTAGAATGATTTTTATGCACAAGTTTTGCCAAATTAATTACGACACACATCTAAAATTCAATCTCTTATATAGAAAACTCCACTTTTGTAAAAACTAAATTAACCAATAATTGTCGAAATATAATATTAAAACTCTTTAAATTAGGCCAATAATATCAACTACAACTATAACAATGGTATTTTAAAAAATAAAAGAAAGACACATAACACTAGTGCATTGTACGGGCCACATTCTAGTACTTTATGTAGAAGAAAGGGAGGGGAGACAGTGTAGATTAAAAGGTTTAATCTAAGGGCGGAGAGTGGTTGGTTGAGTTGCACACAGATTGTCATTACGGACAGGCTGTTGGCAATTCAACGACTGAGATTTAACGATCCAGTATGATTGAAAATCAAAGAGGAGAAACACACGGATCACCAACATTCCCGACGACCTCATGCCATCTGTATTCAAAATTGTGGTCGTCAATAACATTTGTGTTCTTTGAATTTTCAGAACTTAAGGCGCCAACATTATCGACTAGCATTGTAGGCCGTCGATAATTAAAAGACATGCATGATCGTCGGTAACGTTTACACCTCAATTTGTGACGTTACCGACAGCCATACCCGTAATGTTGGCGCCTTAATTTCTCGCCTTAATACCAACGACCCTACCCGACAGTAATTATTACCAATGGTGATGACCGCGAGTAATGTTTTCTGAATGTTTAACGATGACCATGACTGTTGTAAGTGTTATTACCGACGAAATGTCTTCCGTGGGTAATTCGCTCTTCTCTTGTAGTGATTCAACCGGTGCAAGCATGTAACTACATAGCCTCTTTTTATTATTTTTTGTTGTTGTTCAGAATGGTCCAAAATGCACAAAATTATGGGTTTGAACCCGTCTTGGTAGCAGTTATGTTTTAAATATTTTAAGCATAAAAAATCACTTAAAGATTCTACTATTTAATCACGGACTTGACATGAGATTTATTTTAAGTTTTATATTACTATTATTAACATGAAGTCGCAGGGGACTACTTAGATTTCAAAGTGTTGATCCGTACGTGACCAAGACTTACATTATAATTTGAGTAAAAAAAAGACTTACATTATAATTTTTGTAGTATTTTATTTATTTCAATCAAGCGACCAAGTGGTAGATCTAATTTTGAAGATGCCTTTGGTTAGTGAAATCAAAGAAGATAAACGTATTTGGTCACTTGAAAGGAAGGGGTGCTATACGTACTGTGAAGTCTGCCTATTATTTAATTATGCATCACTTAGTGGATTTGTCCCATGTCCACGTCCCAGGAGATTGGAGCAGCTTGTGGAAATTGAATATTCCCTCCCGAATCAAGGTGTTTCTTTGACAAGCAACCGCGATTGCATTCCCACTAGATCAAGACTGAGAAGCAAAGGAGTGGATTGCCCTAGCTCTTGCCTTTCGTGCAATCACGCCATTGAAAACAGCTATCACATTCTTTGATAGAGCAGGGTTAAATTCCTTGAATTCGAGAACAAGGGAATCTCCTCAACAAACAAAGAAAAAAAGGAATTGGATAATTTTTCTCTGCCTCATTTTCATTCAACAACGCAATATATAAGGATCTCTACACATGCCAATCATTGGCTATCCGAGAATTCAGGGAAAGGAATCTAACAAAAGGAAAATAATAACGTGATGACAGTTATAACTAATTTCTGGTGACTCATCCTCTAGAAGCTTCTGCTTACAGATCAGCATGTGCTGCTCATGGGCTACTCGTAATCTTTGAGATATTCGGGCTTCTTCAATTCCCTTTTGGGCCTTGGATCATTCTCTGGGCCTGAGGCCTTGTTGCTATCATTATCCACCGCTGGTAAAACCACCTTGTCCTCAAGGTGATAGAGAGAACAAAGTTCATCCAAGTTCTCCCAACTTGTGTCTTCTGGGGCAAGGCCCTTCCATTGCACGAGCACCATTTGTGTTGGGGGGGAAGTGCCATGGTCTAGGCGTGTCTCCAGGATTGATAGAGGCTCAACCAAGGGGTGGTTCTCAAAGGCCGTAGGGTGGTAAAGGATCTGTCACAGTGGCAACCGGAGCCTGGTGTGGTTTGAGCAATGAGCAATGGAAAACATTATGTATCTTGGAAGAAGCAGGGAGAGCAAGGCGATAGGCGACCGAACCAAGGCGCTCAAGAACTTCGTAGGGGCCGTAAAATCTCTTGGCAAGCTTGTTGTAAGGGGTACCGGAAACAGAGAGTTGACGATAAGGGCGTAATTTAACAAAAACCCAATCACCAATAGAGTAAGACACATCCGTCCGCTTGCCATCAGCCATTGCTTTCATAGCAGCTTGGACTTTGGTTAGATGCAACTAAAGGCGAGTAATGAGCTCCTGGCGAGTAGCTAACGAGGATTCCATAGCCTTAACAGGGGAAGAACCAAGCAAATAATGGGGAATAGTAGGTGGAGGTTTGCCAAACACTACCTGAAAAGGAGACAAACTAGTGCTGGAATGCACAGAAGTGTTATAGGACCATTCGGCTAATGCCAAGAATTTGAACCATTGGTTAGGCTTCTCATGAACAAAAGCCCTGAGGAATTGCTCCAATGTGCGGTTGAGGACTTCAGTTTGACCATCAGTGTTAGGATGGTAGGAGGTAATCGTGCGCAATTTGGTGCCACTCAATTTGAAGAGTTCGCACAAAAAATGACTGATGAAGATAGGGTCGCGGTCAGACACAAGGCTGCGGGGAAAGCCATGGTGTTTACAGACCAAATCCATGAAAAGAACAGCGACCCTGAAGGCTGTGTAATGAGTGGCCAGAGCACCAACGTGGGCAGCCTTGGAGAATCGGTCTACAACTACCAGAATAGTGGTGAGTCCTTGAGATAGTGGAAGACCTATGATGAAGTCAAGAAAGAGGTCCTCCCAAATTGCTGCAGGCACTTGTAATGGTTATAGGAGGCCAGCCGGTCGCCTTGTCTCATACTTAGTTTGCTGACATGTAAGCCATTGAGCAACAAAAGCCTTGACATCTAGCCGCATCCCCTGCCAAAAGAAGTTGTCTTGGATACGTTTAAGAGTCTTAGCAACACCCATGTGGCCACCTAAAGGGGTTTGGTGGAATTCAGCCAGAAGCAATTATTTGAAAGGATTGGCTTAGTTGAGCCAAACCTTCCCTTGATACATGAGCAAACCATTGTGGACTTGGAAGTCAGGGTGTGAGGCAGGGTCACTGGTGACTTGCTGAAGCAATGTTGTGAACTCATTGTTAGAGGATAAAGCTTGCTTCAGATCATTCAAAAATGTGAAGTTAGGTAAAGACGACACAAAGCATTGACCCTAAAGGTCTTTTGGTATACGAGATAGAGAATCTGCCACCATATTGGATTTGCCTGATTTGTAGTGTATAGAATAGTCATAACCTAGAAGTTTGGAGAGGTAGACCTGTTGTTCAGGCATTTGCACCACTTGTGTCATGAGGTCCTTTAAGCTGCAGTGGTCAGTGAGAATTACAAAGGGATGACCCAGTAAATATTGCCTCCACTTGCGGACTGATGTGGAAATGGCATGGAGTTCACGAACATAGGTGGATGAGCGTTGCAAGTGGGGACAAAAAGGCTTGCTGAAGAAAGCAATGGGATGGCCTTGTTGCATGAGAACTGCGCCCATTGCCAAGCCAGAAGCATCTGTTTCCAGTGTAAAGGGAATTGTAAAGTCAAGAAGAACAAGCACAGGGGCCTTAGTCATGGCATCCTTGAGATTCTCGAAGGCAGATTGAGCCTCAGGGGACCAAAGGAAGCAATCTTTGTGCAAAAGTGCCATCAGGGGGGCGGCAATAGAAGCATACCCACAGATAAATTTCCTGTAGAATCCTGTAAGTCCTAGAAACCCACGTATAACCTTGAGGGTGGTAGGAACAGGCCAAGCAACCATGGATTGAATCTTGGAAGGGTCAGGTGTGTGGGTGGTTGGATTGGGGGAGGGAGTGGTGGTGGGGAAGTTTTGGTGGAGAGAGACGCTAGTTGTTCAATGACTGAATCAATCTTAACGGTGAGGTCTTGCTGGTTGTTGGTGAGAAGTTGGAAGGGTCAGGTGTGTGGGTGGTTGGATTGGGGGAGGGATCATGGGAAATATTGGTGGAGAGATCCGCTAGTTGTTCAATGACTGAATCAATCTTAACGGTGAGGTCTTGCTGGTTGGTGGTGAGAAGTGTTTGGTGTTGGGTGAGCCGGAGGATAGCCTCCTCGAGATTGTTAGGTTGGTTGGAGGTGGAGGATTTTGGCATGGCGGGCAGGTCGGACCAATTGATAGAGAAGGGTTAAATTCCTTGAATTCGAGACCAAGGGAATCTCTACAACAAACAAAGAAGAAAAGGAATTGGATAATTTTTCTCTGCCTCATTTTCATTCAACAACGCAATATATAAGGATCTCTACACATGCCAATCATTGGCTATCCGAGAATTCAGGGAAAGGAATCTAACAAAAGGAAAATAATAACGTAATGGCAGTTATAACTAATTTTTGGTGACTCATCCTCTAGAAGCTTCTGCTTGCAGCTCAGCATGTGCTGCTCATGGGCTACTCGTAATCTTTGAGATATTCGGGCTTCTTCAATTCCCTTTTGGGCCTTGGATCATTCTCTTGGCCTGAGGCCTTGTTGCTATCATTCTTATACGTTACAAATTTTCAAATATCGTCAAAATTTCACTCAATTTTCAACTATTATTAAACTTTAAAAATTATTTCATATGTCCAATCCAATATAAACTCCAAATATGTTAATAAAAGAATAAGAATTAAGTGGTTTATGTAAAAAATGATAATAAGATACTATTTGCTTAATTTTTAATGTAGACTTGATTGGCTCAAAAAACATGAAGACCGAAATTACACATGGTCTAACACAGAGACCCTGCATCAAAAAAAAAAAAAACATAAATGTATAGTTAAGAAAAAAACTGATAATCACACAATAATAAACCATTTTACAAAGCCAATTATCTTGCATAAGTACAAGTCATTTATCCATGGACTTATTTGAATGGTAAGCATATAGTGTGCGATTTAAATAATCAAAATGATTTAAAGAAGTCGCGCGTGTCGGCCACCTATTATTTTGACAAATGACGGAAGTTTTTTATTTCAATTTTTTTTATTCTACGGAATATCAGTGTAAACGAGTCAAGCCGAACATTTTAAGCTTGAGTTTGACTTATGAAAAAAATATAAAGTTTGAGTTTGACTCATTTATTTAACTGAATCTAACTAAAAACGTGAATTTAGCTTGCTAAGAAAAGTAAAGTATGAGTTTGACTTGCTAAGCTAATTTATAACTAATTATTTTTGTATTAATGAAATTTTTTTCTTAAATTATCTTTAAAGTTTATTACTTAATTAATAAAGATTTTAATATTATGAAATAAAATTAAAAAGTATTTAGTAAAAGGAAAAATACTCAGAAAATGACATTAGATTTACTATTTTAAAAAGGAAAAACTCTAAAATTACCGGAACTAAGGGAGATTATTCACGTGTTACCCGCTTTCGCAGTTCCTCTGACACTAAGTTGGTTCCAACAAGAGCGAAATCCAGATTGTTTTATACTTTTAGCAATCACTTGCTTCAGAATAGCGTCACACTTACATAAGAAATGAAATGGAGATGACTTATGAACTGGGTGGGAGAGAGCGAAACATTGAAAAATAAATAGGCAAATACTGTACGAATTGAATGGGAGATTTAAATATTGAGAGAAATATGTGATGAAAGAAGAGACATACCCAATTCCCAATCATATATATATATATAACAAAATTTCGAATTTCTTTGAACAATTGTGTCATTAAGGATTCTAAAAACATTGTACAGTGTATAATGTGTCTCTTCACACGGTGCCTGGGGAAAACGTCTGAACTAAATACAGCAGCCCACTATAACTTCTTTTCAAAATTCAATGAATTACATATTACAAATAATACAAAAAATAAAATATAAATTGAAAAAAAATAGTTATACTCTTAGACAAGCTATTCATGTGTCATTAATGTCGAGCCTGTAATGCTTGGGCTTGATTGGCCGATGTGGCCAATGTGGCTCTGCCGGCACCATGACCGGAGGAGTTGTCAAGTATTGCTTGATTTGGTCGAAAGCCTCTTGATGTTGTTGAGTCCATACAAAGGCTTCCTCTGCCTTGAGCTTTACCAAAGGAGTAAACACCCTTGTCCTTCCTGATGGGTTTGATATGAATCTTCTAAGAAAATTCACCTTCCCCAAGAAAGATTGTAGTTCCTTCTTATTGGTAGGTGGTTTCGCCTCCAATACAGCCTTAGCTTTGTTCTTATCTACTTCAATGCCTTTCTTATGCACCAAAAAGCCCAAGAACTTAGCGGCTGAAACACCAAAACCACATTTTTCAGGATTCATCTTTAAACTGTGTTTTCTCATTTCTTGAAAAGCTCGACGAAGATGACTCAAATGTTCTTCTTGGCTCTTCGACTTGACGATCACGTTATCAATATAGACTTCCATAGACTTGCCTATCATTTCATGGAAAATAGTGTTCATTGCCCTTTGGTAAGTTGCACCAACATTCTTTAAACCAAAAGGCATCACTACCCACTCATAAGTTCCAATAGACCCTGGGCATCTGAAAGCAGTTTTAGGTACATCATCTTCAGCAATGAAGATCTGGTTGTAACCAACATGTCCATCCATAAAACTTAGAAACTCATGGCCAGATGCTGCATCCACTAGCATATCTGCTATGGGCATAGGGTACTCGTCTTTAGGAGTTGCAGTGTTAAGATTCCTGAAATCTACACAAACCCTCATCTTGCCATTCTTCTTTATGACAGACACCACATTCGACAACCATTCAACATACCTAGCTGTGCGAACGAACTTAGCCTTCAATAACCGCTCAACTTCCTCCTTGATCTTCAGTACAACTTCAGGAGCAAACCTTATATTGGCTTGTTTGACAGGCTTAGAGCCAGGTTTCAAAGGCAACCTATGCTCCACAAGATCTCTACTCAGACCTGGCATTTCATGGTAATCCCAAGCAAAACAATCCTTGTACTCGAAAACTAGCTCCATAATCTGCCTTTTAAACTGGTCTGGCAACAAAGCACTGACATATATTGGCCTCTTTCTATCTTCATCCCCCAGATTAATCTCTTCCAAATGATTTTCCAACTAAAAACCATTTTTATCTTCAAGCCTCTTCTCAAATCCCAAAGGGCCATCGTCGAATATGCAATCGGCCAACACACCTTTTCCTGAGTTTGGCTGTAGGTCGGCCTCGCAAGCCAACAAATGTGTTTGATGTTCTTCAAGGCTCATCTTTGTCGATTGGCCGATTTTTATCGGCCTTATCAAATAGCCTAACTCCAAACTGCTCCTCCAAACAAGCACTCAGAGCATCTTTGTCAATAACACCACCCTACACAGATATGGGTTTCACTTTTGGGTCATAAACTTTGAAATCCACATGCATTTGCTGCAAATAGCATGGACTATCATTAGCTTCAACAATTTCAATGTCATCATGAGCATTCCAAAAGATAAGTTTCTGATGCACCGTCGAAGGAACCGCTCCAATAGCGTGGATCCAATCTCTGCCTAACAGGACATTGTAACTTGACCTTGAAGGGATCACCACAAATAAAGTGGATCTTGGGATCAGGTTCACAAACGCCCCACCATCGACCAACACCCTGTTGACAGGCTTGCCTTCAATCATTGCCTTAATGTGCAATGGCTGAAGATGACTTCTTTCCTCATTACTTGGCTTGTCTAAGCGAGCAAAATTGTCAAAGATGGTGACCATGTCCTGCTCGACAAAGTGCCACCCAATTGGAAAATCGTCAAGCTCCTCTTCATCAGGAACTTCTATAACAAACTCATACTGAGCCTGATACTCAGCTGGCAAAACTGAGACCACGTTCACATCAAGATTGGTGAACTCTTCTTCGGTAGCTGCTTCTTCATTCTCCAGATAACTTCACAACCTCATGCCCTCCTTATCAAGAAGGCACTCCTCAGACCCCAAATCTGACAAAGTCGTTCCCATTGCCATCACCAACTCATCCAAGTCTTTGTCTAAATTAGTGTCAGGATCAAACTCTTCCTTGTCATCAAGACCAATTGGGTCATCTGGATCATTCAATGCTTCAATGACCTCTTCTATGGACAGATCTGTCTTGACAAGACTTTGCCCCGCTGGCTCCATGGGTTCATCTAGCAAATCAGAATCATTGACTATGATCCTTAATTCTTCCATAGACGCATCACTGCTAGTGTCTTCGACTGGAGCTGCTCGAACACTAAATTTGCCTCGTTCTGAGGCCAATTTCTTAGCTTCAATTAGACCTACTGGCCAAGGCTTCCTCTCTTGAGCTGTCGAAGGAACCTTGGCAGGCTTGACATTTTGTCTGAAACCTGCTGAAGGTACTTGCCCCCGTGCCTGGGAAGTTTGATCTCTTTCAAAATTATCCCCTTTGACATCGACTACCACACTCTTTAATTTTGGGCCAGGTTCCTTGGGCAATGGCACCTTTTGTATCCCAACCATGAAACAGTTATCATGTTGATTCTTAACCATCTCAGCAGCCTTCAATTTATGTTTCTGAGTTTTTCTCATCCTCTGTCGACGACGCTTCTGACTCTTTGACAGTGGGGCTTTCTTTACTCGATCACCACCAGGATAAGACACTCTACCAAATTGGTAGTCTTCATCCCAAAATGGTGTCTGTCGAAGACTGTTTTTTCTAGCCCTCACCCTATTTCTCAACTCAGGGCAACGGGCCTTGGCAGAATTCTCGACCCACTTGTTCACCACCACATTGGCATCAGGCTTCATAGTCTTATTTGCAACTCGACCAGGAGCTACCCCATGGCTGCTGCCAATTGATTCCCTTGAGGATTCAACTAACCATCCGCCAACTGCTCTATTAGGCCTATTCACAACAGGCCTTCGCATCTGGTTCACTGAAACAGGCATATGGTTCACTGAAAAAGGCTTAACATTCCTATTCACATAACCAGCCTGCATATGTTGGTGAGCTTTAACCTTTTGATTATTCTTTGCTTTCTGAGCAGCTTTCTTGTCGAAGTACCTGTCACAATGTGGGCACAAACTCAACTGCCCCTATTGTTCTTCCTTCTCAGAAAGTCCTCAACTGACTCGTGAGGCCTTGGGTAAATGTCAAATGGATCTTCCATATTTACCACATACTTCTGCTTGGCGCTGATATTCACCATGTTACAGCTTCTTGCATTATGGCCCTCGACATTGGATATGCCTTGGCCAAATGGATTAGTGTCCACCTTCATGCTGGGCTTCTGCTTGTCAGCAAACTTGAGTCTACCTTCTTTCAGAGCCTTTTGTATCAAATCCCTGAAATGAAAACATTCCTTAGTAGGATGTCCTAAAGCCCCATGGTACTTACAATAATTTTGACCATTGGAATCTTCAGACTTTTTAACTTTATGATCATCTGATAACTTAAGCTGTTTGTCTTTCAATAGGATGTCAAATATTTTATCAGCTTTAGTTATGTCAAATGTATATGTTTTCGTGTTTGCATAGCTCATCTTTTCCTTCCCCTTGGAAGGTACCAAAGCTTGACAGGCATAGAGCGGCCCTTCTTTCAACTCAGCAAGGTTTGTTTCTTGCTCAGTAATAGCCTCCTCCTCATTGTCTGTTTGATCTTGCTCGACACAATTGATTTTCTCACGTCTAACAAATTTCTTATTGTTTTTCTGATTCTTTTCAGACATGAGTTGTTCAATCTGTCGAACCTTCTCCCATAATTGGGCAAGATCGACGATGTGTTGGTTCACCAATTTCTTTCTAAAATGGTAATCCAAACCACTAGTGGCCATTTTAACAATTTCCGCTTCAGGGACAGGTGTAAAACACCTGCTCTTCATGTGTTTGAACTTGGAGATGTAATCATCTATAGATTCATTATACATGCACTTAACATTGAATAAATCAGTCAGGTTAACTCTTAGGTCGCCCCTGAAGAATTGATCATGGAACAATCCCTCCAGTTGGGCCCAAGAGTGGACAGAGTTGGCCCTTAAGGTCGAGAACCATGAAAATGCATTCTTTGTCAATGAACTTGGAAAGAACCTCATTTTCAAACCCTCTATATTGGCCATTTCTCCCATTTCTACAGAGTATCTGGTGACATGTTCGACAGTCGATTCTCCACTGCCACCAGAAAACTTGGACAACTTAGGAATCTTCATTCCCCTAGGCACTTCAGCTTGTTGTACCCACTCAGGAAACGCAGATACGAAATATGGTCTATTAGCCTGACCAATATTGAAACCAAGTCTGTTAAGCATCTACTCGACAGCCTGATTCACATTTTGCTCTATCTAGTTTCCCATGATATTGTGCCTGAGGTTGGCCAAACCTTGGTGCATTAGGGGCCCTTGATCTTGATTCCTTTGTAAAACTTGTACTTGACCATAAGCCAAGTTGTTCATATTCTTACCAAGGTTTTGATTTGGTTGAATGACTTCATTCTACACCACATTGGGGTTGTTCACATCTTGTGGGATGCCCCCCATGTATTGGCCTTGAGGCATGACTCCTAGGCCTTGCTGAACGTTACCGGTGTTTCCAGACCCAATGCTTGATTCAGCCTTTCTATTTGTACAGCCAATGCATTGCATGCTTGGTTAGTAGTCTGCATAAGAGGCGTAATAACTGCACCCATTTGCTGGGTGAATATATTCACCATCTCATGATTACTATCATCTATTTGCTGTCGAATGCTTGCCAACGAATTATGGGTTAGACCCCCATTATTTTGAGGCATTTGTCTTGACATTTCCCCTACGCCAGACCCTTGTCGATTTGTTGTGGTAGTAGTCATGCCTACCATTCCCTGAGTGTTGGAAGAATTTCCAAAAGGCAAGAAAGGCTGGTTAACATATTGGTTGAACATGGTCGAACCAATAGCAGGAACTGTCGAGTTATTCAAATAACCGTATGGCATCCCAAAAAGAGGTTGTATTGCCTGCGGTACTGGTCTAACACTGGAATTCCTTGCACTCCCAGGCGATGCTTGAACTTCTGGAGCACTTTGAACCACTGGGTGTTCATGTACTACAGTGCTTGGAACAGCTTCTCCCTGCGTGTTGGCCATTGTCATTCCAGTACCCGCCCCAACGGTAGCATTATTCATCCATGGGATGTTAACTACCTCCACGTTCGTGCTTGTCGACACATTCGCACTAGCAACACTTGGTATCGTGGCACTATTATTCGCGCTGACACTCATGTTTCTTTGTCGTGATACACTAGAAACACTAATTTTTTCACTTCTTAGACGCATAAAACCATCGTTTAAAAAACGAGTTACTTTAAACTCGTCCCACCGGGCGTGCCAATTTGTTTACTGGGAAATTTGGTTTCGTAGTGTATTTCTACCAAATTCGGCAAAGTAACAAATAATTAGTTCAAACGATTACGAGATCGACGAGTTATGTGGTAATCTCGTTTTCAAAGCAACGGTTTTAATATAATAACGGTCAAAAATTCGACGCGTTATTAGTTTTTAATGTTCTTGGCCTTGAAAGCCATTAATCATTGTGATCTTTTGACAATTTTGAATATAGTAATTTCAACTAACAAATCAATTGTTGTCGACATGGCATTAATTCTTAAAGTAAGCAAGATTGGCCGTCGAAAGCCAATAACTTGATCAACAAGTAATTAGACATAAAATTAAATGGAGTATGGAAATACAGTGTTATGTACATACATTCATGAATTTAAACATACAAATTTGAAATGACGTGGAAATGTAAAGCAAAGCATCTAAATGACTGCAATTAAATGAAAGCATTCAAAGAACATGAATTAAAAGAAAGCTTGTAAATAGCAGTTTTTAAGGTAAGTGATAGAAAAGGTAAATTGCTGAAATGTAAAGAAATTACATAAAAGCGTGAAACGTAAATGGCAGTGAAGTAAAGAACATGAAATAAAGTACTGGAATTGAAAGAATACAACTAATAACTGATTTTCAAAAGAAATAGGAATGCAGAAAAATAAGAACAGATAAGTTCGAAAACTGTAAAAGAAATAAAGTCTGAATGCAGTAAGTTTTTAAAGTAAAATGCGTAGACAAAATGTAAAGTTGCAGATAAGATAAATGAAAGAACAAAGCAATAATTGAAAATAGACTTGAATTGGATAAATTGCAGAATGATAAGGTTTGGAAGACATACAATGATCGTTTTCCTTTAATCTGCTTCGCCGTCGAGATGTTAGGAATTTAGATCATGTATCCAACCTGATTTACATCGTAAAAGCTACTATTTATAGACAAAAAATGCAAAAAACTACTATCATCCGATCTGACACGTGTACGGACATAAGATCGGTAGTTGATTTCACTAAAACTACTTAATCTCGATAGTACTACTTCCCCTCAAGATGTACATGTGTTGCCTAATGCCTAAGCCTAACTCGACCACGCCTATATTGACATCTTCGACGTTTCTTGCCCTCCGTCGAACAACCGTCAAGTCACTTGGTCTTTTTAAACCTAGCCACTTTTTGATCACTCATTCTGACTCTTTGTGTCTCCACCTGTCGATTTCTTGGAATCCCGTCGATAAACTCAAATCTGAAATTTGGCACTTAACACTAAGCCATGCACTTTTTGTGACAAGGTGCTTGGTAACAAGATTGTTGCTGCCCCCTGAGAAAGACTAGACCTGGTGAAAGAAGGACTGGTTACGATAAAACATGAGGGGGGAACAGGCTTTTTGCCAAGGACTACATTGCTGAGAAGATGTTTAAGGAACTCTGTTTCCCATCGAAAGAGGGCCTGATCATAAAGCTTCTAGGAAAGAATGTTGGTTTCAAAACTATGGAATACAAGCTGGCTACCACGTGGAAGCTAATGGGAGGTTTTGATCTCATGGATGTAGACAAGGTTTTTGCATGGTGAAGTTTGACTTGGAAGAGGATCGGAGCAAGGTGATTGAGGGTGGCCCGTGGATGGTGTTTGGTCACTTGATGTTACTTAAACTACCTAATTCTTTAGCCCTTTCTTTTGAAAAGGGATAAATAATGCATCCCATCTTCTACTTATCTTTATTTTCTGATTGACTTGATAGTGACACTGTGACAGTACTGCTCTCTTTATTTGGAGAAACATGAAGACGTCTGTGGGTTTCATGTCTATCACAATTTCAAATTAGGGAGCTTTTTCTGCTTTTTATTTCTTTCAAGCGTTGTTTAATTGGTTCTTCTCTAGCTAGATAACTTTTCTTGCATTGGGCTTTTGCTTATAGATTTGACAAGGCACAAACATAATGGAATTAATGACCAATTTTGATAACCACTACGATGGATTAGATTTCTAATTTTGGAGGTTTCTATTTATATAAGCAAGTGGATTGACCATAATCTTTTGTCGACCTTAGCACGTATAACTAATTAAGTAATGTCGACAAGGTCAATGGCTCACCATATGGTAAGCACTCGATTAGCAAACTGCGAGTGCAAACCATTATATAAATCGTATTCATATTTGGCGGCAGGTATCTTATGATTTTTTTTTTTGTGTAAATCCCAAGGGGTCTAGTGTAATCTCGTATTCTTTGTATTGGATTGAGATATCATCCCTTCATCCTAAATTTTCTTTGTTAAAACAAAATTTAATTTGGTGTATCTTATGATCTCAGTGCCTCAAAATCATGTCTAATATATGAAATACGTGCACGGTCCATCCAATTATTGAAAAAAAAAGGAAAAATAAAGAAAAAGAATCATTGGGAAAATGTCGTACTTATTTTTATTAACAGCAAAAGGAAATATATTAAGAATGGAGTAGAAGGTTACATTTATATATATATATATATATATATTAGATTAATCGGTTAAAACATTAGTAAATACACAACAGTTTTTTTTTTTTTTACTGTTTCGATAGATCCAAACTTTTAAGAATTTACTAAACTTAATTATCTAGTGCTCTTCACGGTATGCAATGATAGCATTATTGTTGGCACATGAAACCCACAAACAAAATGTTGACATGCATGAAAAAAGTTCCATCCCTCCTGAAAGATGTATTTATAAGTGTTTTAAAAACCGAATCGATCTTGTCTACGGTTATTTGAATTTTGAGCGGTTCGATCACCGGTTCATGTCGATTCGAGCAGTTTACAGTAATTAGACCATGATTCGAAGGTCTTACCGATTCAATATCTGATTTGGTTTTTAAAACATTGGTACCGCCAGCTCTACTAATTAAAATCACAACACACAATATTATTCGTGTTATTAATTGTTTTATTGCAAAAAAAATAAATTAATTAAAAGAGCAGTGGAAATGCTGTCTAATTGAAAACAGTCATTTTATTACAACAGTATTAAAAATCTTCCCGTCACACTATATGTATTTATAATTTTTCAAAATATTATTATTGGGTTGATTATATAAGAAAAATAAAATGTATGTATTTTAGTACAAATGAGAAATTTTTTGCCTAGAATGATTAAATTTGAACGCTAATTAAATACATTCAAGTTGCTCGCTCCCCGTATCCCATATTGCCCCCCGTCCTTGTTCTCGATCTCCGTTGAGATCTGTAACCATAAAATTTATTAAATAAGCAATATATACAGTTTAAACACCACAATCTAATGTTTTCACTTCTCAAACTCACCACGATCTACGCGATTTGGACCTTGGGCACTTCTTTCAAACTTTGTTGGTTTTTTTACAAAAAGAGACAATATTTGTAATATATGTATACATATATTTAAGGGTATTCTTGTAATCTAATCGGGGATGGAGACCCTATGGAGCAAGGAGTATGACCCATGTCCCCGAAATGCCTTCAGGTGAATTTTCCTCCCCGTCCCGGTGTTTACTGGAATATTTGGTTTATAGTATATTTCTACCAAATTCATCAAATAAAACAAATAATTAGATTTTCAAACAATTCTATGATTGACGAGTTACGTGGTAATCTCGTTTTTTGCAAACAACGGTTTTTCAAATGCCTAACGGTCAAATTTTGGACCGGTTTCAAATCTTCATTATCTTTGACTTTTAGACCAAATTGTTATATTCTGCCAATTTTATTTAAGGGATGCCAACTAACAAATGGATTGTTTGTTGGAGTGGCACTGAATGTAAAGCAAGCAAGATTGGCTGTCAAAAGCCAATAACTTGACTAACAAGTAAATAGACGTAATTCTTAACAGATAGCATAAAATGCAGTGCTGTGAACATGAATTTATGAATTTAAACATAGAGAAGAAGATGAATGCAGAAGTGTAAAGGAAAGCATTTAAATGATTGAAAATCAAAGAAAGCTTTTAAAGAACATGAATTAAAAGAAGGCTTGTAAATGACTTTGAAATGTAAATGACAAGAATTGTAAATTGCTGGAAAGTAAAGAGAAATGAAACAAAGTACAGGAAATGAAATGATTGGGAAATATGCAATAAGAAAAGAAACTTAACAAAAATGCAGAAATGAACAGAGAAAGCAAATATAAGTTCAAAAAACAAAGTTCAATGCAGTAAAGATTAATACTAAAAATGGAAGGAAATTGCATAACATGTAAATGAATTGCAAGAAAGTAAAATGAAGAACAATACGAGAATTGAAATAAATTGAATTGATTGCATTGCAGTTAATAAAAAGGGGTGGAAGGTATACTTTGATCGTGTTTCCTTTAATCTGCTTCGACGGATAAGATGTTAGGAATTTTAGATCAAGTATCCAACCTGAATTACATTGTACGAACTACTATTTATAGGAAAAAATGTAAGAAAACTACCTATCATCCTACCTGATCACGTGTACGGACACAAGATTAGTTCAAAGCCCCTTTAGACTCAACCTCTAAAGGTTGTGATTTCTATTGGACTCACTTCCTTTCCCATCAGGTATTCCCTGCAGGATTACCTGGTTCGACAGATAATTCTACATTTGTTTGTTTGCCCAATGCCTCTTCCAACAACTGCGGCCTACTACAACCCATTCCTGGCGCATTTTCTAACAAGAAAGAGGACATTCTCTTGGACTGCATCGAACTCAAGCAAGAAGGCATTGATGGCATCCAGAAAAAGAATGAAACACGCAGGTCCTCGGTCGATCTTACCCCCTTTACAGCTACTATAGGTGTATCACAAGACTATGTGACATGGTGGGTTAGGTACTACAAGAAGTTCCACCCTTCTTTTGACGAGTGTGTGAAAAGATTTGTTGATCCCACTGTGCAGGAATAGGACCCCTCGACCAAGACCAAAGATGAGCACTTGAACGATTTACGTAGCTTTGAAAAATTCTATAAGGTGAAATGCGATCCTAGATATCCTCATTATATTATTCGACAGGTAAGTAAAATGACTGCCAAATCAAAAGAAGCACACGACAACAAATGGGGCATAAAAGCTTTAAAACATTACAAAACAACAGGGCAATCACTTGTGAAACTCCGTTGTCCTGAACCAGTGCCTTTACCTTGTGCAAATTTTGGTTTGGCTGATCCATTTCCAGGTAAACCGACAAGAGCTGGTAACTTCCTTGCGTTAGAAAGATTTCAATATCATTCTAATATCAATAACTATGATAACAAAGAAGTTACTTTCGCTGGTCGGTTTGCTTTGCCTTTTGAACAACATAATGAAGCTGTTAAGTTCATTTCCCAGTTTTCCGAAGGTAGTTAGTATACTTTGTTTTCTTTTCTAACAACCTTTTTGCCTCTTGCTTACACTTTATGCTTTGTCTCAGCTCTGACTTTGAAAGAGCCCTTGAAATGCAAACAAACAAGTGACAAAACCCCAGAGGCTAAAGAAGAAGAAGAAGAAGATGATGATGAGGATGATGATGACGAATCTCCTCTCCAATCAAAACCAACCAGCAAGAAACCCTCCAAATCCTTGGTTCAGAAACTAGGTACTGGCAAAAAAACCAGTCGTGGCAAAGAAAAAACCTGCAAGGTCGAAACGTTTGACCAACACCTCTCAACAGGAATCCACAAGAGAAATGCAAAACCAACTACTACTGAGGCTAAACCCAAAAAACGCAAGTTGATTTTAGTTGATTCTCCTTCGCGCTCGACACCTCAAATGGTAATCACTCTATTTTACTTTTATAATGCTTTTTCATGACCCATCAAATATTAATATTTCAAACCTTTACTTCTCAGTAATCCCTTGTAGAGAAATCCACTTCAGCAAGTTCGGATGACACTTTGATAGTGGAGCATGTAAAGGTATATCGTACTTTTCACTTTCACTTGATGGTCAGCTCACATTACACAACTTGTTGCTTACTTTGTTTCTATTGTTTCTGGAAACAAAGGCTGCTTCTTTGAAGAAATGTGTTTCTGAAGAATTCACTTCAAAAAATCCTCCCTCTGTCGAAGAAGTTGATTCGTCGAGTACTGAAAAGGTATTCTCCTTACTCACAAAATACTTGTGTTTGTGACTGTAAACATTGTCTTATCATATTTACTCAACAGGGCTCTCCTGAGCAACCAAACGTGGATACTTCTAATCAGCCCTTGCAAGTTATTTTTCCAACTGTTGTTCTTCCCCCCACTGAGGTGTTGCATTCATTTTACTACTTTATCTGCATTGAAACAACAATTTATTCCTTATTATCTTGATTTTCTTTTCCATAAGGGGTCCCAGAGACTCAACCTGAACAAGTGACCGAAGACCCTTATGCTATGGATGTCGATGTGGTTGCACCAACCCTCTCGACAGAAAATCCATCTTTGACTTCCTCTCAAAAAGATGATCCCATAACTTCTGAGGAAACAATTCTTGCCCCCCAAGCCATTGAGAAGGTATCTCCCATGGTGATTAGGTCAGACAGTTTTGATATAGATCTTCTTTTCGACGATCTGACTCATCCTACTGCTCAGCCTGCTTCAACGACTAACCCTGTGTCAAAGAACACCAACATTGAAAAGGGTGATGTCAGAGTAAATGGGCTAATTGACTTACTTTTAGGATCCATCAGCAAGATTTTTCCTTTATCAGCTCGTTCTTCCACCCTGCCTGGGGACAATTTCACTGAGAATCTCAACGGATTGCTGGAAGAGGTAAAAGGCTTCTTCAAATATTCCTTTGATGACCTCTACCTCAATCAAGAAGTCAGAGGCAACCTAATTCGCACAGCCAATGAAATTCATAAGCTTCGCAAATGACTACCTCCACTCCATCGAGGTCATTTCAGTGCAATATATGAATTCATTGAAGACTTGACCCCCAAACTGCCTGAACTTGACAATAGCATTCTGCCATACCAGCAAGTTGTCAAGGAAAAACAAGAGCTTCGAGACAAGTTGGTAACTCTTCGCCTCAACAAGGCTACGTTGGTTGAAAAAGATGCCCCCAATCAAGCCAAAATACTCGAGCTGGAACAAACCATTGTGCGCCTGGAAACAGAGTTGGCCACTGCCAAGACTCAATTGCAAGAAGCAACCAAAGCCTCTTGTTCAGCAGAAATAAAGGCACTCGACCGACAACTGTCCACCAGCACTGTCGAAGCAAAGTCTATTTTGTCGAAGGTTGAAGATCTTGAAGTCAGCTATGTGAATGCTGAAACTGCCAAGGAAGAATTTGCCACGGCAAGGGAGGAAATAAAAAAGACTCCACTTTAGTTTCTTTCTGTTCACTTAGGATTTCTTTACTTATGTATGTCGAGTATTATATTTGTTCGACCACAACTTGTACTTCACTGACGAACTGCATTTGATTTGACATTCAATCATTTGATCATTTCACCGTCCAACTTGCAAGTTTACGTTAAGTTTTAGTTTTCAGTTTTGTGGCCATAAATGATAATTAAAGCCATTGACCAATCAAATTGACTAAAAAAACTTAAATCTTAACGTCATTTTGCGCTATAAATAGAGGCATGGATTTGCGTTTACCATCTTTACAACAAAGCACTTGCCCTCCATTTTGCACCATAGTTCTCAGAACTCCCTTCATCTTAACTTCAGAATTTCTAAGAAACCCTTCTTTCTAGTTTAAACTTCAAGCAGAAAGTCCCAACTCGAGTTTGCCCTCAGCAAACCAAACTTGCATGTAAAAACAACAATGGAGACTACCTCCAATCCCTTTACCCCTTTCTTTCTTGGTTTTGCTTGCTTCATATGGGAACCAGGAGGTTACATTTTCTGGACTTTTTTTGAAGGTCTCTGTTTCAATGGTGAAACGCCCACTAGGTTTTGGTAATTTTCCTAATACCAAACAATGAGTTTTGGTAAGTTGTCTAATGTAGCTTACCAAAATCATTGAACTATGTGACAAAAGGAAAAGCTTGAGTCAGTCTAACTTTCTGTAGCTTTGCGCTACTTCACACCTCATGTTCAAAGTTTCAACGTGAAGGTTCGCAAAACCACACGAAACAAGAGAAACTATGGTACGTCTAGGCCTATTATCAAGCGCATTGTGGCACCCACGACTGTTTCTCTTTTGTCTTCAGCTATTCTTTTGCTCGCATAGAGCTCGCCAACCCTCATTGACATTTTCAAACTTTAACTTCACATCCCTGTCGATTAGGGTGTCCTTGCTTTGAAGCATCTCATTCAGCCTGACAATATTATCACCACGTTTCACCCGAGTGTTATGTCAGGGAGATTGCTTCTGCTTCCCATGTTTCCTTCAACTTCTTAAGCTCCTTACTCAACAAATTTGGAACCTGAACATGGTGAAGCTTCTACTACTAAATTTAATTGTAATAGCGTAGAATTAGCAACTTGCTTTATGATTTGTATTTCCAGGCTAAAAGCCTATTCGACAATGTATTGTAAATTGTCAATTGGCCTATGAATAAAGTATTTGAGTTTATTTTCTTTAAGGCTGAACTTTTACTTCACACATTGTTGGTCTATATGACTTTAAATATTTGCCATTAATAGACTTAATTCTAAAATCAGAATTAACTTCGACAAGTGCATAAGCATTTCCTGAGAATACTTGAATAACCTTAAATGGCCATTCCCACTTTGGGGACCAATTTCCAAATTCTCGACACTTTTTGTCCATTAGCAGTATGACTTTCCAAACTAAGTCACCGACCTTAAAACGCTTATACTTGACTCGACTATCATAGAACTTAGCTATTCTTTCTTTTTGTCGAATCAAGTGTTCTAATGCAATAACTCTCTCATCATGTACTTCATTAAATTCATCAAACATTGAGTTCCAATACTGGTCTACTGGTAACTCATCTTGTTTTTGAATCCTTAGTGAACCAAGGTTTATTTCGATAGGCAAAACAACATTTATTGTCCATATACTAATTTATAAGGGGTTGTACCTGTCGATTCCTTGGGAGAGTTTATGCATGCCCAAAGAACTTGTTCTAAAGTTGTATGCCAACTCTTTGGATATCTGCCAATGTGTTTCTTTATCAAACCAATGATGATTTTATTCATGGCTTCGACTTGACCATTTGCTTGAGCATAATATGGTGTCGAAGTAACCATCTTGAACTTTCTTGATTCAGCATACTCGACAACTTTGTTTCCTACAAACACAGAACCTTGGTCTGTTGTTATTGTTTGTGGTATGCCAAATCGACAAACAATGTGATTTTCAATAAAATCCACAATGTCTTGTTGTGTTGCTTCTTTCAGGGCTATCGCCTCTACCCATTTGGTAAAACAGTCAGCCCCTACAAAAATGTACTTATGACCCTTTGAAGAAGTAGGGTAAATTTGACCTATGAGATCCAATGCCCAACCTCTGAAAGGCCAAGGCTTAATGATGGAATGTAACTCACTAGCAGGAACATTTTGTATATGGCCATGTTTTTGACACTCTTCGCAGGATTTTGCAAACATGATGCAATCCTTAACCAATGTTGGCCAATATACCCTTTGTCTTCTCAATACCCATTTCATCTTTTCGCCTGCTTGGTGAGCACCACAAGTCCCCTCGTGAACTTTTGCCAAGGCCAAATAAGCATCTTCTTCACTTAGGAAAGTTTCCAAATTTGCACCAACAGATTTTCTATACAAAGCTCCTGCATGCAAAATGAACTTAGTTGCTTTGTATTTAATTTTCCTGTCGACATTTGCACTTGGGTTTTCCAAATACTCAATGATTGGCCTTCGCCAATCATTAGTGTTCGACACATTAGAAACGAAGATGTCTCTTTCGTCTAAAGATACAATAACTCATGAATCTCTATGAATTCTGTCAACACTTTCGACGACAATTTATATCCTGAGGCTATTTGGGCCAATTCATTAGCCTCTTCATTTAGCTCTCAAGGAATGTGTTTCATTTCAACACTGTCGAACTGCTTCATTAACTTGCTAGCCACTTGACAATATTTGACAAGATTATGGCAAACACATTTATACACTTGAGTTAATTGCCTAATTACCAATTGTGAGTCCCCAAAAACTTTGACAGTGCGAGCTTGTATTTTTATCAAAATTTTCAAACCCATAATTAAGGCTTCATATTCAGTCTCATTGTTAGAACAGGCATATTTTAATTCAAACATTAATTTAGTTGGTACCCTTAAGGGTGATATAATCAAAACACTAACACCATTTTTATGTCTTGAGCCATCAAAATACAAATGTCAGGGCTTCAAATCAACTAGCCCTGTCAGTTCTTTTATTTCTAAACATGGGTCGTTCGTCAAGAAGTCAGCAATTGCTTGACCTTTAACAACCTTCATAGGTACATATTGCAAAGAAAATTCAGACAGTGCAAGTGTCCACTTTCCAATTCGACCATTTAGAATTGGTTGGGACAACATGTACTTGATTACATTTGTTTTTGACATAACTAAGACATTACAAGGCATCAAGTAATATTTGAGTTTTGTACAAGAAAAATACAGTGCTAAAGACAGCTTCTCTATGACACTATATCTAGTTTCTGCATCTTTGAGTACTTGACTGAGGTAGTAAACAACTCTTTCAACATTGTTCTCATCTTCCTGAGCCAGTAAACAACCTATGGTTTCTTCTGATGTAGAAATGTACAAATTCACTGGTCTATGTGGCTCTGCAGGCATCATGACCGGTGGGCTTGTCAAATACTGCTTGATTTAGTCGAAAGCTTCTTGGTGCTATTGATTCCATACAAAAGCTTCCTCTGCCTTGAGTTTCACCAAAGGAGCAAAAGCTCTTGTTCTTCCTAAGAGATTTGATATAAACCTTTTGAGAAAATTAACCTCCCCCAAAAAGGATTGAAGTTCCTTTTTGTTGGTTGGTGGTTTAGCTTCCAACACGGCCTTAGCTTTGTTCTCGTCTACTTCAATGCCTTTTTTGTGCACCAAAAAGCCCAAGAATTTGGGAGTGGAAACCCCAAAACCACACTTCCTAGGATTCATCTTCAAACTATGCTTCCTCATTTCTTGAAAAGCTCGTCCAAGATGATTCAAATGTTCCTCTTGACTCTTAGACTTGACGATAACATCATCGATGCAAACTTCCATGAATTTGCCTATCATTTCATGAAAAATAGTATTCATTGCCCTTTGATAAGTTGCACCGGCATTCTTCAAACCAAAGGGCATAACTATCCACTCATAAGTTCCAATTGAACCTGGACACCTAAAAGCAGTTTTAGGCACATCTACTTCAACTATGAAGATCTGGTTGTAACCAGCATGTCCATCCATGAAACTTAGAAGCTCATGACCAGATGCTGCATCCACTAGCATATTTGCTATGGGCATTGGGTATTCGTCTTTAGGAGTAGCAGCATTCAAATTCCTAAAATCGACACATACCCTCATCTTGTCATTCTTCTTTATGACAGGCACTATGTTCGACAACCACTCAACATACTTAGTTGTGCGAATAAAGTTAGCCTTCAACAAGCATTCAACTTTCTCATTGATTTTCAACACAATTTCAGGAGCAAATCTCCTACTAGCTTGTTTGACAGACTTACAATCAGGTTTTAGAGGCAACTTATGTTCCATAAGTTCTCTACTTAGACCTGGAATCTCATGGTAATCTCAAGCAAAACAATCTTTATACTCAGATACTAATTCCACAATCTGCCTTTTGAATTCATCTGACAGTAAAGCACTAACATATATTGGCCTCTTCCTGTCGACATCCCCTAGATCTATTTCCTCCAAAGGATCTTCTAATTCAAACCCACTCTTATCCTCATGCCCTTTTTCAAATCCCAGATGGCCATCATTGAATATGCAATCAGCCAATACACCTTCTTCTGCGTTTGGCTGTTGGTCGGCCTCACAGGCCGACAATTGTGTTTGGTGATGTTCAAGACTCGTCAATGTTGTTTGGCCGATTTTCGTCGGCCTCATCCAGTAATTTGACCCCAAACTGCTCCAATTAGCAAGCATTTAGAGCCTCTTTATCAATAACACCACTCTGCACAGAAATGAGCTTCACCTTTGGATTATATACCTTGAAACCCACATGCATTTATTGCAAATAGCATGGGCTATCATCAGCTTCAATTATTTCAATCTCATCATGAGCGTTCCAAAGAATCATATTCTGGTGTACCGTCGAAGGAACTGCTCCAACTGCATGAATCCAATCCCTCCCCAACAGGATATTGTAGCTAGACCTTGAAGGAATTACTACAAACAAAGTAGATCTTTCGACTGACCCAACTTGCACATCAAGCATTACCACACCATCTGATGGTGAAGATCTTCCTCCAAAATCAGTAACCACTATATTGGTTGGCAGCAAATCTGTTTCATCTTTACCTAGTTTCTTGAACATGGCTCTTAGGATCAGGTTGACAGAAGCTCCCCCATCGACTAACACCCTGTTAGCAGGCTTACCTTCAATCATTGCCTTAATGTGCAATGGTCGAAGATGGTTTCTTTATTCATGAGTTGGCTTGTCCAGTCGAGCGAAATTATCAAAGATAGTAACCATATCTTGCTCAACAAATTGCCACCAGTAGGAAAATCTTGAAACTCCTCTTCATTAGGAACTTCTACAATAAACTCATAATTAGCTTCATATTCATATTCTGCTGGCAATACTGAAACCAAGTTTACATTGAACTTAGTAAACTCTTCTTCTGTAGTTGTTTCTTCATTTTTCAAGTGGCTTCCTAGCCTTAAGTTTTCCTTGTCAAGGATGCAATCTTCAGACCCCAAATCCGACAGAGTTGTTCTCATTGCCATTATCAGTTCATCCAAGTCTTTGTCCAAACTGGTATCAGGGTCAAACTATTCTTTATCATTAAAGCCAATTGGGTCTTCTGGATTGTCTAATGCCTCAATGACCTCTTCCATAGACATGTCTATTTTGACAACATTTTCTTCCACAGGCTCCATTGGTTCATCAAGCAGGTCGGAATCATTAACTATGATTCTCAATTCCTCCATTGATACATTACTGTCAGTGTCTTTAACTGGAGCTGCTCGAACATCAAATTTGCCTCGTTCTATGGCTAACTTCTCGGCTTCAATCAAACCCATTGGCCAAGGCTTTCTTTCCTTTGCGGCTAATGGAGCCTTGGCAGTATTGCTATTCTGTTTGAAACCTGCTTGTGGTGCTTGTCCCCGTGCTTTAAAAGTCTGACCCCTCTTGTAGTTATTGCCTTTCACATCCACTACCACACTTTTCAGTTTTGGACCAGGCTCCTTAGGAAATGGCACCTTCTGTATCCTAACCATGAAACAATTCTCATGTTGAGATTTCTCCAGTTCAGCAGCTTTCATTTTCTGCTTTGAGCTTGCCTTATCCTCTGTTGACAATGCTTTTGACTCTTCGACAGTGGTGCTTTCTTCACTTGGTCACCTCTAGGATAACGCACTCTCCCATATTGGTAATCTTCATCCCAAAATGGTATTTGTCGAGGATTACTTCTTCTAGCCCTCACCCTATTTCTCAATTTAGGGCAACGGGCCTTAGCAGAATTCTCAACCCATTTGTTCACCACAACATTAGCGTCAGGCTTCCTAGTTCTGCTTGTCACTCGACCAAGAAATGCTCCATGGTTGCTTCCTATATATTGATTCCCTTGAGGACTCAAATAACCATCCACCAACAGCTCGATTGGGCCTATTTGCAATAGGCCTCTTCACCTGGTTAGTTGGAACATGCTTCACGTTCCTATTCACATAACCAGTTTGCACATGCTGACGAACATTTGTCTTGTCACCTTTCTTTCCTTCTGAGCAGCCCTTTCGTCGAAGTACTTGTCACAATGTGGGCACAACTTTAACTGCCCACGATTGTTCTTTCACTTTAGAAAGTCCTCGACAGTCTCATGAGGCTTGGGGTAAATGTCAAAAGGGTCTTCTACATCTACCACATATTTCTGCTTGGCAATGATATTCACCATGTTGCAACCTCTTGCAATCTGGCCTTCCACAGTTGCTATGCCTTGGCCAAATGGATCAGTATCCACCTTCATGCTACGCTTCTGCTTGTCAGCAAACTTTATCCTACCTTCTTTTAGAGCTTTTTGAATCAAATCCCTGAAACAAAAACATTCATTAGTAGGATGGTGATCAATGCATTTTAATGCATCTTTTATAGCTTTGCACTTGGTGTTCTTAATTGTGTGTTTTGCCCAACAACTACTTTTTAATATGGTTTTATATCTTTGGGTCTTGATTGGGCTTTAGTGGACTTATTTGCTAATTTTTGGATTTTGTTACATCCTGACCCATATCGCTTCTATAGGCCATAACTTGGGCTACACTTGTCCGATTTCAGTTCTCTTTGTGACGTTGGAAAGCTAAGAAGCAGAGCTACAACTCTTATGTTGGCACCGAAGCCCAGTTTTTTCGTTTTGAAGGTCGAAAATTCACTTTACTGCTGCAGGCGAGGTTCACTACGAGTTTTGGATCAATTACTCATGCGATTAGTTGTTATTGGGCTAATTAATCTCTTTTGGGCCCTTCTCTTTGGTCATAAATTTCAGGTTACCTAGGTTAACCTAAGGAGACATTATAAATAGGATTTTTAGAGTCTTAGGATTTACCTTTTGATTACTTTTGAATATTTTGTCGTTTTAGAGTTTTAGCAATCTTTTCTCCTTCTCCCCTTCTTAATTTCGTTTTTGTCAAATCCTTCTATGGAAGGCTAAGACCTTAGATTAATTCATTGGTTAGGGAGTTTTTGTAAGGATCTTGAGGTTTGATTATTATTGTTAATTTCGATTTTTGTGTTTCTATTTCTTTTCCTTTTGATCTTTCATCTCTTTAATTTCTGTTTGCAAATACGTTTTGGGTATTGATGCTTAATCATATCAACTTCGTTTTTGCTCTCTGATTTGAGATTATTTGAATTAAATTGAACGCTTGCTTTAGTTTATTTCGAATAGAGATTATTAGGATCTATAACGCTTAGTTGTAGGTTTGATTGAATTCGGTTATTAGATTGATTGTGTTCTTGCGACGCTTGTTCCTTAATCATGATTAATCGATTCTGTGATGCTTAGTTGATGCTTAATTAATTCTGTATTACAGTAGGAATTCTTATAAAGTTAATTGACGCTTGATTGATTAATTTTATGGTCAAACAAGAATAGAATCACGAAATAGAATAATCCTTTGAAACCTGTGATAGATCCAAATATTTATTATCTTGAACCAGTGGATTAGTCCTTTTTATATATTGATATTTAAATCTTCTATAACCTGTTTCTTGAATCGAAATCTTCCCAACTTTATTTCTTTGCGTGTTCTTGTTATTGGTTATTGTTAATTAAAGATCCCTGTGAGACGACCAAGGTTAACTGCCTTGTTACTGCATTCTTATTTTATTTATTTTGACCCGTGCGCGACAGCGGATCAAATTGACGCCGTTGCCGGGGATCTCTGATCAATAGTTGCCAATTCAAGGACCCTACTAACGTCTCTAACAATTTGTTTTGTGTTTTTGGTTGTGTTTCAGGTCTTAACATCGGATTTGGCATTGATTAGTAAAAAAATCGATTTTCGATCAGCTTGCTCGGATTGCTCCGAAATTTGGCCAGAAAATCCGGAAAAAATCAAGGATCCAAAGTCCCATATCAGAAACTGATATAGGGAGTATAGGCTAAAAATCTGAAATTCCATCGTTTAGACCGCTTTTTTATTTTTTTTATTTTTTCGTTTTTCCAAAAAAATAGCGTAATCTTTATTTGATTTTTAGAGATTTTTGGTGCTGTTTTTAGATTTTTTTAGATTTTATTTGATAAGGTTTCTCAATTTCTTTAGTGTTTTAGCTATTAGGACATTGTTGGTATTTTCTGATTTGTTAGTTTATGATGCATGACTAGTAATAACATAGGTAGTGATCATATAGGTGATAGTGATAGTGATAATTATAGCTTATTTAGTCATACTCTCTTTGATTCTAATTTTGATTCTGATTTTGATTCTGATACAATGGCTGCTAGAACATTAAGGGAACTTGCTGCACCTGATGTCACTTATAATGATTTATGCATTGAATACCCTGATGTTGAGGTGCCTTTTGAGCTTAAATCTGGCTTAATACATTTGCTTCCTAAGTTTCATGGTCTAGCAGGTGAAGATCCTCACAAACATCTTAAGGAGTTTCATATTGTATGCTCCACCATGAAACCTCAAGGTGTCCTGTACACCACATCAAGTCGAGGGCTTTCCCATTCTCATTGCAAGACATCGCCAAGGATCGGTTGTACTACCTTCAACCAGGTTACGTGACAAGTGGAATGAATTGAAGAAGTTGTTTCGAGAAATTCTTCCTCGCCTCTAGAGCCGCCGATCAGAAAGGAAATATGTGGCATTAGGCAGATTGCGAATGAATCTTTGCATGAATACTGGGAGAGATTCAAAAAGCTGTGTGCAAGCTGCCCTCACCATCAGATTTCTGAACAGCTTCTCATCCAGTATTTTTATGAAGGCTTGCTACCTATGGACCGAAACATCATGGATGCTGCTAGCGGAGGAGCACTTGTGGATAAAACCCCAGCAAATGCAAGAAGCCTGATTGAGAACATGTCCATTAATTCTCAGCAGTTCACTACCAAAAACAATTCAGTGGTGCTGACAAAAGGAGTCAATGAGATACAGGCTGCTGAACACAAGAACTTAGAGACCAGGCTTGATAAACTTATTTCATTGGTGGAAAAGTTAGATGTAACTTAAACTTATGCAGCGAGAGTTTGTGGTATTTGCATCTCTACAGAGCACCCTACAGATGCATGTCCTACATTGCAGGAGAATGACAATGTTAATGCTCCTCAGGCCTATACAGCAAATATATTCAATGACAGGCCCCAGCCCAACTATGATCTGTCTTCCAACAGGTACAACCCCAATTGGAGAAACCATCCAAACATGAGATGGGAAGATGCCTCTACACAAAGAGCCTCAGCCGCAACCTCGCCTCTAATCGCCAAATTTCAAAGAAAATCTGAACCTTCTTTGGAAGACCTTGTTAAGCAAATGGTAGTCCAAAATCTCCAATTTCAGCAGAGAACAGATTCAACCATTCAGAATTTAGAGACAAAAATTGGACAGCTAGCAACTTCCATTAATCAGATGCAGTCTCAGGGGTCGGGCAATTTGTCTGCTCAACCAGTAGTGAATCCAAATGTCAGTGCAAATGTCAGTGCAATCACTCTCAGATCTGGAAAAGCAGTTAACACTCCAGAACCTCCTTCAGCAGAAAATGCAAGTGGCAGCAGCAGAAAAAATGATAAGCCAATTTATGCACCTACTTCTCCTGTTGATGAAGATGATGATGCACAACCTATACCACTTCCTTTTCCTTAAAGGGCTGTGATAACTAAGAAGATGGATGAGGCAGATAAGGACAAGGAAATCTTGGACATATTTAGGAAGGTTGAAGTGAATATTCCTCTCCTTGAAGCGATTAAGCAGATTCCAAGATATACTAAGTTCCTCAAAGAGCTGTGTACACAAAAAAAGAGGAGGAGGCTGAAGGGAAATGAAAAGGTTAACATGAGTCGCAATGTTTCTGCACTCATACAACCCATGATGCCCCAAAAGTGCAAGGATCCAGGAATTTTTACTATTCCATGTACCATAGGCGAAATTAAATTTGAAAATGCCATGCTGGATTTAGGTGCTTCCATTAATGTGATGCCTACACCTATTTTTAACTCTCTGGCTCTTGGACCTTTGCAGAATACAGGTGTTGTTATTCAGTTGGCAAACAGGAGCAATGCTCACCCTACTGGACTTGTGGAGGATGTACTTGTTAAGGTTAATGACTTGATTTTTCCTGCAGATTTTTACATTCTGGACATGGAGGGAGAGACACAATCCAGCAGGGCACCTATCATCCTAGGCAGACAATTCCTAAGAATAGCAAGAACCAAGATTGATGTCCATGCTGGAACACTCTCCATGGAATTTGGAGATGGCATAGTTAAATTTAACATCTTTAATGCTACTATGAAGCATCCCATGGAAGAGCCTTCTCTTTTTCAAATAGAAGTACTTGCTGACTTAGTTGAAGATACTCATTCTGATGTTACAAATTGCATGGTTGTGCCTGTTAATGTTACAAATGATGTTGCTACACTACAAGCTTCTGATGTAACTCCATCCACCAAGATACTTCCCTCCATTGAGCAGAAGAAGGATGTTGTGAAGAAGAAGAAAATCAAACACTTCCATATTTTCCATTCTCGCCTTAAAATCATGGCGGGTAAGCTTCGATCCAAGTGGATTGGCCCTTTTGTTGCAACTAGCACTTTTCCTTATGATGCAAAGGGAATAAAAAGTGAAGCCACCAGTAAAGTCTTCAAAGACAATGGACACCGCCTCAAGCTTTTCCATGAGAGCCCCGCACTTGAAGAGAAGACTGTAGAAGAGCTCCACTTGAAAAAGCCACCTTGAAGAGGGAGTTTTCTTTCCTTACTCCTTACTTTTATTTCATACTTGTTGCTTACATTGAGGACAATGTGTGATTTAAGTGTGGGGGGATCTTTTAGCGTAGTTTTGTTTTTGTTTTTTGTTTTGAGTTTTTTGTTATTATAAAAAAAAATTTGCATGCATTTTCATTAGATTTCTTGGTTTATATGAGTGGGGAGTGATTTCACTATTCTAGGACTACAGGTCTTGTGGCATGATATGGATGACTTCCTTGCATTCTTAGTGTGATAAGTTGGATTGGAATACTAAATTGTGCATCATTTGTGATAGATCATTGTCCTTGGTGAGATTTGGGCCTTATAATGGATGGAATACATTTTGCCATTCTCCTTCTTTCTTGTGTGATTTCACTTATGATTGTTGGTTACTCTAGAACTTGACTTGACTCTTGTTAAAACTCTTGTTCACTTGCATGCATTGAAATGATCTAGGCAATTTTTGTTCTTTTTAGCCACTAGCCAAATAAGCCTACCTTGCAATTATCCCTTTGTTTAGCCCCTTTGAGCCTATTTATCCCATTCGTTTGTTATATAGCTCATTACAAGCCTAAAAGTGTAAAACCATGATATGACCCAATCTTAGGGGATAAAGGAGCTTTGTTGTTTTGGAATTATCTTAATAATAAATATTGCATAAGTGTGGGGGGCTCAAGAATGTGGTTGTGTTAGAATATCTAATGTTGTGCTCTATTGGAAATTTGGCAAGTGCAAAAAAAAAAAATAATAATAATAAAAAATAGTGGGGCACAACATTTGGTTAAAAAAAAAAGAAAAGGAAAAAAAGAAAAGTGTGAAAGTGGAAAAATGGATTGAAATTTGGTTGAATTGTCCCCATGATTATTTGGCAATTGTTTTTCATTGCTCCTCTATCCTCTTTGATTTTATAACCTAGTTACTCCTTTCAATTATCTCACCTTGACCTTGGCCCCATTATAACCTTAATAAAGACCTTTTGATCTTTGTGTGCATGTGTTTCAAGTGTGGATGTTAGAGTCTTGTCAAGCCTATGGTAGTGCTAGCTTTCATGATGTGATTTGAGTGTAAATATTAGCCTAAACACTTGAGAGTTTGAGAGAAATATTTTTCTGTGAGGATTCTATCACTTTTGATGCATTCTTTGGTTATTCTATCCTCTTGTTTGCTTTAAAAGTAATAAGATGTTGTTCATGATTGCCATGAGTCCTTGAAACCTTGAATGAGAATTTTGCTTGCCACTATGCATCCTTGGGATTCATTGGAAATGCATATTTGCTTTGTTTTGACCATGAGTTTTGCTCGGAGTGCAAAAGCTTAAGTGTGGGGGAATTTGATCAATGCATTTTAATGCATCTTTTATAGCTTTGCACTTGGTGTTCTTAATTGTGTGTTTTGCCCAACAACTACTTTTTAATATGGTTTTATATCTTTGGGTCTTGATTGGGCTTTAGTGGAATTATTTGCTAATTTTCGGATTTTGTTACATCCTGACCCATGTCGCTTCTACAGGCCATAACTTGGGCTATACTTGTCCGATTTCAGTGCTCTTTGTGGCGTTGGAAAGCTAAGAAGCAGATCTACAATTATTATGTTGGCACAGAAGCCCAGTTCTTCCTTTTTGAAGGTCGAAAATTCACTTTACTGCTGCAGGCGAGGTTCACTGCAAGTTTTGGATCAATTACTCATGTGATTAGTTGTTATTGGGCTAATTAATCTCTTTTGGGCCCTTCTCTTTGGTCATAAATTTCAGGTTACCTAGGTTAACCTAAGGAGACATTATAAATAGGATTTTTAGAGTCTTAAGATTTACCTTTTGATTACTTTTGAATATTTTGCCGTTTTTGAGTTTTATCAATCTTTTCTCCTTCTCCCCTTCTTAATTTCGTTTTTGTCAAATCCTTCTATGGAAGGCTAAGACCTTAGATTAATTCACTGGTTAGGGAGTTTTTATAAGGATCTTGAGGTTTGATTATTATTGTTAATTTCGATTTTTGTGTTTCTATTTCTTTTCCTTTTGATCTTTCATCTCTTTAATTTCTGTTTGCAAATTCGTTTTGGGTATTGATGCTTAATCATATCAACTTCGTTTTTGCTCTCTGATTTGAGATTATTTGAATTAAATTGAACGCTTGCTTTAGTTTATTTCGAATAGAGATTATTAGGATCTATAACGCTTAGTTGTAGGTTTGATTGAATTCGGTTATTAGATTGATTGTGTTCTTGCGACGCTTGTTCCTTAATCATGATTAATCGATTATGTGATGCTTAGTTGATGCTTAATTAATTCTGTATTACAGTAGGAATTCTTATAAAGTTAATTGACGCTTGATTGATTAATTTTATGATCAAACAAAAATAGAATCACGAAATAGAATAATCCTTTGAAACCTGTGAAAGATCCAAATATTAATTATCTTGAACCAGTGGATTAGTCCTTTTTATATATTGATATTTACATCTTCTATAACCTGTTTCTTGAATCGAAATCCCCCCCAACTTTATTTCTTTGCGTGTTCTTGTTATTGGTTATTGTTAATTAAAGATCCCTGTGAGACGACCAAGGTTAACTGCCTTGTTACTGCATTCTTATTTTATTTATTTTGACCCGTGCGCGACAGCGGATCAATGGCCTAGAGCTCCATGGTATTTACAATAATTTTGACCATTGGAGTCTTCAGGCCCTTTAACCTTATGATCATTTGACAACTTAAGCTGCTTATCTTTTAACAAAATATCAAATATTTTACCAGCTTTAGTTACGTCAAATGTGTATGTTTTCTTATTCACATAGCCCATTTTCTCCTTCCTCTTGGAAGGTACTAACACTTGACAAGCATAAAGTGGCCCTTCTTTTAACTCAGCAAGGTTTACTTCTTGCTCAGCAGCAGCCTCATCTTCACTATCAGTTTGATCTTCTTCGACACAATTGACCTTCTCACGCCTAATAAACTTCTTGTTGTTTTTCTGGTTCTTTTCAGACTTGAGTTGTTCAATCTGTCGAACCTTTTCTCCTAATTGGGCAAGATCAACTGCATGTTGATTTACCAGTTTCTTTCTAATATAGTAATCCAAACCACTAGCGGCCATTTTAACAATTTTCGCTTCAGGAACAGGCGTAAAAGACATGCTCTTCATTTGTTTAAACCTAGAGATGTAATCATCTATAGACTCATTGTACATACGCTTAACATTGAACAGATCAGTCAAGTTGACCCTTAAATCGCCCCTGAAGAATTGATCATGGAACAATCCTTCTAATTGTGTCCAAGAATGGACTGAATTGGCCCTCAATATCGAGAACCAAGAAAATGCGTTCTTCGTCAAAGAACTTGGTAAAAACCTCATTCTCAAACCCTCCATAGTGGCTAATTCTCCTATTTCTATAGTGTGTCTAGCAACATGCTCGACAGTCAATTCTCTGCTGTCACCTGAGAACTTAGACAACTTGCACTTCAGCTTGTTGTACCCATTTTGGAAATGCAAATATGAAATATAGTCTAGTGGCTTGGCCAATATTAAAACCAAGCCTATTCAACATTTGCTCGACAGCTTGATTTATATTTTGCTCTATCTAGTTTCCCATGATATTGTGCCTGAGGTTGGCTAAACCTTGATGCACTGGAGCCCCTTGGTTTTGGTTTCTTTGCAACAACTGCACTTGGCCGTAAGCCAAGTTGTTCAAGTTTTGACCAGGGTTCTGGTTTGGTTGATTTACTTCATTCTGCACTATTATGGAGTTATTCATATCTTGTTGAATGCCCCCCATGCCCTGACCTTGAGGAATTACTCCTGGGGCTTGTTGAACATTTTCGTTCACAGGCGCTGCCAAACCTAATGTTTGATTTAGCCTTTGCATCTGCAAAGCCAATGCATTGCATGCTTAGTTCGTTGTTTCCATAAGAGGCGTAATCACCGCACCCATTTGCTGAATGAACATGTTCACCATCTCATTGTTACTATCATCAACTTGTTGTCGAATACTCACCAACGAGTTTTGTGTTAATCCTCCACTATTTTGGGGCATTTGCCTTTACATGTCCCCTGGTCCTGACCCTTATCGATTCGTTGTAGTGGTAGTCACACCTGCCATTCCTTGGGCATTGGCAGCATTACCAAACAACATAAAAGGCTGATTGGCAAGTTGATTTAAACATGGTTCAACCAATAGTGAGAACTGTCGAATTATGTAAATAACCATAAGGCATCCCAAACATAGGTTGTGTTACGTTCACTGTTGGCCTAACACTTGAATTCCTCGCGTTTCCAGGTGATGCTTGCACTTCTGGCGCATTTTGAACCACTGGGGGTTCATATACTATTGCATCTGGTATCGCCTCGCTTTGTGCGTTAGCCATTATCATTCCAGTGCCCATGCCAGTGGCAGAATTATTCATCTGTGGAATATTAACTGCCCCAGTGTTCGTACTGGTGGTCGACGCATTTGCATTTGTAACACTTGGAACTATGGCGCTAGCACTAGCGCTGCCACTCATGTTTAGTTGTCTAGACACGTTAGAAGCAGTAATTTTTCCACTTCTTAGATGCATAAAACCATTGTCTAAAAACGAGTTACTCTAAACTCATCCCACCAGGCGTGCCAATTTGTTTACTGGAAAATTTGGTTTGTAGTGTATTTCTACCAAATTCATCAAATAAAACAAATAAATAGATTTTCAAACGATTATGTGATCGACGAGTTACGTGGCAATCTCATTTTTTGCAAACAACGGTTTTTCAAATGCCTAATAGTCAAATTTTCGACCGGTTTCAAATCTTCATTATCTTTGGCTTTTAGACCAAATTGTTATATTCTGCCAATTTTATTTAAGGATATGTTTGGTTCCGAGAAGAAGTTGAGAAGAGAGAAAGAGGTGAGAAATAGTGTGAGAAGAGAGAAAGAAGTGAGAAATAGAATAGATTTGAGGTATTGATTGGTTTAAGAGAAATAGAAGAGAGAGAAGTGTGTTTAATTTTTAAAAAGACAAAAATATCCTTGTGCTAAAAATTAATTTATTTTTTGTTTGAATGTAATTTCTTATCAAAATTAATATATTTTTTATTTGAATTCAATTAATTAATTTATATAATTTTATTAATTTACTTTTTTTTATTTTAACTTTTAATTTTGATTTTAATTAATCTAGTTTTTTCAACCAACATTTTATTAGATTTATTAATTCAAAATTTATGTTGCTTTGAATTTAGTTTTATATCACTGTGTGCAAGACAACTAACGTTGGTCTGTTCCCGTGATTCACTTTGCTGGTCATTGTACAATTTTTTTTGTTTTACGAGACGGTACAAATTTTTAATGCATTGAATTATTATCAATTAAGGACATAAATGGAACTAAGCAAGAAATTAACAATTTCTCTTCTCTTTCTTCTCTATTTTGGAGAGATTGAAAAAAGTGGTGGGTCCCACTGATTTTTTTTTCTCTCCCCTATTTCTCCTCTAAACCAATCAAGAGAAATTTCTCATCTCTCTCCAACTTCTCTCTCACCCCACTCTCTCTTCCCAATTTCTCCTCAATCAATCACACCATAAGGGATACCAACTAACAAATGGATTGTTTGTAGGAGTGGCACTGAACGTAAAGCAAGCAAGATTGGCTGTCAAAAGCCAATAACTTGACTAACAAGTAAATAGATGTAATTCTTAACAGATAGCATAAAATGCAGTGCTGTGAACATGCATTTATGAATTTAAACTTAGAGAAGAAGATGAATGCAGAATTGTAAAGGAAAGCATTTAAATGATTGAAAATCATAGAAAGCTTTTAAAGAACATGTATTAAAAGAAGGCTTGTAAATGACTTTGAAATGTAAATGACAAGAATTGTAAATTGCTGGAAAGTAAAGAGAAATGAAACAAAGTACAGGAAATGAAATGATTGGGAAACATGCAATAAGAAAAGAAACTTAAACAAAAATGTAGAAATGAACAGGGAAAGCAAATATAAGTTCGAAAAACAAAGTTTAATGCAGTAAATATTAATACTGAAAATGGAAGGAAATTGTATAACATGTAAATGAATTGTAGGAAAGTAAAATGAAGAACAATACGAGAATTGAAATAAATTGAATTGATTGCATTGCAGTTAATAAAAAAAGGATGGAAGGTATACTTTAATCGTGTTTCCTTTAATCTGCTTCGACGAATGAGATGTTAGGAATTTTAGATCAAGTATCCAACCTGAATTATATCGTACAAACTACTATTTATAGGAAAAAATGTAAAAAAAACTACCTATCATCCGACCTGACATGTGTACGGACACGGGGTCGGTAGTTAATTTTACTAAGAAACTAACTAACTTCGACAGTAGCACTTCCTGTCAAGTTTTACATAGGTTTCCTAAAGCCCAAGTCTAACTTGACTGTTTCCATGCTGACATCTTCGACGCTTCGTTGGCTTCGTCGAATAACCGCCAAGTCTCTCAGTTTCTTAGACTTAGTCTATTTTTCATCACTCATTTTGGCTTCAAGCTTCCTTGCCTGTCAAATGCTTGATGCTTCGTCGAGTAGTCTAAATTGGAAATTTGGCACCCAACACCCGGCAGGAAAAAATTCCCCACTTGTGGGGCGCCGAATAGAATAGTCTTCATGGGAATCCCTACTTACAAGTGCAAATTGACATACCTAGCCTCATCGTGATGTTCAAAAGCAAACCAGATACACATTGATTGTAACTTCCTACTCCTCCCCTCAATTATTTATGTATTGGCAGGTATAGCTAAAGTATCTAGAGTCTAGATATGGGTTTATATTCACGATCATTGCCATGTTGAGTTCAAACCTCAAACCCATGCATGTTGCTTAGGCCATCTTCAACGCAAAAGCACAAGAACTTCTCTTAATTAAAATTGTGTGGGGTCAATGATGCCACCTCAGTGTTTAAGATTGTGCCAGTTTTCTTCTCCAATGCATAAGAACACTACTCAATTTCCAGATCTGTTTTTCCTGTTTTTCCCCCCTTTCTCCGTCCCTTTCTTCCTGCTTAATTTTGTTAGATAAGAACTTGTTCTTCCAACGCACACGAAATATAAGGACGATTTTTACATGTTAAGAACGTAGCGTTGATGCTCTTATTCAACTACCGTATTAAATTAACTAAAGGATCTCCAAAGTATATCATGTTGTATGGGCATTGGGATGCAAATCATGTGTTCCTCTTCTACTTTGCTTTAATTTACTACATTTTTAATGGCTTGTAAAAAACGATATTTTTAATGGGTGGTAAAGGAGAGGAACATAACCGCAAAATAATTGATAGATTCCTTAACAGATCCTTTTGACCAAAAGAAAAAAACTACCAACTGTCGAGAACCACCAATAATTATGTTGCATTAATTATCGTGCAAGTAATATGCTTTCCTTTGGGAAAAATAAAAAATAAAAGAATATCTTTTCTCCTCTCTCTCTTTCTATCGTTTCATTTATTTGACCCTATATATGTCTTCTAAAGCTGGGCTCTTTTGATCTTTCAGTAGTGTGCATGCACTCTCAGAAAAGAAGGGCAAGTTCATCACCAAAGTAAACACAAGGAATCTACGAAAAATCAAAGAATTAGGTATTGAAAAAAAATTGCCAATAGCATATTATATTAATAAAACAAAAAACAACGTCTGATATATCAGCTTCGGTCAAAAATTATGTTTCGGTTGAAAGGTACAAGAAATGACAGGAATAGATAGATGTGTAAAAAGATTGCATTTGGTTGCACGTGGCATGCAAATGTATGCGGACAATTTTTAGGTAGTTGTATATGTGCCATCTCAAAAGTGGGGCATCTTTCACCCAAGCAAATGCTGGCCAAAGATCACTCATCCAAGGATCCATTTTTTATAGAACATTTTTTCTTTGGATTGATCACGTAAAGCATTCAGATGAAATAAAACTTTTTTTCTACCTTTAGACAATATCTCAGGCTAATTAAACTTAATTAGATGAAGATTTCTTGTATTTATAAAATACAATTTTTCTAATGTATTCATTATCTTTATTTCCATATATACACCTCACACCTTTCACCCACTCACACATTCACAGATGTGAAGGGTGTCATTGAGATCGTCACTAAGTGTGTGTTTATATTAGTCCAGATATAGAACCAGACATGTTAGCTTTAAGCACATGACTAGAAATTTGCCTACCATTCTCACAGATGTGAAGGGTGTCATTGAGATCGTCACTAAGCGTGTGCTTATATTGGTCCAGATACGACATGAACCAGACATGTTAGCTTTAAGCACAGGGGGACATCCTTTTGACTAGAAATTTGCCTACCATTCTCACGTCCTTCCTTGAAAAGCATATATACCTTCATGTGGCAAGGTCTTATATTCTTATATGCATTTAATTGAGTGTAACTTTAGGTAATTAAGGTGGAGTTTGATTCACGACATCATAAAGCAATTAAATATATTATTTTAAGTCAAAGAAATAAAGAAATATTAGTGAATGAGATCATTAATTACGGGCCTAAATAAATCTTTTATCAGTTGAATACAGAGCACGTCTGCCACTAGTATAGAAAATGTCTTTTAAATCAGTTAAAATGACATTTTAAAATCGGTTATAAAACCGATTTCTATACAGCCGTGATAGTATGTGGTCCGTTTTTACATCGGATATTGACCGATTTAAAAAGTTGTCTTTTAAATCGGTTATTAGTAAAACCGATTTAAAAAGTCTTTTTTTAATTTTTTTATTTATTTTTATTTTTTGTTTTGCTGTCTTATTCATCAGGTTCCAAGGAGCGAGATGTGGGTAAGATCGGCGAATGAGGAAGCGAGATGATTGCATGAAGCTCGAGTGAGTGAACCTTCCTGATTTAGAGCCATGGATTAAGTCGTAATCTTCTTCAGATAAACCTTCCTGATTTTGAAAAACTCATGTGAGTGAAAATTCAGAATTAAAAAAAAAAGTGACTCTGAGAGGTTTTGGGAGATAAGAGATATGTAAGTGAATACCGATGGAGAAGAAGATGAAACCAAGAACCTTGCGAGGCGAAGATGTTCTCGTTGTTTGCAAATACGCGATGCACCTAACTGCGACGATTGCAAACAGTAAATAGAAGGTTCAAGTCAGAAGCTGGAACGCACCCAACACGATACGGAAGTACTGGTAAAAAAGAGTTACCTCGCACAAATCCGTGACACCACCGTCGCGAGCCACTCAACAAAGACCCGCGAATGGCAACCATCTTGTCCTCCGTCTCTTCTCTGGCCGCGAACAAAACCACTGCACTGCGAACCCCGTCGTCCCGTTGCGCGCACCACCACCACAGGTTGCAATCCATGGAAATAGCAGACCGATTACAGAAGAAGATTCGCTAGAAGATAAATCGCTAAGCTTCAAATCCGGGAAATTAAAATCAGCCCAAAACCACACGGAACCATCGTGAAGGTGTTCAGATTCAGTAACCTAGCAACCGGAGGACGTGGGAGGAGGTGAGGGAGACTTGAAACCGAAGGACGATGGAGAAGGTGTTCAGATCCGGCTGCCTCCCTCCCTGATGCGGCGCTCCCTCTTTTTTTTTTTTTTTGCAATGTTAGGTTGAGAAAAGTTAAATCATCCCCCACCCTTTTGTATTGTTAGGTCGAGTAAAGTAATATATGATATTTTCACCTTTTAAATCGGTTGACTTCTTAACCGATTTAAAACATATTTTTCATGAACATTTTAAATTAGTTGTAATCAAGAACCGATTTAAAAACTATTTTTCTTAAACATTTTAACTCGGTTTTAACAAGAACCGATTTAAAAGGTGTTCTCCGAGACATTTTATTTACAAAAATGCCACCACATTTACTTTTTAAATCGGTTTTTGTTATAATCGATTTTAAATCCCAGATTTTTTTTCCAATTTCTACACTAGTGTGTCATTTGAATACATGTTGATGCTCAAAATATATCAACAGATTAGAGGATTAGAAATTTCAATCATTAAAAATTTACATTCTAAATAATAAATTTTGCAGCCGCTTTCTCATGTACAGTTTATTTTGGTTAACACAGCACAGTGATGGTTGGTATAAGGATCCTCACTCCTCATGATTTATTAAGCGAACAGTGTAAGTTTGGATTGTATAAAAAGGTATTAACTCATTAGAACACGAAAACTGATGTTGAGTCTCATTGCATTCCCACTAGATAAAGACTGAGAAGCAAAGGAGTGGATTGCCCTATTTCGTGCAATCACGCCATTGAAAACAGCTACCACATTCTTATACGTTACAAATTTTCAAATATCATCAAAATTTCACTCAATTTTCAACTACTATTAACTTTAAAAATTATTTCATATGTCCAATCCAATATAAACTCCAAATATGTTGATAAAAGAATAAGAATTAAGTGGTTTATGTAAAAAAACATGAAGACCGAAATTACACATGGTCTAACATAGAGAGACCCTGCGGGGTGATGGGTAGCTCAACTGGTTTGAGCTAAGTGTATGAAAGAGTGAAAGAGTTAAAGGTGTGGGGTTCAAATCCTACCGAAGGAGAAAAAACTAATCTAACAACTAACATGTTAATATTTACCTATTAAAAAAAATAGAGAGACCCTGCATCAAAAAAAAAACATAGAGAGACCCGAAAGTATAATTAAGAAAAAAAACTGATAATCACACAATAATAAACCATTTTACAAAGCCAATTATCTTGCATAAGTACAAGTCATTTATCCATGGACCTATTTGAATGGTAAGCATATGGTGTGCGATTTAAATAATCAAAATGATCAAAATGATTTACAGAAGTCGCGCGTGTCGGCCGTCTATTATTTTGACAAATGACGGAAGTTTTTTATTTCAATTTTTTTGTATTCTATAGAAGATCAATGTAAACGAGTCGAGCGGAGCATTTTAAGCTTGAGTTTGATTTGTGAAAAAAATGTTAAGTTTGAGTTTGACTCATTTATTTAACCGAATCTAACTAAAAACGTGAATTTAGCTTGTTAAGAAAAGTAAAGTATGAGTTTGACTTGCTAAGTTCATTTATAACTAATTACTTTTGTATTTATGAAATTTTTTTCTTAAACTATTTTTAAAGTTTATTACTTTAATTAATAAATATTTTAATATTATGAAATAAAATTAAAAAGTATTTATTAAAAGAAAAAATACTCAGAAAATGACATTAGATTTTCTATTTTAAAAAGGAAACAACTCTAAAATTACCGGAACCAAGGAAAATTATTCACGTGTTACCCACTTTCGTAGTTCCTCTGACACTAAGTTGGTTATAGCAAGAGCGAAATCCATATTGTTTTATACTTTTAGCAATCACTTGCTTCAGAATAATTTCACACTTACATAATAAATGAAATGGAGATGACTTATGAACTAGGCGGGAGAGAGCGAAACATTGAAAAACAAATAGGCAAACACTGTACGAATTGAATGGGAGATTTACAAATTGAGAGAAGTATGTGATGAAAGAAGAGGCATACCCAATTCCCGATCAGCATATATATATATACACACACACACAAATAATTTAATATAATTATCTATTCAAATAATTTCGCCAAAAAATATATATAAATAATGATTAGGTTAAACCATTATATATTTTTGTTATGTAAATACAGTGAATAATCCATTGATGTATTAATATGTATTTTATAGATCTGATCTAAATGCTTACAAGAATATGTTACATCATATATTTTAACAATTTTTTAATTTGTTAAAATGATTATATATACCCGTACAATGCACGGGTCAAACACACTAGTGTGTATATATAACAGAATTCCGAATTTCTTTGAACAATGGTGTCATTAAGGATTCTATAAACGTTGTACAGTGTATAATGTGTCTCTTCACAAGGTGCCTGGGGAAAACGTCTGAACTAAATACAACAGCCACTACAAGAAAACACGGGATTATCGATGGCCAAAAGCCGTCGGTAATCCCAAAACGCCATCGGTAATGCTATATTTCCGACGGGTTACCGACGGCCTCAAGACCATTGGTAAAACGGGCGTCGCAAATGCCTACCGACGGCACTTCGTGGTCGTCAGTAATACCGACGGTTAATGCCGTCGAAATTTTCCGACGGCTATGGCCGTCTGTAAATCTTTTTTTTTAAATAAAAAATTAATTAATTTCTGTAATTAATTTAATTTATTAATTTATTTATTAAATTAAAATATTAAATTAAATGACTAAATTAATTTATAATTGAATTTAATTTATTGAATTAATTAATTAATAAAAAGATAATTGAAATATTTATTTAATTTAATGAATTTAATTAATTGAAATATTGTAATTAATGAATTTAATTTATTAAATTATTTATTTATTTAATTATTAAAAATAATTGATTCCAATATTAAAAAATACTTATTTATTAATTTAATTAACTATTACTAGTAAATTATTTTAATTATATTTATTACTTTTAATTCTTAATTTATTTCCATATATAAAAATACGATAACGTAAACGAAAAAGATCAGTATTAATTAAAAAAAACGTAATAAATAAATAAAAAAACCGACGAACAAAGATCAACGGTAACTAAAAAGATATCGGAAAATATGAAAAAATATAAGTACAAACAGAACTAATAGTCCTGGTAGTCCTGATCATGACCATCGTTACTAGGAGGCGGAGGAGGCGAAGGCGGAGGCGGTGGAGGAGGCGCCTGGCGAGCTAGCAACTGGTACAACTCCTCCTGTCGCTTCAGCACCTCAGCCAACATGGCACTCGTCCGACGGGCGTCCTCCCGCTGCTCGGCCGCGATCCGCTGCTGCTCGGCCATGGCCCGCTTCAGGTCCGCTATCTCCTGCTCATCCGCGGCAGAGCGACCAGTGGCAGCACCACTACTCGACGACTCTCCGATGTTTAGGCAGCGGACACCTTTCTTGTAGTTGTCGGCGAGGTCGTCAGCACCATATAGGCGACCATTCTTCTTGCCGCCAACAACATCAGTCCATACCCTGAGCGGTGCAGATGGATCCTCAGGGCATTGAGTGGGGGAACATGATGATGTCTGAGACATCATCTGAGACATCTGCGCCTCAAACTCCTCCTGTCAAACATATACAAATAAGTCAATTTTTTTTGTCATAAAACAATATAAACATTATTAAAAAACTATTCATTATATTTTATAATTACCTGGGTCCGCCTCGACCGCTCATCAACAAAATAACTAGTACTCCTCCTAATATGAGTTGCACGATGGAGCTCGTGCAACTGTACCTTTCTACCTAATCGCTTCGACTGTAATTATTTAATACAAAACCTTAACTAAATAATAATAATAATAATAATAATAATAATAATAATAATAATAACAACAACAAGTAAATAATAATAATAATAATAATAATAATAATAATAATAATAATAATAATATAAAACATACAAGTCGAGCTGCGTGCTGCGCCTGACTGACCGAACCTACGGTGTGCAAACTCCCACCCTTCTCAGAGGCTCTATTCCTCTTCGCCTTCTCGCTTACCGCCTTGAACTCAGGGGAATTCCAGTACTCTTGCAGCTGCTGCCAGAGCTGATCCCTTATCCAGTGGGGTTGTCCACTGAGGCCGGCATCTCTAAGCATGTCAGAGAGGCGGTGGGAAGCCTTCATATGGAAGTTCCTCTCGATCTGCTCCTCATCCTCTTCCTTCCATGAAACCATCTCCTATATGAATATAATACATTATTAAATATAATTGAAATTTATGAAATAAAAAAATATTATGTAACAAAATAAAAATTACAACTTACTCCAAAAGATTTGAATATATAATCCCCCGCATCCTCCTTCACTTTCTTCCAGGTGGGCCAAAACGTGTGGTAATTATCCTCAATCACCGCTGTGATAGCCGTCACAGCTGGCTTTGAGGGAAGGAACCTGAAAAATAACAAGATGTCAAACAAGAGAAAAAAAAATATAAATATATATATATATATAAATAAATTATTAATAACTCAAAAAAAAAACTAAATACTTACCATTTACCAGCCGGCCTGATAGCAACTCGGCCATCATGCAGCATCTCAATATCATCAGCAACCCCCTGGTCAACCTCCTCCTGCTCATCCCCGTCCTGCTCAACCTCAGTCTGATCAGGTGTATGATCCGTACTATAGTCATGATCGGACATATGAGTATTGGGCGCCGTCTCAGGCACAAAATGGGAGGAAGAAGCGCCAAGTGTCTGCTGGAACCCCGAGTTGGGGATCATGTGAATGGGTGACAAATGGGGTGTCAAAACAGAAGGTCCTGCAGGCTGTGTAGGTGTCGAACGCATTGGAGGCTGTGTAGGTGTCGAACGCACTGGAGGCTGTGTAGAGGTGGAACACGCTGGAGCCTTGTAGGCGTAGATGTACGCAAACGTTGTGTGGATGGCAACGTCGCATAGCCAGCATCGTCAATCCTAATAATGTTCGGCCGACGACGATGAGGGGGGTCGATGGCGATGCCCTTCCCCTTCCGTTGACCACCAGTGGGTGGTCGGGGGGGTCGGATCATGCACTTCCTGATGCCATATATGTCTATAGAGCAATTCAACAATAACAGTCATGAAATAATATATTTAAGCATAACAATATTACAAATGAATTCCATAAAAATAAACAAGTTACATCCCTTTGTAGTATTTTTTTTAGGTACCAAGGCAAATTTTTTTACACAAACATCCAATTATATTTAGCTATGGTGTCGTGTCTCAGTAGTATTTCTCAAAATACGTATAAATATCTACATAGTGAGATATGATTAGATATGTGCAGAACTTTTTACATTGTGAATGCATAATAATGAAATTCAAATTGTATATCTACGAATTATCCCATATAGTGTCACATCGTAGTACGTATTTTTTATTTTGATTTAGACTCTCGGTATAATTTGAGTCGAGCTGTGTGAACCCATATTAAGGCAAAACTCTTCTAACGCCTATTTTACCATTCAAAGACTTGAACTCGAGACATTATTTAATTAAAAGAAACTAAACTCCTTACCACTTAGATTAACAGACGTCGGTTGTAATATTATATTCTAGTTAGAATACGTGAATAAATATCCATATAGCGAGAATAATTAAAAGAATTTTATACATCGGTTACAATAAATAAAAATATATTGTTAGACATTAATTTTTCTAATTGTAAAAAGTTAAACAATTTCATTCTGTCCATTCTGCCCACTCTGCTTCGGCATCGTCTTCAGATCTTGATTTCTCTGCCACTTCTTTATTTAATTCTTCATCTCCATCTACATCTTCATATGTGATTGGATCGTCACGTAGTCGAGAAATGGGTTCCACTTCATTTACTACGTTGACATCAGACATCTCATCCACTTGATAAGCCACTTCTTCTTGTGGATCATCTGCTTCAATGCAACCCCTTGGTTTAGTCTTTATTGCAACACACCAACCTTGTTTGTCCCTTCGAGTTGATGGGTAAGGGACATAATACACTTGTCTTACATGTTGTGCCATGATAAACGGATCAAACATTTGGTATCTTCTGCTCATGCATATGTCAACAGTATTATATTTTCGATCCACTCTTGTACCTCTACTTGACAGATCAAACCAATTACAATAAAATAGCACTATTCTTTTAGTGTAGTCTAAAGTATTGTATGCCAGTTCATATATATGTTGAATCACGCCGTAGAAGTCGTCTTCACCTTCATTTGTGGCACCTTTTACATAAACTTCACTGTTAACTGTTTTTTTCCCCTCTGTTTTTTATTGGGTTTGAAATTTGTATCCGTTTACGAAAGACGTGTGCCATTCTTTTACACGTGATTTAAGACCATGAGATAAATTTCTCAAGTGTTTGATTTGAGGCGATTTGGCTCACTCTACACCTGCGTATACACATGCACAAGTGATTTATATTTCCTTTTTTCAAACAACCTTTTGTATTTTCAAACAATAAATAGTTGAAATAAGACTAAAAATACATACCTGGTTCATAAACCACGTTGGGAAATATTCATGAATATAGGCAGAAGAGTCTTGTACGGCTGTGGGCTTAGTTAACAAGAATGCCCTGATCAATTCATTTGAAAACAAACGATCATGAGTAGTTGTGGATAAAAGAAATTGAAAGTGGTAAAAATGATACATACGTAAGATATGGTGTTACTTCGGCACAGTTGATCAACACGTGAACGTGGGCTGACTTCCACTCTTCTCCCGTTAACCCGGAAGTCACCTCCTTTCTAGCATGACGACCGGTAAGGCAAAATACTGATAAGGCTAGCGGGTGTCTTTCACTTTCAATTTCTATTTCGTTCCTGTTATTTTGTTGGTGTCAGCATGAAGTTCGTAAAATAATGGGAATAGAAATGAATTGTCTCACGATGTAAGTAAGTTGGACAAATAGATCCTTTAACCCTGGCCTTATTTTTCACCGCTCGTTTTGAGTCACCCATAAATCTACAAAATAACAAGGTTGATGATATAAATTGATACATTTAACCCTTCAAGTGAATATTTATTTTAAAGAATATTTTATTATATTACCTTTCGAATTGATACATCCATCTGTATTGAACCAATCCACCAAGCCTAGCTTCATGTGCAAGATACACTGGGAGATGCTCCATAGAGTCAAAGAAACCATGGGGAAATACTCTCTCCAACTTACAAAGAATGACTGGTATGTTCTGCTCCATCTTTATAAGATCATCCTCTCTCAAGGTTGCAGAACACAAATCTTTGAAAAATTGGCTGAGTTCAGTAAGTGGATTTAAAACATTTGACGGTAAGGAACTAAATGCAATAGGAAGTAAACACTCCATGAATACATGACAATCATGGCTTTTCATCCCAATCATGGTTCCTTTGTTCACATCGGCACATCTTGCCAAATTACAAGAATAACCGTCTGACATTCGAAGTTCTTTTATCCACCGACAGACTGACCTTGCTTGCTCAGCAGTTAAAGAGTAACAAGCTTTGGGTTTCAGGGTTTTCCCATCCGACCGAGTCGTCAAATGCAAGTCCTTTCGCCTACCGTAAAGCGGTAAGTCCAATCTGGGCTTATCGTTGTCTTTCGTTCTTCCTCTAACGTTCATCACTGTGAGAAATACATTGTCAAAAAAGTTCTTCTCAATGTGCATAACATCAAGGTTGTGTCTCAATAAATTATCTTTTCAATATGGCAGATCCCAAAAAATACTTCTTTTAGTCCAATTATGCCATTGTCCATATCCTTCAAATCGATCCAATTTACCATGATCTGTGATTTTTGGCAGATCCATAACTCTGGCAAAAATCTGTTCGGATGTCAACCTTGGGGGCGGGCCATCTAATTCAGCTTCCCCCTTCTTGAAGGCGTTCTTATTCCATCTAAATGGATGATCACTTGGTAAAAACCTACAATGTGAGTCAAACCAAGAACTTTTCCCCCCGAATTTCAAGGTAAAGGCCTTTGTATGCTCCATGCAATGCGGATATGCCATTTTACCATAAGTACCCCAACCAGACAACATGCCATATGCAGGAAAGTCATTAATGGTCCACATAAGAGTTGCCCTCATTGTAAAGTTTTTCTTTCATGCAATATCATAAGTCAAAACGCCATTCCACAACCTTTTGAGATCGTCAATGAGAGGCTGCAAGTAGATGTCAATACCATCTGTTGGATTATCTGGACCCGGTATAATACAAGTCAAGAACATATAAGGCTTAGACATGCACATTTCGGGAGGAAGATTGTCTGGGGTAACAATAACTGGCCAGCAAGAATAGGGTTTCGCTGTTGATTGAACATACGGGGTAAAACCATCAGAGCATAAGCCAAGTCGTACATTACGAGGATCCGCTGCAAATTCGGGATGCACACGATCGAAGTGCTTCCAAGCTTCACCATCACATGGGTGGCGCAATATACCTGAAGTGCTTATATTCTCATAGTGCCACGTCATTTTGTCTGCAATCTGTGTTGATGCAAACATTCTCTGCAGCCTTGGAATAATTGGCAAATAAAACATTGCCTTCCGTGGAACTAGTTTTTGTCTTCCCTTCCCATTATTAGTGTGTGAAATATACCTTGGCTCACCACAAAATCTGCATTCAACCAGCGCGGCATCGTTTTTATCGAATTCATTGTCGTAATATAACATACACCCTGTCACACAACAATCAATCCTATTAGATTCCAACCCCAACTTGGACACTAAGCTTTTAGCCTCATAATAACTTTTTGGCAAACCATCTCTGATAGGTGATGAGTCCAACATCATCTTCGTTACGAGAGCTAAGCACACATCCGTAGCACCACAGTTTGACTTAAGAGCTAAAAGCCTCACACACATTGATAACTTAGAGACTGCAGACCCTTCAAACAACGACTTATTTGTTTCTAACAAGAGATTATAATTTTTTTTTGTCTCGTTTGGAAGTTCATCTGTGTCATCATACTATTGCTCCTCGAATGATACGTTGACCCCCAAGGCATCACAAATCATATCTTGCATCAATTCAATTTGCTCACCATATCCCGTATCTACACAACTGCTTGAAGCACCTGTATCGCCAACCCCTATATTAACCCGAGGCAACTCTTCACCATGTCTAGTCCAAATCCAGTAATTAGGCTAAATCAAACTTTCTGCAGGTGATGTATGACCTCACCTGGGCTCTTGATCCTTCTGCAATCGTAATTAACGCACAGACATCTAATCCCTCCATTAATTTCGAAATCTTCATGTGCCATTGTGGCTTGGACAAAGTGATCAACCCCATTGCAAAAAGATTGTTTCAAACCCCCTCTCCCCGGATACAACCTATCATACATCCAACTACGATTCGAAGGGAAAAATTCCAACTTCTGCATGTCAAAAAAAAAATGACAATTTCAGCAGCACGATGTTCTTATAACCGCTCTCTTTCTTTAAATGGTATGGCCCTATCCCATTCGCGAAAAAACTTTTTCAGAACTCGTATAATAGTCATTTCTTAATTCTCATATCTTATACTTGACAAAATTTTGGCACATTTCCCATTGGTCTCTAAGTACACTAAATGATCGCAGTTATGGATACCGCGATCAAGTATGCACCTAGAGAACAAAAGGAAATGAATCGAACCGAAATTTCATAAAATATAAATATACGAGAATTAAGCAACAACTATTATATGATTAAAGAAAAACTTTTTTCCTAAACTGTCCAACTTGGACAATTCAAGGTTCAATATACAATGAGCATGTGGTACCCTAAAAGAGTACATGCACTCAATAATATATTGAACCTCAAACGGGAAGCTAATGCTTTTCTCCGAGACTAATAACAAAGCGAATGATTCAATAAAAATCAAAAGTAGAGATGATAGAAGTAGAAAATCTACTTAGTCATTTAAAAAGAGACAGGTTGGAAGTTGACATCCTCTTAAAAGATAGAATTAGACAAGTATAAGTGGCAAGGAAAAGAAGTACAGAGAGATGTGCAAAGCAAATTGCAGCCAACGATAGAATTAGATCTGTCCTTTTGTTTCTCCACTTTCTAATTCTTCTATTTTCTATTCTGTTAGTCATTTATGATCCTCAGCGGGCGTTACGGCCGCAATAGCGGCATGGCGTTGCGTCGCAGAGGCAGGGCTTAATTCTTATAATTCTTATGTTACTTATTTCTTATATTACTTAATTCTTTTAGCTACAGGGCTTAATTCTTATAATTCTTATATTACATAAATTACTTAATAATTAATTCTTTTTGGTACTCAATTACTTAATAATTATTATTCAACGTATTAATTAATTATTTTTAACATGATATATTACTTATTTATTTTTTTTACCAAATATAATAGTTAGTTATTTACATTGGTTCCATGGGCTTTAGGTTTAATTTCTACATTTCATATATTTTACTTAATATGTATTATTCAACATAATACTTAATTATGTGATATTTTTGGACACTTAATCTCATCAATTATTTACATAATATAATAACTAATTGTATTATTTATTAGTATAGAATATATTTTTATCTATAAAATGATAGACGTCTATGAATATGTGTTAAATTTTGTGAGTTCTTTATTTTTGAGTTTCTATGTGTATGGTATGAATATATTAATATTATTTCTTTTTCTATTAGTTTGTTAGAAAAATAAAAAAAAATGAATTTGCCAGGTAATCCAAAAAATATTGAATTATTTTAAGAATAAATAATATCATTGACCCCCAAATTACTATTCCTTTCTCAATTTCTTTTACTAACCGTTTCGTTTAAAAAATATATAATATTTAAACTTAGGCATATACATATAATTTATTGTAATTAATGTTTAATAATTTTTAAGTTTATTTAATTATATATAATTAGATTATATATTTACAAGTTACACTCTAAAATTAATGCACCAGCTACACGCCTCCTAATACGCGCTTTTGAACGGTCCAATGTGAAAAACTGCATAGTGTTTTTCGATGTCTAACTTTTTTAAAAAAACCCTCTTCTTATTCCTTCTGTGATTTCATTCAATATTTTCTCTTGGTATTCGTTCTTTACTACAAATGACAAACGTTGATTTAGATGCAAACAAGTAACCAAACACGCACTCATATCTATAAAATTCAAATTCTCATAAACTATTTGATATCATTTTTATATTAGCACACAAGTTAAAATCTAACACAATGGAAAATCCAACCAAGCAGCACGTGAAATCAATGTGACAATCCTCATATTGAGAGCATTTTCTATGCAACAAAAATAGCATTAAAACCCTAAATAAGAAATCAAGGAATTCAACATAAATCATTACTATGAATTTAGGGCTCTATGTCTAGCCTCAAAACTTACCAACATAATAGACAACACATAATCACACTCATACCTTTGGAGCTCAATGGAGCACACAAAGGAGCAAACGTCAAACATACAAGTTATGAGGGGTTGGGGGCAGGAAGCCAACCTCTTTACCAGACCCACTATACAATCAAATCAATAATAATAAACTTTATTTCATAAGGGTATTCAAAATCTCTAACTTGAACCTAAGGTTCACATGTTACTAAAGGAAAAGAATTAATCCATACCTGTAGAAGAGAAGAATGTGGCATGCGGCAAACTGGAGGAAGGAAGAGGCAGAGCTGTGTCACTGTAATAGTAATCACAAACACAAGATTAAACTCAAATAACTACAGAAGAACAATAAAAGAATATACTAACAGAAAAACAAAATCATTACCCAAACGGTGCAGTGCCGGCGGGATTGTGAATCAAAGGGGGAGGTAAGAACCGAGCACTTACTAAAGCTTAGACTGTGCAGACATAATTGGAAAACCAAATTAAACTCATAACTCACAAAGGATAGAATTAGACAAGCAGAAGTGGCAAAGAGAAGAAATACAAAGGGATGTGCAAAGCAAATTGCAGCTAACTTGTAAACAGATTTACGACCATACTGTCCCTTATCAGTTAGCAACTATAAAGATCAGACCCGTAGAACTATAAAGATGATATTACAAGGTACAAAATAGAAATGGTTTACAAATATATATAAGATACAACTTTCATTAGTGTAAAAGTTATAGACAATGGGAATCATTAATTTACATAATAAAGTCAAGGGAAACCAAAGTCACAGCAGTGAGATTTTATCCATATTAGCTCTAAGTTTTGGTTATTCCTCCTCTAAATCATGGCAAGATTAGGAAGCAAGTCAATGAAAAGAAAGTGAGAGTTGTAACAAATCAAAGCCAGTGAGAGCATTAGGCAAGCATCCTATGCAGTAAACTAAAAAAAGGATAACATGAATTGTCTTTGAAGGCATCATCATGGCTATTTCAATAATAAAAGGTAAATTCCATCAAAAAATAATAATAAAAGATAAATAAAAATTATTCACCTATTTTCTATTAAATTGTGAATTTATGTATTACAAAAAATAATTATTAGGGATAACTTTAGCTGTGAAGGGGATTGATTTTTCTCATGGGAAAATTTCAGAACAAAAGGGAGAAAGAGTATATGAATAATTATGTAAAAAAAGGTTCTGGGAGACAAAGTAGAGTGCGTTGTCACATTATATTGATCGTAACCGAACAATGAAAAACTAATGTTACAGTGTTGTTGATTTTTTTCATAAATAAATCAAATGATTAATCCATTAGTTTCCAGTAGAAATTATTATCATAATTTGCATTATAAGTTGAACCAGTAAACTAAAACTCATTACATGGCCCTTTACTTAAGACAAAAATTAGTTTTGCATAAGTCCAAATTTCTTACATTTTTACAGTAATTAATTGATAATTTTATTCTATAATTATGTTAATAGTATTAACCACGTAATATTATTATTTTAGTATAATAAAATATAAGGTAATGTGTCATTCAGATTAGTACTTATATTTTAAAATTCCAAGAATCAGAAAATAAAATAAAAAGAGATAAAAGAAAGACATTGTTGTTACTATATTGTTATGCAAAGCAGGTATTTGCATGAACTGAACTTCTATTTGATGGTTACTATATTGGAATGTTAACGTGTGTTGCCAAAAAAATGGGAAACCGTGACAGCAAAGACGTGTCTTGGGTTAACTACTGTTTTTGAAGGGTAAATTTGGTAGGGAAAAAGTCTACACCAAAACTCTATATCCCCTTTATTAATAGTTATAGATGATAGGAGCAGCATAAATATACTGACACAATTTAAAACCAATACAAAGCATGACCTATATATTTCCAAAGTAATAATGGACTTTTCCAAATTGCAAAGCAAATGAACTTGTACCACATTACTACTTTACTAACAATTGCAGAACATGTAACATGGTGAATCATAAGTGATTGCAATAGAGTCAGCATTATGATATGAACACACAAATAAATATAAAAGAACAGTTTCTGAGCCACTTAAGCTCATATGTATAGCATAATCTCATTAGTCAAAAGCCACATAATTGCATAGAACAAGAGGCCTGTGAATCAGCAAGAAAAAGAAGGACTAAAGCACAAAAAGGACCACAACACAAAAAGGAACAAACCAAAGCAACAATCAAAATGATCTCAGTCTTTAATATACAGAGAAGTGGAACTTAAACCAACTTGTGAAGTATTTAAAATAGAAATCTCGGCAAACAACTTTTGGAAACAGAATAACCAATTACCTCTGAATTGGTTTGACCAAAAAAGACTTGTTTTCCGAGCAAATAGTCTACCTGCAAAGAGGAAAAACAAAATCTTGAATTTCAACAAAATCTTGTAATCACCTCAGCTTCCTATGTACTTTCCTGGACATCGAGGCAATAACTAGCAGAAATTAAAATGATATACAATCGCAGATATGTATACCAGGCACATATTCTTGGTCACACAAATATTTTACTGCTTGGTTCAAAATGCAACTTAAAAAACAAATGCTTTAGAGCAAAAACGTCCAAAAACTTTACCCATATGTAAAAAACTCTAACAATGTTCATTTTTTTTTACAGCAACCAACACCACCTTATAAAAATTATTTTCCAAAATCAGTCAAACTAAACCAAAAGCAAATAAGACATATGTTTTTCCTATGCTACACACTATTTAAACAAACACTAAAGACTTAAATATAAAAGTGAAAAAAAAAAGCTTGTAAAATAAAATTATAGAAGCATAGTCACAGGCTAGAAGAACAAACTTGGTTTCTACAACTTTATACAAATCATTTCACAGACTCTTCACCAGAAAAGCCTTTACAAACACCTTGATATTTATTAAGAATCATATAAATAGCAAAGACTTTAAGACAAAATTATTTGATCAGTCACTTAGGACAAATATGCCTTTAACAGTCCACACAAACACAGATTAATTAAAGACTTTAAAACAAACAAAAAACTATTAACCCCTTTGGAAAAGACCAAACCATATTCGAAACAAAATCAGCAAGAAATACCAAATATGTGTGTGTATATTTGGTACAACACGATAAAGAACTAACTAAATGTCTATGCCAGCACAGAACAACAGAAAAAGATATGGAATTCATAAACAGTTCCCTATATGTGTGTGTGTGTGTGTGTATATATATATATATATATATATATATATATATATAACTCTTGAATATGTGTGTTTTGAGTTTATGTTATGTTATAAATAATTAAATATCTAGTTGATTATATTTTATTGCATGGAACTAAAAATCTGAAAATTCAGGAGGGGATGTAGGTGTGTCATGTGCCAAATCTTTGACTAATTCAACTTATACAAGTCCCAAAATTTAAGACCAACAACATATCATATCACTCATTCACATATTTTGCACCTTAGGTTCTAGATTCTAATATAATTTAATTTGTTCTAAATACACTTCTATTATGGAAACCATGTCTCCTACGAGCAGTTAATTTAGTTCTATGGCATTTTACACCTGATGATTCTTCCACATTTATCACAACAGTCCAAAAGCTTCAAATCAAATGAAATTTGCGATCAAAAATATGAAAGAGACAGAGATAGCCTTACTGAAAATCACACGCAGAAGCAAAAACGCAGAACCGTCAACAAAGAAGCGAACACGAACCCAGAAATTCGAGAGGCAGAAATGCGAGAATAAACCTAGAAATCAGAATGCAAGGCAGAAACCTAATGCAAATCAGAATGCAAAGCACAAACCCAATGAAAAACAAAAACAGAGAGCCGAAGTAATTAATAACTAATAATTAGATTTTTCTAATGGGAAATTTAACTGAAGATTGAAGTTGATGTTACCTTACGGTGGTGTAGAGTAGCACAAGCTTCAACTGTGACTTGGAAGAAGCTTAGGGTTTTAGGAACAAGATACAAATCCAGATAATCTAACACGAACAAGTTTGCATCAAAACATAAATCCCTTGATTTTCACATTAATTCAATGAATTTAGCCAGGAGCTAAAACATATCGCCCATCATAAGTCACAGATGCACACTACAGCCAGATCCAATCAAACACATATCTAAATGATATATAACAGTAATAAAGGACAGATAATGAGGATATAGTAATGAAATTAACGCAAAGCCGAGAAACAAAATACACTGAAACCCTTAATCTCTATAAATTCATAGTAAAAAGACCCTTCAAGAGTCTAGGGTGTTGTGCGAATCCAAATCAACACTTTCAGTTTTACACCAAATTAAACAAAAATTGAAATTCAATTTTTAAAAATTCTAGCAATTCTCTCAAATCTCAATCTCAAAAACACCTAGATCCAAAGAGCAGAATGCATTGCTGCAAAATAATCCAGTTTTTAAAACTTGTTTAGTCTTTTATCACCAAGAAAATTTAAGAGAAAAATAATGAAACCCCCCGTAAATGCTTAAGAATAAACCCATTAATTTTTAAAACAGAACCAAGAAGACAATTTTCGTTCGTTGCAACTAAAGTTGCAATAATAACAGTAGTAAATCATCCATGGGAGTGAATCCATCAAGATTTAAGAAATAATTGTGGTCAGACATAGAGAAACAAATCAATCCAAAGTTTCATCACATGTTTGGAATGAAGTATTTACCTGATCTATAAGAAGAGTAATGTTCGAACCGGCAGCTAGTGCGACAACTTTAAACTTATTTGGATTCTCCGCCACGATATCTAGTGTCTATAAAAGCATACAAGGGGAAATCATGCATTACATCAAAGAATAAGAGAGTTAAGCTACCCTACAAGGAGTAAACAATCAATTATGAGCAAAAAGGGGAAAAAATCAAATTCATTTGAAAGATTAATAAGAAACAACTGAAGCACAATTATTCCCAAGCAAACAACATTTTGTAAGTCCAGCCAACATCTTCTGCTTTATTAGATTATTTATCATTCCAATATATTATTTCTTACATTACAGCTATTCAATTGTGATATTAGACTTCAGTAGTACCTGAGTTCCAATTGAACCAGTAGATCCCACGATGGAAATGGGTTTTGGTCCCTCCCAAGTCTTGTGACCTAGTTCCGGGATCGCTCGTCCTGGCCAGGCTGGTGGTGGTGACTGCACTGAGCAAGACACTCGTCTTCTAGATGCTGTTCCACACTCTTTTCTTTTCAAAGCAAAACTACCAACAAATTAAATTATTATTTACTTAATAAATAAATATAGATTTTCACTAAACAAAAACATCATAGTATCTAACATATAACATCAATACAACGGAAGAGCAGAATTTGGGGGAAAAATCAAAACAAAGAAAACGTGATTAAACACAGACGGTGGAGGAATATGCTGCAGCGACCTGAGTTCGTTGGTGGTAGCGACTGCTCCAGTGAGACTGTCTAGCGGTAGCACCGTGACGATGTTTCAGTCGAACTATTGTGGTGGTGCCTGTAGTCTAATGGTCACGCCAGACAAAAAGGATGGGGGGTGGCTGTGACGGACTAAGGTTATGGTGGCCGCGACGGTTAGAGAAAGAGGTAGGGACAGGGAAAATGCCAGAGTGGACGTGGTGGCGGCAGTGTGGTGGCCGAAGACACGGTGAACGCTCCACAGAGAGAGAAAGAGATGAGAGAGAAGGGTTTCAGAAAAATGAAGGAGAAGATCGTTTTCTGGTCCATAAACACAACATATCGACGACTTTTTTTACTTACCGAAGGTCTAAGCCCATCGTAAAATTGAGCGGATGTTCCGACGGCCAAATTTCAAATACCGATGAACAATCCGTCGGAAATGGAAAAAGAAGCGGGAATCTGGCTTGTTGTCGCGCCTTTACCGACAGCATATTACCGACGGGCCATACCCGTCGGAACGTCGGTAACATTAAGCATGAGACGACCTGCCTTTACCGACGGTTAAAGCCGTCGGAAAAACCATTTTTTTTTTGCGATGGGTATGGCCCGTCGGTAATATGCCGTCGGTAAAAGCGTGATTTCTTGTAGTGAGCCCACTATAACATCTTTTCAAAATTCAATGAATTACATATTACAAATAATACAAAAAATAAAAAGTAAATTGGAAAAAAATAGTTATACTCGCAGACGAGCTATTCACGTGTCGTTAATGTCGTGCCTGTAATACTTGGGCTTGACTCATTTAAATAATTAAGCTCAATCTCAAACTGTAATTTATTTATTTAATGAAAAGAACGAGTTTGACCGAACGAATCGATCTCGAATAATTCACGGATGCATCGGTTAATTTATATATACTCTTTTAGACACGGAAGATTTTTTCTTTGAGAAATCCTTATAAGCCTTTTTTTTGTAATAATCCTTATACGTTTTTTAATACTAATATTTTATGCGTCAGATAAATGCTTCTTCACAAAGTGTTACACTGTTGGGTATAAAAAGTCAAATAACTTATAAAAAAATAAAAATAAAAGTATAAAATAATGACAAAACAAACAAACTTTCTACCATTGTCATTATGGACGATTTGGTTTTCTCTGCACAGCGAAAACCTACGCAACCACCGGCGAAGCCACCTGACGAAGGTGGCGGTGGTCAAACGGCATAGGCTAAGCCATGCACCTTTTGCGAAAAGCTGCTTGGTAACAAGATTGTTGCTGCCCCCTGAGAAAGACTAGACCTGGTGAAAGAAGGACTGGTTACGATAAAACATGAGGGGGGGGGGGGGAACAGGCTTTTCCCCAAGGTACATTGTTGAGAAGATGTTCGAGGAACTCTGCTTCCCATGGAAAGAGGCCCTGATCATTAAGCTTTTAGGAAAAAATGTTGGTTTCAAAACTATGGAATACAAGCTTGCTACCATGTGGAAGCTAATGGGAGGTTTTGATCTCATGGATGTAGACAATGGTTTTTGCATGGTGAAGTTTGACTTGGAAGAGGATCGAAGCAAGGTGATTGAGGGTGGCCCGTGGATGGTGTTTGGTCACTTGATGTTACTTAAACTGCCTAATTCTTTAGCCTTTCTTTTGAAGAGGGATAAATAATGCATCCCACTTGTGTGAAGAGATGACTTTTCCATACCCCATTGGCATCTTAATTATCACTTATCTTTAGTTTCTGAAAGTTATTTAGTCATTTTACTGTGATATTATTGATTGTTTATTCACCATCACACTTATTTCTCTCTACAATAAATAATTAAGAGTATAATTGATAAGCAAGTAATTAATGTAACCTTAAACTATCAAAATAACAAATAAAAAAGAACTTATTTCTTCTCCAAAACCGACGAGTAAAAAAGAAGGTAGGGAGTAATCTTTTGTTCCGAAAAGAAAAGAATTAATGAGTTGATGGGAATGCCATCGTATTATAACATAAGTAATGATATTTTGACAACCAATTCCTACACCTACACTGTATACTGTACAGTTTGTTATAGGTGGTTATTGACTTGTAAATATTTGGTTAATTCAGTACATTACGTGGTTAATGTATTATTATTTTTTTGGACACAGAATTAATTCTATTTTTCACAACCACTAAAAAGTACATGATTAATGACTTGCAAATATTTGGTTAATTCAGTTTATTACGTGGTTAATGGGTTTTTTTTTGACACATAATTAACTTCATTTTTTCATAACCCGTTAAAATTTACGTGGTTAATAACTTGCAAATTCTTTGATAATTCAATTTGTTATGTGGTTAATGGGCTATCCTGATACTTGAGTCATTTTTTACAATTCATTAAAAATGTGGTTAATGACTTGCAAATATTTGGTTAATTTAGTTTGTTATTTGTTTTTTATATAAGCAAAAATTTATTGAGACTAGGGAGTACAAGGGGTACTCTAACCCGTTACAGAATAGTCATTTTACACAGATTCAAGACATCCCACAGGATTCATACACCAATCCTAGAAAGAGTAACCGAAATTTCTTCCTTCCCTACAAATGAACTACCCCCCAAGATAATAATTTAATACTGTAAATGGTTTCCTCACAATTCGCTATACCACCCTTAAAAATAATCTTATTTCTTAGCAACCACAATGCCCAGGCTGATGCCAACCAAATAATATGTCTCACTCTCTTCACCCTCCTCCCCCTAATTACGGCCCATGATGTAAAAAATGTTGAATACAGTCAGCATGGTGCACCCCTAGACAGCCCAACCGAGTATTTACATGTGACCAAATGTTGTAAAAGAATTTACAAGATAAGAATAAATGGCTGCAAGTCTCCAAATGTGAAAAGTAAAAGACACAAGAATTACCATGGTTGTGGGAATAATTCCTCTGTTTTGCAGCACCTCCCTAGTTGGCAACCTGTTTAAGAACATTCTCCAAGCAAAAACCAGTATTTTAGATGGCACCGCACACCTCCACATTCACTTAAACGATGTTGTTGTGAAGTTATGCCTCAATTATCAAGAGTTAGTTAGGAGTTAGTTTCCCTTCTGGTTTTCTGTTTTAACTAACTTGTGGCCAAAGTTTGTTACAACTGTTTTTAGGATCGGTTTATCTCTTTTCCTACTCTTGTGTATATATATAGCATAGGCTTAGTCTTGTGGGATATAGTGATGTGAGGTTTCATGTAAATTCTCTGAATTTGATTCATAAGAAATTCTGAGAATAGAGAGATCAAGGAAAGAGTGAAAATTGAGTGATTGAGATTTCTGGTTTGGGCTTGTATTGCTGGTTATCAAGGCAGTGAAGATACAAGGATAGAAATCGATCCAAAGTCATGGTCTTGATCTTGTAACTCTCATTCCATAGTGGATTCAACTTGCTCTCTTGCCCGTGGATGTAGGTCTTCACATTGAAGGTTGAACCACATAATTCTTGGTGTTTGATTCCTTCCCTTATCTTTTAAATTTCATTTACTTGTTTCTGCAGAATCGAATTTGCTATACCTGTCATTACTTGCATATCAAGTTACTGCATAGTTTTTTTTTCTTTGCTTGGATATCTTCTGGTTCTTGTTGTTCAATTGATTGTAGGAATACAATTCATAACAGTTGTCAGTCCCAGATCGTCACTCGACGCTAGAAATTTATTAATCAGCACCAAGTAATCGGATTTAATTGAATACCCGTTCAATCTATCGTACGTCCATACCCATGAGTCACAAGTATCCTTTTGGGGTGAGACCGAATCTACAACAACTCTAAGCTCCTGCATGATGTCCCCCTCCTAAGCAAATAAAGGATGACGCCATTGCCATTCCCACTCCCATAACGATCCATTCCACCGCCCCACCTCAGCTACCTTAATCACTACTAGAAAAATTGAAATTAGAGAAGGACAAAATCCCTCACTAAACATACAAAAATTCGTCACAAACAACATTAGCGACGAATTTGTGACAGACACGAATTCGTAACTAAATTTGGCGTCGCAAAAATTTTAGCTAGGAAAATTAGGATCCGTCGCAATTTGTGACGGAAAATATCCCTCATAATAGACTTGTTTTCTACCACCTGATACAGCCTAGGAAACATTTCGTTAAGCGGGACCGAGCTACACCATGTATCTTTCCAGAATTTGATAGATTTACCATCTCCCAGTTTGATTTTGACCGCGTCCTGAAGCTATTGCTGGCCGCTGCTACTGACATCTTCCAACAAAATTAAATCCCTCCACCAAATGGAAGCTTTCCTGTGAGAATTAACACATGGTACCTGCAACAAGATTTCATCCAGCGGCCATATTTGGCATGCAACAGTGTATACCAAATGGCATTATGATCCGACAAACACCTCCATTTCCATTTAAATAACAAGGAAATGTTAAACAGTTCAAGATTTTTTACACCTAGCCCCCCACATTTCTTAGGCAAGCATATTTTATCTCAAGACACCCAACATATTTTGTGATTTTCTCCACTGCACCCCCCCAAAACTTTTCATTGAATTTGAACCAACACTTTAATGATTTTTTTTTGGAGCCTTATAGAATGAAAAGAAATACAGCGACAAGCTTTCAAAATTAAGAAAGGGGCCAACGGGTCTCCTTGTCTTAACCCTTTTTTACTTCGAAGTCTAATGTAGGACTCCCATTGACTAGCACAGACATAGTGCTAGAAAATATACACGCTTTCATCCAATTTATCCATCTAGGATCAAAACCCATTTTGTTCATCATATATATACTCCAAATAATTCCAATTAATAGAGTCGTACGCCTTTTCAAAGTCTATTTTCAGCAGTAAGCAATTGTCACCCCTTCATTTTGCCAAATCAATTAGCTCATTTACCACCACAACTCCATCTAGAATCTGTCTGCTTGACAAAAAAGCTGACTGACAATCAGATATTACCTTGCCTAGCTAACACCTTTTTCAGCCTCAAAGCAAGCGCCTTCGCAATTATTATGTAGAGGCTCCCGATAAGTGAGATGGGCCTGTACTCCGATAAGGTTTGAGGATGATCCTTCTTAGGAATTAGAGCAATAAAAGAGGCTGTTATAGCCTTAGGGAGGCGGGCGTTTACGTAAAATTCCTGCAATAAAATAGATCATCTTAATACTTTAATCATTAATCACAACCCATACCCTATGTGGTTAATGACTTGCAAATTCTTAGTTAATTCAGTTTGTTATGTGGTTAATAGACTATCCTGATTCTTCATTTTTCACAATTCATTAAAACATGGTTAATAACTTACAAATATCTGGTTAATTCAATTTATTAGGTGGTTAATAAAAAAAGGAAATAAGTTTTTTGAACAGTATTGTTCGTACATAAACAGTACTGTCCGTATATAAACAGTGCATGGACAGTACTATCCGTACATGAACAGTAGTATACAGTCTTTGTAAAAAAAAATTCCTGTTATAACATTGCTGACCGACATAATTATTTTGCTATATATATGTCATGCGTGACTCTCACTGCGAGGTGTGATTGGAAAAAAGAATGGCTCTCAAATATTGGCCACAAGAACAACTAAAAGCACTGTTTTCTTCCCCCATCTGTCTATCTCTTTTCTTCCTTGTCAGTGTCCTGATTGTGTTTAAGCTCACAAAAAGAACCAAATCCAAAACCAATCTGAATCCGCTCCCATCTCCACCAAAATTACCGATCATCGGTAATCTCCATCAACTAGGCACACTTCCACACCGCTCTCTTCGAGACCTATCACTCAAGTATGGAGACATGATGTTGTTGCAGTTGGGGCAGAGACAGACTCCAACTCTAGTGGTTTCATCTCCAGATGTAGTCATGGAAATCACGAAAACTCACGATCTAGTTTTTTCAAACCGACCTCAAATCACACCTGCAAAAATCTTACTGTATGATTGCACAGACGTTGGTTTTGCACTTTATGGAGAAAGCTGGAGACAGAAGAGAAAAATATGTGTCCTTGAACTTCTGAGCATGAAAAGAGTGCAATCGTTTCGTCTCATCAGAGAAGAAGAAGTTGAAGAGCTGGTGAGTAAGCTTCGTGAAGCAAGCTTGAGTGATGCATGTGTGAATCTAAGTGAGATGCTTATTTCAACATCAAACAATATTGTTTGTAAATGTGCTCTCGGAAGAAAGAGCAGAGTGAAAGAGTTAGCAAGGAAGGTTATGATTCATCTTTCGTCTTTCACTGTGAGAGATTACTTCCCTTTGTTGGGTTGGGTTGATGTTCTCAGTGGAAAAATTAGGAAAATCAAGGCTACTTTTCGAGCACTGGATGCTTTATTTGATGAGGTAATTGCAGAGCATTTGGAAGTGAAGACTGAAAATGACCACTCCAGAAATAATGGCTTCGTGGATATCCTCCTTCAACTCCAAAAGGATGGCATGCTTGGCTTCGAACTCACCAAAAATGACATCAAAGCACTTCTAACGGTCTCTTTTCTCTCCTCCATCACTTTTTTTCCTTTCTCATAAACACTTTTGTTTAATAAGACGAATTTCACATAAATTTAATAATTACTCTCTCAGTTCCAAGTGTCATATTTGCTAAAAAAAAATTATCCTAAAATAAGTGTTATATTAGTCTCATTAATTATTTTTTTCCAATTCTACCCCTCTTACCTCTTTTAAAGTTATGTCTGCACAATTTTCTACAAAAATAACAAGGCTAATTTGTTAAAATAGTCGTTCTCTCTCTTTCATTTATTGCTTCTTCTTAATCAGTGTGAAATCCTCTAATATGACACTCATTGTGAGACGAAGGGAATACTTGTAAAAATCTAAGAATTAATTGAACAGAGATTTCACAAATTTTGAGGACTAGTTATGATTTTTATTTACTTCAAGGATTAACAAGGTGAGAAAAGTATAAGTCCTGAGACTAAATTGGCGTTTTACTCTGGCATTTATGAGATTCTTGTAATTTCTTGAGTAACATATTAGAAATAACAACAAAAATGCAAGAAACAGATCATTTAGACGCTTCAGCATTCGCTAGCACATCCGTAAGAAAATTTGTTAGTGGTATATCATCATTCACTATTATTAAGTTTATTAGGTCTAGGACATCCCTAAGAATATTAGGTATTTTTCAAGTCATAAAATATTAAATATTTTTATTTTTACATTTAATAATTTTATTTCATCATTTTCAAGTGGTTCAAATTTCATAAACTTCGATTTTCAGGACATGTTTGTGGGAGGAACGGACACAACCTCAGCAGCATTAGAATGGGCTCTTTCAGAGCTTGTGAGACATCCAGCCACAATGAAGAAAGCACAGGAAGAAGTGAGAAAAGTCGTAGGTCATAAATCAAAAGTTGAAGAAAACGATGTCAACCAAATGCACTATCTAAAGTGTGTAGTCAAAGAAATTCTGAGGTTACATCCACCTACTCCTCTTTTGGCTCCTCGAGAAACAATGTCTAGTGTGAAACTGAAAGGATACGATATTCCTGCAAAAACAATGGTATATATTAACGCGTGGGCAATACAAAGGGACCCTGAATTATGGGAAAACCCCGAAGAGTTCATGCCAGAGAGATTTGAAGATGGCCAAGTTGATTTTAAAGGTCAAGACTTTCAGTTTATTCCATTCGGTTTTGGGAGAAGGGGATGTCCTGGAATGAATTTTGGAATAGCTTTTATTGAGTATGTGCTTGCTAACCTTCTTTATTGGTTCGACTGGAAGCTTCCTGAAATAAATTCACGTATACAGGACATAGATATGGGCGAGACGTTCGGACTCGTTGTTTCAAAGAAAGTACCACTTCATCTTAAACCAATAAGCTTTTCATTTTAATCAACTTCTTAAGTGTTTATTGTTGCAAGTTATCTTTGCTTTGTGGGGTTATGCTGGATGATAATAATTATTGAAGTATTGTTCATGTACTTGGATTTCTGAAGACACTAAATAAATTTTAGGCGTGTATGGTCTGTTTGTGGTTATAATTATATGTTTGGTCATATCACTCATGTGTGGTATTTTTCTCTACAAAAAATTAACTTTATTTCTTTTTTATGGTTTTTAGATCTACCTTTCATTATCTCTATCACTTTATTTTTTTTATCACATCATCTGTCGTATTATTTTCTTTCATCTTTTCTACTTCTTTCTTTCCTTAAGAGATGTATACACCCAAAAAGTGGAGAAATATTTCCCTATAAATTTAGACGCATTTGACAAGGGGGTAAACGAGTTGAGTCGGATTGAACACTTGAAGCATGAGTTTGACTTGTAAAAAAAATTGGTTGTTCAAGCTTGACTTATTTATTTAAACGAAACTACATTAAAGCTTGAGTTTGTCGTTAAAAAATAGTAAAGCTTGAGTTTAGCTTGTCTAGCTCATTTATAACTTAATTATTTTTATATTTATGAAAAAATTTCTTAAATTAATTTTAAGTTTATCAATTTAGTATCTAATAAAGATTTTAATATTATATGACAATCTATAAATAGAATGTGTTTAACATGTTGTATGTGTTCCTCAAAAAAAAAATGTTGTATGTGAAATTCAAAAAATCTAGACTTTTGCATTTTTATTATCCAGTAAGTAAAAAATTCATAACTTCTTGATTGCTAAAACAAGAAAATACAAAATTAATCTTAACACTCTCATGCTATCAAAGTGCAGTGGTTTTAACCACTAATTAAGTAGATCGGCGAAATAAGAAAGAACAAGTATGGTAACACACATTGGTGATTCCTTTTAAGATATGCTTATAACTCAGGTGTCACTTCCTTTATGTTTGGTAGTATATCCGATCACATTTAAGACCGCTATTCATATACTAGTAGTTATCAAACCACTATCTTAAGTGATTTTCTTAAACAAACATCTTAGACATCTAACGCATTTATGCTTAATTTGTGCAAATTTTACTTAGTTCGTATTTATAACCAGAATTCAAAAATATATAGAACTAGAAATAAAAATATATAGGTCAAGCTAGAATAAAAAGTAGAGAAAACCATTGCAGTTTGATAGACTCTCATCTTTATACACACACACACACACACACACACACATATATATATATATAAGAATGTTGTCTAAGGGCAATATTGGAATTTTTTTTTGTTCATTTATGGGTTAATTGATAATCATATAATTTAATTAATAGTTTTAGAATAAAATAAATAGGCTTATTTTTAATATCCATTTGAGTAGTAAATTGGTTAATGGTTTATTAATACATTTAATTAGTTAGTCCAAGAGTTAGAACAAATTATATAAAATTGTGAAACTTAAAATATAAAAAATAAACATTCAATATGTCCACTAAATCATTAGATATTTTCAAAATAAAAATAGAATGAAAATCATATTTTTCATTATTTTTTTTAATTGTTTTGACAATTCCTCTATTATTTTACAGGTTTTAAATTATATTGATCAATTTTTGTAAAAAAAATTATTTTATAAAAGATGCTTGAGGTGAAATATTTCAAAAGATTGTTTACTTAGCTTTTAATTTTTACCACATTTTAATTATTAGTTGTTTATTTATTTTATATAATTATTAAACTTTCAAATAATTCTCTCCACGTATTTAATTTATGGTTTGATTTTCTTAGTTGTTTAAATTATTTAAATAT